>JAGSMX010000020.1:13000000-13318793 GCA_029286785.1 Meandrusa payeni
GCAAGTTCATTAGTGGTAAGCGGTTTACGGTACTGTAGCGTCATATCATTTACACTTACTGATACGGGAACATTCTGTACACCGTATTCATTTCCACCAACTCTATATAATACGAGTATTTCTCTATGACATTGTATTTCTCCACAAAATTATTTTTTTACGTTCCCGAAAAGTTCTTGTTTTCCAGTTGCGTCTTTTTCCACCAATAGTGCAATATAATGATCATTTAAAGTGTAACTTGAAAACAACATACAACATACAACATAAATACAACATACAAAAAATTAATGTACTAGCTGTAGTTAACTATTTTTTTTTATGACGAACTACACAGATTGGCCAGAGAAGCTGGCCTTGACTGCTTCACCGGATTGAGAGGTGGCATAGCTCATAGGTCGCTTAGCCTGAACTTCTATCGCTAGTAACTCGACACAAGGGTCTCCCCGGTGAGGGGTAACCTCGGCTTGGACGGTTACTATTTCACGGATAATCTTTTTTTTTTTTTTTGTGAACGGGGAGGAAATCTTCAAAGATACCCCGCCTTCTGGGGGGAAGGCGGCGGTTATGTGGGGATCTTACCCACTAAAACCTCCCCGGTGGCCCTTTCCTCGGTGCATGACGAGGGGCTCCGGGATCTCACGTGGAACGCACCGGAGCCCCTCTGCACTGTGCTCAAGGAGAGCACGTCCCGGGGGGAGATTACTCCCTCCTCCCCTGTGCCCTCGCAGCGAAAGGCGACACGGGCCAGCCGATGTCGCCTTCTTCCCGGGTCCACTTTGGTGGACGACGCAGGCCCCCACCCTTGTCGCCCAGTGAACCCGAGGCCCCTTTTAGTCGCCTTGTACGACAGGCAGGGGATACCGTAGTCTTATTCTTGAGAGCCCAGAACTACAGGGCTGTTCACGGATAATCTAAGTTAACTATTCATATTTATCAATAACCTGTGTTTACAAAGTCCTTTAGACTTCTATATACCTTCGCATGAATAGAGCGATTGGAGAAGAACTACGATCTTACAGAGCAACGGAATATGGAATAGACATGAAACAAGCAACCGGCACCCCTACTGTAGTGATCGTGACCCAAGGACGGCCAAAACACGATCTTATAAAGATCGAGAAAAATTGACCGAGACGAACGACAAATACTTGGAATGAAAATATTTCACACGACAATTGTTAATTTGTCTGACTGCATAAAATAATTTTCTTCAATTTTAAGTTGCTGTAAGCGATCGTCACAGTTCTAATTTTTACAAAAACTATAGTTGCGTGTAAACACAAGGACTTCATTATCAAATTATTGGTGAGTTTAACATTAAAGGCTCTTTTAAGACTTATTTCGTTTCCTCATAGATGCCATTGTCAGAACTGGACTTGGAATAAAAAAAAATCATAATATCATCAAAATGTTCTGACAGGTTGCTGGGTAACACGATATGAAATTCTCAACTTAGCATGTGTTACCACATATATTCCCGATCTACGAAGTTTCAATTAAATTCCAATTTAATACTATAATATATGAACACAGTTGATGCAGTCTGCCTGAAACTACGCAGCTTGTCACGTGAGAGACACTTCCAAGATGCTTTATGGTTCGCGCATCATACTTTAGAACAACACACGACGGACAAATCTCCTTATAATTTTGCTCCATTGTGTTTATAGTATACAAGAGAATGTTAAACTTTGTCCCTAACGTTTTCCTTAATTGAGGTACGTTAAGTTTTTATGACACACTCCAGCGGTGCTCCGCCCAGCATGCGGTTCACAGGGAAATATAACAGACGTACTTGTGAATTGTGCAAAGCGTCGTGAATTTAGTTGGCAAATTTATAACAATTATTTTAACCAATTCTTTAACATTTAAAAGTTGGAATAAAATAATATTTCATTAAAATACAACCTTAAGTATTGTATTTAAGTTATATCGTGTTAGCCAAAAAAAAAATATGAATTACGTAAAATAAAAGGCCGCAATGGTGGAATTAGTTGTCTATGGTATTAATTGGTTTTGATATAATTTGCTGATAACACTGATTATTTAATCAATAAATTAAAACTTTATATTCAATATTATTAATATATCACTAATAATCCACTATAAATCATTATATTTATATTTTTAAATAGCATTTGTTTTTCGGGAAAAATTCGGTTTTAAGAATCGATTTCATCCGGAAAATACCATTCGAAAATAGTTTTTTATAATTGTCACAAGTGATTCTATCCTGCCTTAAGCCTTGAGGACTGGGAAAGTAAGCGCGGTATCTCATCTGACCAGTTTCTAAAAGCGGAACTGGCTTGTGGTCTGATTAAGATATTTTTACCAAGGAATAATATCATATATAATCTTGTTGTACTTTCGTCTACATTACAATAAATCGTGTTGACTCGGCAACAGTAAACATCGGAGAATAAAAATGCAAATCCAGCAAAGATTCAAACGTTCGCTAAATCTATTAGCTTGTTTATTGTAACTTATCTCATTTGTGTGGACATTTCGCAGGCTTTGTACACATACATTGAGATTTATTGGTCTGCGGTGGCTACCAACTGAAATGGTCCGAAGGGTATTTGGACTAAATGTTGCTATAATACCACAAACATTCATTACTCTGGAACCAAAACATTTTGAATAATGTTATTATTTTCATATTGTACGAGTACACACAATGCTAGCAAGGCTATACGTCACGGGTGGAATTTTCGTTCACTGACTACATTGGGTGAATTGAATGTTTCTTTTAACTGTATACCTTTGGCTTTGCTTTGTAGCTGTTAATGCTTCCTTCTTGCTTTTCTTTATTTTACGTTTTATAATAATATTATAAAAAGCTGAGCTGAGATTAGAAAATGAAATAAAGAAAATATTAATAATAAACTTTAACATCGTTTATCCAAATAGGTACGCATTTATTACAGAATTATCTGCATATAGTAAAATGCGTTACTTTAATATTACAATTAATTTACACCAATTTTCAATTGGTGAGTCTGTTTCGACTTCAAAAAGGAGGAGTTTCTCAATTCTTCTGTATTTATTTTTTTGATTTTATAACTTTCGACTGCGTGATCACCCACGTGGTCCCATTTAAATTAAGTCCAATTTTGACAATGGCATCTATGAGAAAACCAAATAGTTTCTAAATTTGCCTACGTGTGTGCGCGACAAATGGACAAATAGCTCTATGTCACGCCAACCAATTTTGATGATTTATTTTAATGGAAAGAACTCTAAGAATAGTTTGATAAGAGTTTAGCTAGGTTTTGATAAATTCTATTTCGTAATATTCCTACGATAAATCGGAAATACAAAGAGGGCGTTCACGCGTTTAACGTTTGATTCGATTTTTGTTTTTGGTCGTAAATATACTTGTATTTATTGGTATAGATGACACGTAATGCAGGAGCTAGGTTTTTTTACTAGCACGCAGTGTACACTGCAGAGCTTAGCAGCTAAATCCCTCTCGCGCCGCATTGCGTCGGCTTAATTCAGTTTCGATTGTTTTTTGTTTTCGCCGCAGTCCACTTTGTGACCGTTCTTCTCTACTCGTCCTTTACTAAACATTTGATAAACATGACCATCTTCCCATAACCACATTGTTGGTGTTTTTGAAGTTTTGGTAGAAGAAAATTTGATACGTTTGCGTCACCAATTTTCTAATGGTAAATTTTTTTCTGATTTTGGACAGCCCGTTATATATTTGAATATAATATACCATAAAAAGATTTATATAATTGTGGGTCGAAGTGTCATTAGACGTAAAAATTAGTCGTCGATAATTTTAATTTCAAAATTCTAAATGATAATGTTTTACTTCTATCAGCAGTGATCAGAATCATGAGTATTGCCATTTTTAAAATTCCTAGCTTTGTCAAAATTCTTCGCCTGTCTTATAATTCGTATTTTAACTGACTTATCATTATTTGACACGTTAAAACTAATTTGAAACAAAAATTACTTGTTCAATAAAAGCTTAAAAGCCTCGCACTATGAAAATTTAATTTTCACTTTGCGCAAAAGCGCGTGATTTGGGAAAGTTTTTTAATTTAGCACAATGTTGGGATTTATTTTTTAGTTTTGTTTACCGTTAATACAGCTTATACTAAGAGAAATAAAATATTCTTTTTTCAAATAAAAGTAACGACAGTCACGACTAATAAAGCGATCAGGGTTTACAGAGATAACAATACAAAAGATATGTCTATTAAGAAAAATTTAATAAGTCGGACGGCAGCACTCCACGATGGGAAGTTATTTGCTCCATTCGCGATGACGAAGAAAACTGCGTACTTAATTTGAGGTATTTGTAAGAATGCCACGAGTGCGTACGAGAGGTGACACTACATTGTCATACTTCCGTCCATTACAATTAGATTTTATGCTATTAATGATAGATTCATTGCTGGAATATTGTCTGCCACCTCTGGCTCTACAAGCATTACAAGTAGGGGCAATAATTAATAGTTGCAATTCTACAATATCTACTAATCCCAATGAAGTATTTAAACGAACCGTGAGCGGACCGATTCTCATTCCGTTTAACGGAGGATTTCTCAGGACAACGAATGCTTTTTTATTGTTAGGTTATTCACAAGAAAGATCAGTTGTAGCCTAATGGCTAAATTATATAACTGACGTACGATTACGATGACCGATTCTCAATTCAAATCCCAGTTGGCACAAGCCAAGCCAACATTTTTATTTTTTTTCGCTTTAAGGGTTTAATGGCAAAGAGGTATTATCTCCCTTCATTTACGACAGCTAATAAGCTTCGTGAAAAGCGGAAAGCCACAGCTGTGTTTGTCTACCCCAGTCGGGTTAAAAAGATTTGAGACCATATTTATCAAATTAAAATTTGTAAAAACTTTTTGTCTAACAACGATAGTTGACCAAAAAGATAGCTGCAAAATATTCGAAATTCATTGTCGTAGTATCACTTAACATCACTAGAGGTTGCCATTTAAAAAAATCATTATGTAGAGTTAACGACTCAATGTAAAATCTCTGATACTACTGAGTAGTGATCACTAGACCTAATAGCAGCATCCGCTTGTTTTTTGGCAAAGAAAAAGGTGTAAGTCAATAAAACTATAACTTCCAATATTTATGAAGAAGTACAATCTGCAGGTCACACAGGCATTATATATAACGATCTCACATAGTCGGAGAAGCTTCAGCCTGCAGTCGGAGAAGTTTTACAAGTGTATCATTAGGGTATGCCGTTACCTGACCGACTCTTCTTTGCCTTCTTTATCAGTGTTTAGGTCGCAGCGAAAAGATATCGTGTTTTACTGTAATAGCGTAACGCCGCTGTTGCCGCGAGCTCGTTCGGTACCAAGTGGCGGTCGCACTGGCACTTCGTTTAGAACACGCAATTCATTCAAGGGATATTTGAGTGTATCTGTACTTTCGGTTTATTAATTAAATTGCCACTCAAATCAATTTACATCCGCCCGTACACGCACTACAGTGGCGTCACTTTTCCTGTTATGTTTTGAGTGTTTAATTTGATTTATTAAAGGATTTATTTTATTAGTTTATTTATGTATTTTACTGTTAAAAATTGTATTATATACTATATATACTATGGAAGCTGCTCAAACTGCAAAAAATATTGCTTAATTTATACATTTTTTTCATTTTTATTTCGGCGATTGGTTTTCCTTTTTCAGTACATAAAATTATAAAGGAAATTTTGTATTTTAGAAAACAAATAACGTAAAATAAAAAACACGACTCTTTAATTTTTAAAAATATAGAATTCCATAAATATTTCTTTATAATAAAAGATTGCTTCTTGCCAACCATTCCAACTAAGCGTACGGTTATGCTAGAAGATAGTTCACGTCGATAGTTGAGTGGTGGATTCGAAGCTAATTGATACTTAACAATAATTCATTTAAGCGCCACCTGTGATCAGAGAGTTGAACTACATGCTTAATAGTCTGCGACCATTTTTTCAGTTCAGTCGCACAATCACAACTCCACAGCACAACCCAAGCTTGCCGCAAGGAACTTCGTTTCAATAAATTGTTTCAGATTGTACAAATATGTAAATTGTTCGTGCACGTAGTGTAGGACGTAAACTAGTAAAATATTACTTGCAAATTTATTTCCACCGCTCAGAAGCACGCGGACGTCGAGTAGTGCGTGAATATTTTGGAGGCTGCTATTAAAGATCGTATATCACGGGAATGGAAACATAAAAATTCATCGGTTTTCGTTCGATTTATCTGAGGAGTTTGCTTTTCATTGTGCGAGTATTATTTTATGCACCCCAGTAGCTCTTGTCTGGCTTTTATTACGTATCGAAATTGACGTACGCTTTCTTGAGGCCATAGATCTACCAATTTGTTTTTCCATCTATACATATAAATAAAATTGGAGTGTCTTTATTTAACTGACTTTAAAGAGAACGTTATTGATCAGGTACGTAAAAAATTCTAAAATTATAAACAGCAAGCGAAGCGTAGCGGCAACGTAGCGCTGCCAGGAAATTATGAGTTGTAATGTATTAATTAATATGGAGATCATCACACAGAGAAGTCACTCGCGCCCCTCGACTAACCTCTCCATCCGGCGGGAATACAAATGGAGTGCGGTGGGGCTGGGTTTGTCTATGTATAATGCAAAATGTTACCAGGGTCCGTAGCTGTCGCGGTGTTTAAAAAATTTATGAAAATCGTTGGAGCCGCTTCCGAGGTCCAGATTATATAAGTATATACAGGATGTTAGGAGAATTCCCGAAAACGAAGACAGGTGATACTAGCGACACCTTTGATGATGGGACGGAGGAAAATCGATCATGATTAAAAAAAACATATTTAAAAAAAAATTGTTAGCATTATTTAAGCTCCATCATGTTAGTACAGCTAAATGAAATATTACTTACTTTTACTGTATTAACATGATGAAGCTTAAATAATGCCAATTTTTTTTAAATATGATTTTTTTATCAGGATGTCTGTTTTCCGTCCCATCATCAAAGGTGTCACTAGTACTATCACCTCATCGTTTTCGGGAGCGATCTCCTGACAGGATACAGGATACAAGAGTTGCTTGTTAAAATATATTAAGATGTTAAACAATTTACGATAAACTGTATTACATTGTACAAGTTTCACTAAGTCGCCTCACATCGTCCCAGTGAGAGCGGTCAGTGTCTAGTTTGTTCGGGGAAAGTAAACTTCCTCCGGGCTTTCATCCGCAGGAAGCGAACTCCCATTCCTGGGTAACGGGGAGTACTTCCGGCGATTTCGCATCACTCTGTTTTATTACTTTTGTGTCTCGCCTATTCCTTCTATCGCGAAGATTTGTAAGTAACACAATTTCGTTTTATATAACAAGTATATTTACGGCTAAAAACAAAAACCGACTTCATATAGAATAGGAAATTTTACGAAATAGAATTAATCAGAACATAACCAAATATTCACCACGCCGCTGCTATAATTGGACCACACGGAAAGCACCAGCTTTCAAATAAAAAGAATCATGCAGGCCAATTGAGAATCTTCTCTTTTTTGAGGTCACTTGATAAATAAATAATACTAAAAACAAGCAGTACTTAAACATAAACATGGCTATTTTTTTAGTTTAAAAGAGATAGACAGTGGCGGTAGAGCCCAGATGCCCAGATGCCCAGACATAGACGAATGAATATCGACCAACAAATGCGTGACTGTTACAATTTATTTATTTAAAATGGTGTAGATTTTATTCTTATTATTACTATATATTATAACATTGTGCTGAGCGCACATCACAATACTCGACGAATACATCGCCAGACAATTGAATGGAATATAATAAAATTCCCGGAGTAGAATGTATGAATGTGAATGTGAGAAATTTGTACGAACGTCTCGTGTAAACTCCGGAGCGCACGGGAAATGTTTTCTTAACAAAATAATAAGAAAAAATTGCGAATGAAAAGTATTTCCGTAAGAGAACATTAATGCTTCATGCAGTAAGAATTGATGCATGAAGCAATAGATGTACTCGTATGAAGCAATAGATGCATGAAGCAATAGATGTATGAAGCAATAGATGTGTGAATGCAAATGCAATGGCAATAAAAAATAGCTATCACAGAAATGAAAGTAAAAACCAGAGATCAAGTCGAAAAAACTGTGTCCAATGCCTCGAAATGAAATCCGTGTCGTCTGCCTATCCCTCTAAACCAAGAGCGTTAAACTTTTATTTACATTATACTTTGCAAAGAAGGACACGACATGCGAAGACAGGTACATAGTTTTTCCTAAATTGCGCTCCTCAAAGTCACTTAATTCAGTCAGTATCAAGCAGTAGGTAGATTTTACGTAAAGTTGCAATCGTCTGAAATATTTTTCTTTGAAATTGCTCAATCTCTACTATTTGAACCTGTTAAAAGCCCTACAACGCCGGTAAATATTGAAAAATGAACATTGTACGTACTCATTTTTGTGTAACATTCTAAGAAAAAATACGTGCGCGTCCAAACGCCGTGAACGCGATCATTATCTGAATAGATTTACCTAATGCAACAGTCTTATCGTTTCCTTTGTGCTGTACGCTCCTTTAACGCGCTACTGCACGCGAGGTAGCTTCGGAAGAAAACAGTCTGCAATGCGAATAACAAAACCTTACCATATTCTGTCAATTAAGAATAATAGTGTAGCTTACTCAATTCCAATTCGTCTTCATCTTTGAAGGACAAAAGGAATTTATCCGTACAGTCACCGTAATGACTTGCGATTGCATGGATAAACGGACGAACTGGGGATACACATTATCCTAGCGAAATACCGGTACTCAGTGCTTAACTTAAAAACTTCAAATTAAACTACTATTGTCGTGAACCATCTCCTAGACGTTCTAATTAGCAAAATAAAATATTGCTAGCAAAATATTTCATTCTAATTAATGATTATTTTTTTATTTTTCTTAAAGGTCAAGTGCATGTAAAACTGCTGTGGTTTTTCTGTATTGATTAGTTATATAACTCAATAATAATGATAACAAAGAAATATATAGATATAGAACGAGATATACGAGGTGCTGGCAATTTTATTTTTCTTTCAATTCTCTTAATAAAGCTTAACTAACAACTGAAATAAGATTGACAAAGACGTGCTGTAAGAATCTCAATGTTTATATCCTGCGACTGTACGTGTAGCGTGGTTTATTAACTGGAACGCGCGCGACGTTCACAACTCTAAGTCTTTCTCGAGATAACTTATAATGAGCAGTTCCCAGACATTCAACAAATATTGTCGCGCACAACTTTAACAAGTTCTAAACTGTACCTTGATAAGCGTCCTTTGCGTTTAATTGGAAATGGAAATTAAACGAGAACTTTAAGCCTGTTAACATGTTTGAAATTATATTTTTTTTTATTTTCTATATTATTTTGTAGATTTATATTTTCCTTGAGTTACTTCACTTGGCGCACATTAACACGCACATAATAACATCACGTAGTTATGGAGAAAGAAAACTATTATAACTCACGCGCTTCTCCTCCGGTTTAACTGCTTGAAGACAACCGAGCCAAGCCCCGCTAGAAGCACCATTTTATCTCGGCGTCGTCACGATCTCACTCCAAAACCGACCATAGATCAGGTTATAGACAGAGGCAACGCTGACTGGGGCCAAACACAAGCGCCAGTATTGCCATTATATTGAATTTAGTTGCCCATATTGTTTAACTAACATTGTACTGATATCAAGTTGTTAGACACTCTCTTTTGTGAGCTTATAATCTGGGCACCTCATATCGTTGACTATTGGTGGATTTTTTATTAACCCTTTAAATATGTAGTATTAAGCGATATATTTTAGCTATGGTCTTTAGGTCTATCTTGCCTGTAGTTGCGGTACTACCAATCTTGTGTGATTCTATAGCATGAAAACACAAGTGGTTTTTTTTGCAAAAACGACCTTTCAGGATGTATGGGCATCGAGGGTATCCAAGTTCCAAAATTTCAAATCCTACCCGTGTTAAATTAAAACTTGAATGATAATTGATTGCTTATTATATAGGATAATTTATGGTCAGTAAATGGGGGCTCCATTTGCATAACAAATTATTATTTTGTATATATTGTATTGGGGTCAAGTGAAGTCGGTATCGGACTTGAAGGTAAAAGGCATAAGGTAACAACCCAATAAAGCGTATTATACTCTCCGAACCCTTTATACTTTCATTTTCAAATCAGATTGGGTACATTTCAATGTGATTTTTATAATTCTTAGTTGTTGTTCCGTAGATATTGTAATGGACCATTAAAATTTAACTATTATGTGACTTTAAACGTGTTAAGTCGTACACTTCTAATATCCGATCATTGATATAACAATTGCTTGATTACGTTAAATGTGATGCAGTCCGCAGGCTACACACCGGCAGATTAGCCGTTTTTCTATAAAAAAAAATCGTATAAAAAATGCACCTCACCTACACTGAAATTGAAGTTAATTACTTAGGTGAGTTACATAAGGCGTTCGAATGCCCAGGACGCGTTAATTAATGAAGTATCCTTTTTTTTGTTGACTGGGGAGGGAAATCTTCAACAAGATATCCCACCTTCCCTCCATAAGAGTAGTCTTACTCACTAAAAACCCCAGTGGTGCTTCTTCAATGCATGGCGAGGGGCTCCTGGATCTCCAGTGACGCACTGGAGCCCTCTGCCCTTTGCTTTTGAGCACATCCAGGGGAGGGTAATCCGCCCCCAGCACAGGACACACTGGCCAGCTTATGTCGCCTTCTTCCCGGGTCCATTGTAGCGGGCAACAAAGGCCCACATGAAGGCGAGGCCCCTTTCAGTTACCTTCTATGACAGGCAGGAGATGCCGTTATGAAATATCGTAAGTTTACTCAGCTTATAGTGCTAATTTTCCGTTTTCTTTATACATTATTTATGACAAAATTTATTTCATATTGATTTAAGCAAGTTCATTTACAGTCGCGATGTACACACACTCACCCTTCAAAGTGTTTCAATTTGATGATGATAGATTACTTAGATTTAATTATCATTTATTTAATGTCGCTTATATCGCTATGTCATGTTATCTCAGAGTAAAAGTTGCAAAAAAGGATTTTCGTAGAACGAATGTGAAAGTGATATGCTTAAATCCGTCGAAGCTGTGAGTTCCCTGGGGAAATTTTGCTCCAGTGCTGGTAGAATCTGACTTGCTTGTACACGATACGACGTACACAATCCCGGCGTATAGCACGAATCGAAAGTGATCGCTGCTGCGTCGGAGACAAATACAATTTTCTTTCTTCAATTTACTTCTTTCTCTGTTTAGAAATTGGGATTGAATAATACAATTGCCGATACTAGCTTGCGTATGAAAACAGATGACAAATGTTTTTATTGTTTCGCGTTTATAACAAAAGAATCACGAAAGCTCCCGCGATATTGGCTCCTCTAGATCAAGCATTACAGGGAAGTGTGAGCAGAAATACGGATTTCCATATTTCACAGTTACTCTCTCATTTGTTTTACTTTCATATCTATTCATTATTCCGTATATGTTCGTCCGTATACGTTCCGTATCTGTTTCGAGTACTTCTGACGGAGGGTTGAGTTCGCAATTCCCTTCTTTACGTGAGTGAACAATTATCCAAACTACCATATCGGTAATAAACTTACAAGCGTCATAAGGTAAACATGTAAGTTTTAATCAAGTAAATTGTTAGATGACACGTCTCCGCACCAAATGAGGTATACAATAAATTTAATTCCAGTGAGGGTGTGGCGCACGCCGCGCTTCTGTTTGCTATTTTACTTTTAAAATCAAGGGAAACGTTGAGTAAACATTTTAACTCTTTCACCTGATTTTAATAAATTAAATTACGGTCACAACAAATCAATGTTATGTTATAAGACTTAGTCCAGATTTTCTTGTAGATACATTAAAGTCAACATTGCTGCAATTTAAAAGACAATGTTTATACGGAGGAATAGTAGTTATTAATATGTTTTTTTCTTTTTATGTGTGCCTGGTACTTAATGTTACCGAAATGTGTGTAGTATAAATGTAAGGCATTCTTAACTGACGGCCGGTCTCTACTGCAGGCTCTAAGTAGGTAATACTGCTTCATCATTTGTCATTAAGCATCATTGTGATCAGAGAGCTGCTTCTGATGTCCCTTTATTTTATAAAACGAAAAATGTGTCAGCGTTTCTCACTCCTTCTCTGCTTTCTTGTCAAAGACCCGTATTAAGCGGGTTGGCTTTACTGTTACTCCCTTACTAGTAACTAGAGCGATAGGACTGGGGCCACATGAACGTGTTCATTTATAGAACTACACCTACGTCTATATATGAACTATGATAAATTGAATGAAAATAACGTTTAGTAAGATGAAAGTAAAAAAAAATTGACAAGGAAATTACATTCTGAATGATGAACGACTGATTCAATCAAGGCGTGGATTCCAATCATTCTTTCTGCTCTAATTTGACATTACGACGACACTGACAAATGGTGGGCGTTTTATTTTAATTTACTTCTTTTTATGTTGAAAAATTTGTTAGCATTTGTTCTTTATTCAAAAATATGTCATTAAAGTCAAAATGTACACAATCCCTGTTTTCTGCCCGAATATTTTTTTTATGTCACAGGCACATTTAAAATATGACACAACGCTAATGTCAAGCCCATCAAAGCGAGCTATAAGTAAACCCTTTTTAAGAACTTGCCGGTTTAAATTAATTAAATCAAATAAATTCCAGCTACAGCATGCATTTTATTTTGGTCTTAGATAGTGAAAACGAAATGAAATTGTCCTAATCCAAAGTCTTTAACGGAATTAGTCTTACTTGCCTTAAAAATATACGAGTTTGTATTGTTCGATTTTACGCGTAGGGTCTATTATAGTTTTGGGTTGATCGACCTCACCTATTGAATCTATAACATTAAATGTCTAATAGAAATAAAAATAAAGTAGAGATAAGAATATTCTAAAAAAACTATCAAAATAGTGAAGAGCGGACACATTGAGTTGAATTTAAATATTTAAATTGCTTGAATTTAATATGCGTTTTTAAATTTGCATGCAACGGTTATTTGGCTAGACTACAAAACCAACGGATTCAAATGGCCGCCAGAAAATTTTAGTAAACAGGGAGCACGCGAAAATAAGATTCCTCCAAAGTTAAATAAAAGTGCAAGAGAAATTTCAGCACGAATTCTCTGCAGTGTACCTTGATTTTGTGGTGAAGTTAAAGGAGAGAGCTGTTCCGACCTGATTTTAAGTGCTGATTTACCAAACGCTGTGAAAGAAAACATCGTAAGGAAACATATGAAGTATGCACATCTGTACTAGGTGTCCGCGGTGGACTATGCCCTAATACTCACTTACCAGTGATCAAGTCACTGGTTTATAATTATAGTTTTATAGTTCATAAAAAAGCGACCAACGGCTCGGTCGGTTGCTTTTTCACGGATAATCTAAGGGACATTCAAAATGCGACAACGTCTAAAGATTTTAATTTCAACCGGCGTACGTCGAAGAAACCGGCCAAGTTTATAGTGCGGTCTTCTCGACAAAGTTCTCGTTGGCCTTTGCGTTCACTGTAATTGGAAACATATTAAGTTTGTTTATAACAAGCTCGGCTAAACTTTTACGTAACTGTTGTAAAACATCGAGCAATTGTGATCGTTAAAATGTTACTACAAATTCTCCTTAAATAAAGGAGCTGTAACAACATGCTATAACAGACCAGGAAACCAAACGCTACAATAACTTAGAATGATGTACCAGGTTCTGTTGTAGGTTCGTGTTTTGTTGTACTCTACCCACTGGGAAATTTACCTTTGATTTTATTTGGATAATCTTAGCATTGTTGGCTTACAGCTGGCGCTTAATTGGATAGTTATAAAATATATCACTATCTTCTGCCTATCCAGTTTAAAGGTTATTAGAAAGAATCGAAAGATTACATTAAACAATAGGCGTATTTTTGAAAGAATAATAATTTACGAGTTTGTAATTAAGACAACTTATTAAACTATTTTTGGTAACGGGGGGGGGGGGAAGGTGGAGGAATCTTCAACAAGATACTCCGCCTTGTGCCGGAATACGGCTGGGCTGCTTAAAATCCTCCCAGTGGCTCTTCCTCGGTGCATGGTGAGGAGCTCCGGGATCTCCAGTTAAACCCACCGCCCCTCTGCACTATGCTCAGGAAGTTGCTCTCTCTGTCGCCCTAACGACCGATTCCCGGGCCCTGCTACGTTACACCGGGCACCCGGCGTTAGGTTTAAAAAAAAATTACATTTTGTATGGTCATTTAAATATATTTAACTTTTTATAACAATATTGTAAAAGCCTTAAATAAGAAATAAAAGATACTCCGTTTAACCTGTTACCATATTTACTACATTTATTTACTCTATGGCACACAATGACATGGTAACACTGGACACAAAATGAAATGGACAATGGTAAACCAAAAGGTGGACTTAAGCATTAGGGTTGTGTAGAGACAAAAACTATAGTGAACGGAGAACACAGAGAACGAAGGAGACTCTAATCATTTTTTTAATGTCTGTTAGTTAATTAGCCGGGAACGATAAGCTTCACAGCTGTTGTATTATCAGTCCTAATTACCTCCTGTGAAAATAATAGCTGATTCTTATTATTATTATTTCACTCGTATCTGAATTGAACCAACAAAAAATATGGTTTGTGTCAAAAATAAAATATTTTTATAAGGTCTCCGTGCTTAACTATTCAGTGGATAAAAAGGTGTAAGCTTTATTATAACGCGGTAATTCTCAGTTAGTCCGCTCTCCCGCGGCCGCGGTGTGGAGCTGCAGAGTTATCACTTGTGTTCACGCCGCGAGCCTTCATTAGCGCGTCCGGTTTATTGTCCTTGTGCTGGCAAATATTTTTATGAATTAGGTTTTATTTATATTGTGGAAAACATATGACATTTAGGATTTAATTACCGCAATGGAAATTGATAAATATACATTTTTTATTCTTATATAGTTACTATATATATATAATATAAGGATACAATATGTATGAATGGGTTTTTGATTCTTGTAGTAGTATTATTTAAAACCATTTAACTTTTTATGTGCGTCAATAAGTAGATATGTTTTTACTTCTACGTTCTAACTTACCTCCAAGATTCAAATTCTCCTGTTTCCTACTCAAAGGTCCGTAAAAAAGTTGCATAGGAGATGCAGTTATAGCAGATATTTATGGCTAGTGTCAATTGTCACACAGCGATATTCGAAGTCGTACTTCTTTCTTAGTAATCTTTTAAGTACAAAACGTCACTTAATAAAAGTTTATGCCTGGTGTATGGCGCTAGAATCACCACCTGTCACATATACGACCTAATAAGCTTGTTGACAAGCAAATAGCAACAGCCGTCTCTGCCTACGCCGCTTAGGTTTAAAGTACGAGAGAGAATTTCATTTTATTGAAATACGAGTAGTAAGGAAATCTTTTGTCGAGACTTTGTAAAGGTTTAGGCTAAATACTCCAACAGAGGCCACGCTAACGAAAGTAATCATAAAAGAACGACTCTAGTGTCAGTAGAATCTTACGTGTAATTCACAATATTTAGCAGACACAAGTGTATTGTTAGTGACAGGAAAGAAGCACGAAAGCGCTCGACCTTTGATGTTTTATGCACGTGTCGGCCGAGGAAGAAACTATACATACTACCAAAAATAACTAAATTATGAAGAAATATTTATAATTTCCCTTTGTACGAGTACAAGAGAAACATAGTCGCAAAACCTCTACTGTTCCTCCATTCCTTCGTCTTGTTCAAAGTCCCTTTTTTAAGGTAAATGACGTTTTTACTCTTACTAATAACTCTGGAGGAGTGTAGATTTCTTTTTGTGGTGATCTACAGAGATTAGCCAGAGAAGAGGACTTTTACTGCTTCACTGGATTGAGAGGTGTCATAGCTCGCTTAGCCTGAACTTCTATTAGCATTAGGACACGACACACGGTTCCCCGGTGAGTGGTAACCTGGGCTGGAATGGTTACTGTGCTACACGCTAGGTAGTGCAGATGCTCAATACACTATGAATTTTATCTATAAAAAAATAAAACCATTAAATTTCGGTTCCAAGAATTTCTATATCAAATCTTGGTATTTTCCGGTTCTTAAGTTCTAGTAAGTAAGTTTAAATGAAACACATTTCAACACGACGAAGTTAATGGCAAAAGTTTCATAGTGCTGGTTGCATAATGCCGTTTTTTCCAAATGGGCGACTATATCCGGTTCCCGGGCAACACTAGCACTGGAAGTTTATCTGCGGGGGTCGGGGCGAGTTCCCTTCCTGTGGCGACGTTATCCTCGCTAGTCTTGTTAGTTCCCGACGTTTATTGCCTGGCGTTTCTTTCCTGCAATTTCGTTCATTGTCTTAGCATCCATTTATAATTAGCGTTGCACTAAGATATCTTTGAGTGATATCAACTGTATATGATATGTTGCAGGTGGGAAGACAAGTGATTAATTCAAGGATCAATGATAATATCGGAGGACGATCAACGACGATCGAGCTCGACGCCGAGAACACGCTGTACGCACCAATGTCCATGTGGATATGTACAAACTTAAACCGTTTATTTACCTTAATCTTTAATAAGAAGTTTTAAATTACGAATATTAAAAATATTAACACTTTTATTTATTTTTTATGTGACCTCCTTCATGGCTCTGTCAGTGTCAGTCACACTTCACTTGAGAGAGGAGGTTACAACAATTACAATATCATGTACGTGTGGAAAGAACGGTCGTTATTTAATTTATTAGATCATTTTGGAAAACACATAACAGAAGCAGGAAAAAACTTAATATGTCGTTTCTTTGTTCACAGGTCGGTTTTGTGATCAACAGTGCATGTGCAGTAGGTAAAGCTTTAAAATTAAATTAACACTTTGAGTCATTTTTTAGATTCAATACGTATTACGGTAATAAACGTCTTTGTTCTGTATAGTTGAATACCGACAAATTCATATTTCGCGGTAACATATGTCACACGGACGACGGTGCGGCGATATTTTTTTATTTTTGTTTTCTCCACGCACGTAGGTAATTGGAAAACCCTTGCTGCCGGACGTAGCGCAGGGCGAGTGCGGAGAGGTCTGCCCAGTCGCCCACCAATAGCAGAACCGTTCAGTGTAGTTAATTTCGCGTACGGGGACGCTGTTTATCAATTACCAGTTCGTGGCGAGTATTATGACCTCCTTAATTTGCGATTTGAACCTGCTAACCAAGAATAGTGCATTAAGATGGCATCGGCCCAGTGCGTGACTGGAATTAGACTTAACAGAGTGAGCCTGCAAGCGGAGATCAAGACATCGAGATGGTAAGTCTTACTATATTAAGCTTTATTATTGCGACACGTAGTATCAGTTGTAGTATCGGGCTTGAACCGCGGGTTTCCCGTTTTGTCGCCGTACAGTCTTATAATATCTATTTTCTTTGCTGGATTGACTAATTGGATTATTATTATTACGAATATTCCACTGACGTTAGGTCAGTCTTATCATTTAGGGATTTATTATATATACTTCAATATACTCCATTGTAATTCAATATGGTTTATTCTGAAGATTCACTGAAAGTTTCATTGATCAATTGGTCCAGCCGTTTCGGAGCCTATACGGATCAAACACACAACACATTCTCTTTTATATATATATATATATATATATATATATATATATTTATTATATATATATATATATTATATATATATATATATATATATATATATATATATATATATATATATATATATATATATATATATATATATATATATATATATATATATATATAAAAGAGAATGTGTTGTGTGTTTGATATATATATATATATATATATATATGTGATGTTTAATTATTAGGCGCGATATGAATGATAACTTTATATATATCTTAGAACCCTTAAGAAAGGTTCAAGAAGTAATTTGTCCCTTTAAAGAAGAATAAGTATTGAAATAAAAGGGATCGTGATAAATGTACTACTAGACAGTGACGTTTGCGTTTTGTCTCGTTGCTCGAAGTAATCCTGACGTAGCCCGTTAACCCCACCTTCAATTCCTCCCCGCTCGCTCGTTGCTCCAACGACCACCTGGGGACCTTAGCCTTTCGTTTAATTTACGTTTATTATTGTACTTTTTTTATTAGAGTTGAATGACCGTGAATGATCATCGCAATACAGAGTCATTCACAAAAGGAAAATTCTAGATGTATACAAATAAATAAAATTGGATTGTCTGTTTATAATACTAAAATCCCCGCTATTTACTATATGCATATGAATGTACATACGGTACATATACCAAATTTATATATTTTTGTTTTTCTGTCTGACTATTTGTCCCGGCTAATTTCTAGTACGACTGGACCGGTTTTGACAAGGGACTCACTGGCCGATATCTAATGTGTAATAAGGAGTAACTTAAGCTACATTTAAGAAAATTCAAGTTAATAGTTTTTAATCGCAGTTAACACCGCGGGGCACAGTTAGTCTCCAATGAATTTAAATAACCAAGGTAAATGGTTGTTATAGTTACGATTGGTGGAAAGTGGTCGGATCGGTCGGTAAATGGGATCAGAGGACACAAATTTGACACTCCTTGTTTGTACAAGATGTTGATATATATCGCCAACAGTGATCATCCAATCATAAGGAGAACAATTGTTAATTTAATAAGCAAATAATAATATCTAAATTGATGGTTACTGTAGTCGGCATAAGGATTAGCACGGCTCGCGGTCGACGTGAAATGTATCAAAAGGGAAAAATAGTGGCGATGAAATAACAGCTTTCCTAAAGTTCAACTTTCCAATACGTTAGTAGATTCTTAATCTTACGGGAGCTATTAATGAGGAAAAATAGAATAAAAAATTTATTAACTCTCTTTCGCTTTTCTTATCTCGCTCTATAGATGATACTCGAAAACATACGGAAATAGGTTAATGAAATTTGTGTAAATGATACTACGTACACAGATGCATGTTATGATATAAAATACATACAATAATATACGCTCTCATATCCGACATCACATTTTAGCACACTGGACGTAACCGTAATATTTAAATCGATCAAAATCTTCAGAATAATTTAAGAAAAAGTGAGAACGGCCGGGTAATGTCTGCGGAGGCTCTGGGTTCTTTTATATTAATTTTAATCAACTAATTGGACCGCGGGACACATTGCCTCCCAGGTCGGTTAATCAACAAATTGCCTAATTAATTTTCTCTTGTACACCAGAAAGGCCTCTCGGGTGTTGGGCAAATGAAAATTACATTTTAAGCATCAATTGGCTAATGATTTAGGGTATACTCTGTGGAAATGAAAGATTGTAGGAGTTCGAGGTGTTAAGAGCGACAGATTAGTATTTCTCTACTCAATAGGTTACGCTCTCTTTCTACAGACACATGCAACTCCACAGTTTCACGACACAGTCCTTCTACGAGCCATGTCAGTGACGATTAGAGGCTTAATTTAGTTTCTCATTAACAAAGTTGTAATGTATTTCTTGTTTTGATGGGCAGATCAGGGTCATCTGGATAATTTCCAAGATTATTACTCTTGTAAGTAGTGTTGTTTATCAATTGTAAAATGTTGTGCATTCAAACAAGGCGAAGGACGTGGGTCCCTTCATACTAATTAATCAATGGTACCTTAACTCTTATTGAATTACCTGTTGTAATACGAGATATAACGAGCATAACAGGTATACCTAGTTGTAAATACTAGTAGTAGTCCACTGCGGGTCGCAAATACAATAATTGCGAGGCCTTAATAAAATAAAAAATAATATTAATTAGCTTTAAAGCATACAACTTAATTAGTGTCATTTACATCTAAGTTTATTTGGGCTAGTTGTGATTTCTTACTCAGTCAAGGTCAACTGTACCTTCTGTGTAGTTGTTTTTTCATAGAAAACATTTACATGGTGAAAGCTTAACAATTGCGACTAAATACATTGAAAAGATGCCTTAAGTAAACGTGTCATCGCAATGCTGTTGTGCCTTAAGGGCGTCAACATCGTGTTCGTGTAACAGGCACTCGCCAATCTAAAGCAGTGGATTTATTTATCATATACCGTGCATCACACTCCGCTTGGGTGGTCCGCTGCACACTTACTGCTCTTTCATTTATAAATGTGCGTTCCTCGATGATAATGTTGTACGCTACAAAATAATCTTGACTGACCTGCTATATCTTCTCTTGAAACAACACAGGTCATTTAATAAGACTTTTTGTAGTTTTTATAACTAATGTGTATTTCCAAAAATTTACGGAAGTGATAATAATAACAAATAACAAATAATAATAACAAAACACAAACCGCACTAGATCAATTGCAGGAGTTTTTACTTCACGGAAGTATTCTGTCTGTGGTGCTATTCGACGTTTTTTAAAACGCAAACAAATTGAATCATGCACAGAGCTAGGTGCAACTTACCGACAATCGCTTTGATCATCATTCAAAATCTGACACACCTCTATATGTCTCATGCTGCACATCTTAGCGTACATTATGTTGGTTGGTGGCGAATATTATTTTAGTTGCACGTGTCGTCACACCATTCCTTCTACATACACAAACTACCCTTACATGCCTTTCTCAACTCTGGACACAACGCCGTCATTCTAGCCCCCGTTTCCCTCATCAAACAATTTCCAGTCCTATCAATCAAATGTTATTAGCATTATTTACCATTACAATATGACATGTTCACTTTAAAAGGCGAACAGCGGGTTTGAACTGACGACCTTATTACAGGGAGCATTCAACTATTGACTCTTACCGAGTGAACTTTCTAACTTTACTTAGATCTCACCTCGACGGGACGAGTGACTTCTAAGTGATAATTCTCAAAGCAGCCATACAACGTCAAAGACAACATTCCAAGAATATTCTAATTTATTTTACTGCGCACTTTTTCAAATGGCTTGCTCATATTTTGTTCTTTTTTGTATTTAAAATATGATTTTTATCAGATGGGCTCACATCCCGATTTCCATTCCATTATTAAAAATAAATCTTCACTTCTATAATCACCTTGAAGTCTGAAGTCATCTTGGCAACAGGCATCTGAAAACGAAGTTATATAAAAGGCAAGAATTTTATAAATAAAAGAAATGAATTTTTGAAAGCCTGAATAAAAGAACATAGCGGTATCACAGACAGACCGCCGCGTGGAATGTGGAATGTTTTTACTGCGTACATTAAAACAATTTTTCAATATCCCCTCCGATATTTATCAAGACTCTCTCGATCCATTAGTCGGCGGCATTGTAGCTTCCGGTTTCCGGCGAAGGATGTCACGCAGGAAGTGGCCTGGAACAAATGACGGTCCTGTGTGTTTAACCAAAAAAATGTATCACCCTGAATTGGGAATAAACTGAGGTTTAATGGAAAGCATATAGCAAAGCTCGAGTGACTGCTGCTTAGATAACTTAGTTTCACTGTAGTCACAACATCTCTTTAATCCTCTGTGCTAGCACAGGAGAAAAATATGACATAAAAGAAGTCAAAAGAATGATTTGTATCTTCATTTTGATGAGCATATTAAATGGTAAGTGATACAAGTCTTCTCGGATACTGTGAACCATAATTCGTATGAAGAAACGAAAACGTCACAGCTTAGACCTCTTCAACGCGTTAGTCAAAATGTTTATACGTTGTGCAAGTATCGCGGTCAAGTTTTACCATTCATCAGCTATATCTCGCTCTCTAATGTCGGGCTGTCATCTCTGCAGATAGTCACCATCAGGGTTTACATCTGGAGTAAATGATCTGCCTCTAGCAGCTTCATTCCAGCGGTGTATCATATATGTAAACTAGCTGATGACTTGCGTAATATAAGATCAGACCAGATAGAGGTAACAATCGTTATTCTCTTAATTCTCGATATTTAAACGAGCTATTTAAGTCCCGTATGCGATAGGAGACGAGACCGAGACCATTCACCGGTCACAGTTTTACCAGTCGAATTTTTATTATAACGAAACCGAAAAACATTAATAATAAACACCAAAAGCCGTGGATGCTCAGTGAGCTGTGGTAGTCCGGGCGGTCGAAGCCTTCTCTGTAAAGAGACTATACCCAACAGTGGGACATATATAAAGGCTTTTTAAATTTAAATTTGTCCAAATATAACCGAACAACCATTTTCAAGTCAAAAACACCGAGCGCATGTTTTAAAGTACCTAGTACCTGTACTCTGACGGCATTAACCTCTCGTTATAAAGCGACGCAATTTTTACAAGAGCGCAATTCTCACTTTCGCTCTTTGTTTTTATTGTGGCCGCCCCGATATGGTAATTTAATATTATCGTGCTGCCGCCGCCTCAAGCCGTAATTACGGAGATCATTTCACGTGGACGTCAAAGAGTATGCGAGACAGAAACGGCAGGTTTTGTTCATGGTTTGAGATTGCAAACAACGCTCTCGTCCTTTGATGTAATAATATATAATGTAAAAAAGTTGTAAAATCATTCCAAATAAGACAAAGAGTAAAAGAAAGTATTAATTGCATTGGTTTAAATGTAGGGAGGCTCTTCACATCTGCTAAAATTTTACTTTTGTTTTGTGTTCTTTGCATATTATACAGCTTTAACAAAAGTTCACTTCGGATTAACCATAAGGTATGAACAGCGTTAGGCGACGAGGTTTAAGCGATAGACACATTTCGATGACTATTTTTCAGGTCGATATCGAATCTATTTCCTTTTGAGAATTGAGAATTGCCTTTAATCATTATTAAATTAATTATTATAAAAATGATAAAATACATATTTATTCTTTGACACATCATTAATGTAATTAGTTAATTAGCGGTACACAACAATACTGCCTCGAACTACAATCTAAATACGTATAGATTACATTGTATGATATTACACAAGCAAGGATAGACAAGTCACCGTGCGCCGGAAGCTCGAGCCCAGATATCGGAACTAATAATCAAATAATTGTGAATTGAAATCCTAAGTGTGAATTCGTGCATAAACATCTTACGGGACTGTTCATGACGATTATATATTTAGAAAGAATATAAGCTCTGTCAATGCTTACATTCTCCTAAACGAATCCATCGCTTAGGAGAATGCTTGTATCTCAACTCCGGTCGTGGACACCTAAGCCACATGTGCGCCTGGTACCCAACTTGCTTTATGCTTACTTTTTACTCGATGAAAACGCACGTATCAGTCTTTCTATTCAGCCATTACTTGACACGAAAATGGCTTAACTCGCAGTATTTTACAGTTTGGAAAGAGATCGTAGGAGTTACATGTTCATAGTACCTTCCCATCGATCATCAGGCATCATATGCTAGGCACTTGGCGCTTGCCCAGACGAACCACTGCTGTTCGTCTTTCAATATAAAGACAGCGATAGAATGTAATAATTTGAATCAGTCTTTATCAATCTTGGTTATCTTTGAGAACTTGACTTTTATTTAATAAAAATTATCTGTAGTTTCTAAGCAATTACAGTAGACATTCAGGCAGAGCGCTCTTATGGCTCGGCTACCTTCCAATCTGATAGAGAAGACATTTATTAGATTGAATTAAATCTCGACACGAACACTACATGCCGCAGTAAGTAAACTATAAGCTCAAAAAAATGGAATATAAATTATCAACCTAATGCTTAGCAGCAAAACCACTCAACGTGCATTAGACTCTGTATTTAGTTACTCGCTTCTCGCATATATAAAGTTTCCATTGCGAATTATAGGGTTCAATGAAAATGGGAAATTATTAAATTAAGTTTATTTCGCAGGGAAAATTAAATTCTATTTTAAGAACGCAATGAGCATAAATAAAATGATCGTTCATTCACCCACTTCCATGTAACCGGGTTAGACAACTATCTATTAAATTAAATTATAATTTGAGAAATATTATAACATTCTAGCGATATGTTCCAGCCTCGCTACTGTTTATATAATAATTATTTCTATTTTATTTCTAACTTTACTTACGCTTTAATTGCTTATCGTTACCTAAGTAATTTTGTCAGTGTAGTTCGCCTTTAGAAAGGGCACTACACTACTCAACTCTATATAGTAGAAAAGTCTGGTTAGCCCAGTAATGTCACCTATAGATGGGCAACACAAAAATGGCCAGTGCAGCCAGTGCGGTGTCTAAACAAAAACGAGTAGAAACGGTACGATTTAGATTATATATTTATAGAAAATAAAAATAATTTGGCTTAAAAAGGGAATTGACTTTAAAATTATCATTGACTTTACAACACCACAACATATCATTAGCAACCGGATTATAAACAATGATAACCTGTTAAGTAGCTGACCGCAATCAACGGTTGACAATTGAGCTTCAAGTTAAGCGAGCTAAGAGCTATGCCGCTTCTCAATCTGGTGAAGCAGTTAAAATCAGCTTGTCTGACTAATATGTGTGGGTTCTTCTGAAAACAATTTATAGAAATTCAATTTGCTTCTACCATCGACTTTTTATTTCTCTTGAGAGCATGCAGTCACTAAGACTTTCTTAATCTATAAATGCACTAGACAAAATTTTACGAATGTAACATGTGTGAGTTGATTACTCACTTCGTTATTAATAAAATGTTTTACAGTCCTGGTGTTTTTGAACTTTTGCTTTTGGAATTTATTTGGCATCATTTGCAGTTGACTGTGTTCCAGACAAGTATGCAAAAAAGGTTCGCTTTATTTCGATCGTCGCAATTCAGTTTTAAGAAAATAATCCAAGTTGGAATAAAAGAAATTTAACGCCAACCGTTTTCTCGCAACTTTAAATAAAAAAGTTCCCCACAAAGCCGATTCAATTCCCAAGGACACAATCTGGACTAATTAAATGGACTTAAAGCAGATTGTGCTGGTGAATTTCATTTAACCGCTATTGTTGTGGATGCATTTGTTAGCCTGGAGCAAGATCTAGTTGTACTCTCTATTTTATGGGAAAAAGTTAGTTTTAAATGTTAATAGAAAAATTATATCAGGTGTACAAATAATTTTCCGCTGTTTTGAGAAATATGCCGTAACACGAGGGTTGCGGAAGGTGCGGCTTGGAAATTTATTTACCAGTTTGTTAATTCCAAAGCAACATAACGCTATCACATTATTAAGTTCGCATTAACATCATATATTTTTGTCGTATAGTTCGTAGAAGCATATAATCAGGATGCCTTGATTAGGTTCAAATGATTTAAAACAGTGATTTTGTTCTAAAAGACAAAGATCGCAGTGGAAGCAGATTTAGGAAATTATTGGAGAAAGATTCGTCTCATACAACAGGAACTTCCACTTAGTTTAGAAGTCACTTCAAGTTACAACAGATATAACAGCGTAATGCTACATGACGCGAGGGACTCTAGCCTCTGTACTTACAGTAGGACATATCCAATATATTAGCTAAGGGAGATCAATACACAATGTCTTACCTTTTGAAAATAAAGGAAACTAAAGGAGAAAGGGTCTGTGATGTATTTGCGCTCGCGGCGTAATGTTGGCGTTTTGTTTCATTGTACAAAGCAATCTTGACGTGGCCCATTAGACCCGCCCACCTGCCCGCCTTTCCGCTCACTCATTCGTTCAAAGATCACCTGGGGACCAGTGTGTAATGGGTAATTTACGTAGGTTATCGTGCGCCTTTTTCAACATTTAGGGTTAAGTGAGCATTACAATGAATACATAAAATATCTCCACTGGACTATACGAGTATGATACAAGAAAATCAACCAATGCTTACGCATCTTCTCTTCTCTTATAATACTTTTAAGCCATTACTCTGGCACAAATGTTAAATTGCCTGACAACTTTCCACAGACGGTGATCAAAATTTGTGGAATTAAGTGCTTTTTAGATACGAGGCTTCTTCTTTTTATATCAGGATTTCACATACACTAGCTCATTTGTTCCATAATTAAACAAACCCTTTTTCTAATACATCCATCCGCTAAGATTATTGAATAAGCATGCTAAGAGTACCACGTCTCACGCTTTTCCATTGCAGGCGTTCAATCAGAGGGAAAACCGGTCAACGACTATTTCCAATTTTTTAATTTGCGTGGAGCGAAGGAAGCCAAACAGAAGAGAAACTTACAAAAGATACGCCAGTCACCAAACAACCAGTTTTATTGAATTTCATTACAAAATTAATTACACGATTGCTTTAGACACATTAAAAAATCCTTAACATTTCTTTCATTCCAATCAATATTAATTCATAGAACCAATCAAGAGATGACCTGCCGAAATAGCAGATGGCCCGCGTCTGCGAGCGCTCTACATAGCATTAGGTCCGCTTTATTGAAATTTTAATCTACTAATTGGTCTGCGACAAATCGTCCTCCAATTTGGTTAATCTGAAAATTAGATGTTTTATATCTGCTACCGAATTAAGTTATGAATTTAGGGAATTTTATTTATTGAACAAGCCGTATTTGTGTGACAGTATGTGAAATAAAGACAATTACATTTTAACTCTGCAATTATTATTAAGCTAAGAACACCCTGGTGTCGCCTCGCGCTGCGAGTAATTACGTCTTCAAATGCTTGATACTCGTATAAGCAGACGTAATTACAGTTTTAGTTACTTCAGTTATCACGTAAAAAATAATTACCTGCCTTATAACAATGACGATAACACGACAAACGACAAAATATTGTTCTTAATTCAATCGCCGATCAAACAAGATGCAAAATTCTTCCTTGCATCCATCCGTCTCTATTTCAACCGACTTCAAAAAAGGAAGTGGTTCTCAATTCGTCTATTTTTTTAGGTATATTACTGCATAATTTTCGACTGGGTGAACCGATTTTGATGATTCTTTTTTTATTTGAAAGCTGGTGTTCCTAATTGAATTGTTCCAATTCTTACAATGGGATCCATGAGAAAACCATATAAGTCTTAAATTTTCATTAAGTATGTGCGCGACAAATGGGCGAATAACTCCATACGACCGATTTCGATGATTCATTTTTTATTGGAAAGGATGTACGAGTACTTCAGGGGTAGATTCATGACAGTTTAGTTAGGTTCTAATTAATTTTATTACTTAATACTCCTAAGATAATTCGGAAATACAAAGAAGTGTGAATAAAGATTTTAAGTCGGTTTTTGTTTTTACCTGTACATATACTTGCTAAAGGTTCAACGAAATTTTAAACATGTGAATTGTTAATTTTGTTAGTAAAATGAAGTTCACATCAAGTATCAATGTCTGTCGAAATTATGAACTCGATTGACCTCCGACTATGAAGAGTAAGGTCGACCCGAAACAGAAAGGATCGTGATAGTTAACAAAGTTTCAAGTTGCGGAAGTGATTCAGGCCGATGTATACAAATTAACTTATCCTTACCTACTAAGCCTTTCGACACACGTTATTGAGTGATTTTGTATATATTCAAAGAAACTTTTTCGAAAAAATTGGAGTTCACAGTGTCAGTTTGTTACCTAAGAGTTGAAGAATCCTCAAATATTAATTGTAGGATACACTCAGTCTGTGTGAACGGATGCACTGAGATGTGATTTCTGCCTTTCTATCACGGAAGAATGCATTTTTATCTTTTGCTCCTACTCTGTGTTCTATAAGTAATTATACTCGTACATAACGTGGAGCATAAACGTTTTTATCCTTACCGAAGGTTTTCTTTACTACCACATAACACAACTTTGGCGTTATAATCAGAACTTTTATTTTGAGTGTGAGATGCTTGATGTCCCAGTGTTACAGTTATTGTAGGCTACTGTGTGATGTTTATTGTTTAATTTGTTAATTTTTGATTCCAAAACCAATGCAAAATGAGCTAACAGTATCTTGAGATGTCACACTTTCAACATCCAACCATACTCTCTATTTGAATTGGGATATTTTTTTATTACGTAATGCTTTGAGAGAATCATTCTTATCGCGGATGTATCATCCTTGATAGACTATTTTCTTTTTCGAGAATATTAGGATCACATCTATTGTAATAGAAAAGATCATGATCACAGAATGCGGACTTCTTAGAGCACCATGGTTCAAGTTTTATTTAGCAATAAGGAATTCAAAATAAGAAAAAAGTACGATAAAATCTGTAAAAGTAGTTTAATTCACTTGTACTAGAGCGATTTAAGTATCAAATAAAATGTGTATTTGAAATGGAGTCCTTGAACATTCACAACACTCGGCATCACGTTACCCCCCCGCCGGGCTATTGCCGCCCCGTTCTATTTGCCGTACAAATAACGTGCGTAAAGGGTTCCGCTTTTTTCGTTTAATTGGTTCGATTGAACGGTATGAATGGCGCTTTGATCTGAAACGCGTGGAGGCTTATTACGACCTACTTCGAGAAGCTGATTGATTGGGTTTGTGTATGTTCTTGAGTTTCTATAACCCCGTAAAAGAATCTCTTTAATATACCAGAAATATTGGGAGACAGAATACGACGCTCTCGTAGACGGGTCGTAGCACGATACTATTGCGCGTAATTCGAAATAAACACTAAAAGGTATCGTAAGCGGATTTGAGTCCACGATTTATCAACACGCAACTAAATTACGGCCCTTCTCTGCTCTGAGCCGAATCGATGGCGCTCGTCTCATGTAAATGGCTTCCAATAAACTTAATCAAAATCCAACAGGTGGAACGGGAAAGGGGATTGGATAGAAGAGTACAATAATATCGTAAACAATTGCATCGTTGTCAGGAGTATTCGGCTAGATTCAAACGGCAGTATTTTTTTTCTTTTTATAAATTTAAATTATTTTAAGCCAATTGCAAAAGACCAGTCTCTTGTTTTCTTGGGTTGGTGAAGTAACGTGTCTTTATCCATAAATATCGGATACAAATTTATATTTTTATTTTAATTAAACATTTTCATTCGTATGCACCAAGTTCGTCTCTGATGTTTTGGCCACATAGGCCGCCCGTCTCCAGACTACTTCGGAAACAAACGGGCCCGACATAATTGTACAAAGCCCAAGATGCCGCGGAAATGTCAGAGAAAAATGCCGAAAACGGGGCAAAGTCTAGTAGACTTAGTAGGAAAGTCTGGAAATCGCTACGTAGAAAAAGAAGAAGTACGCTAACAGTGCACCAACTAGGGTCACCAGATGTTATCTAATCATCGCCACCGAATATGCTGTACAAATAAGTTAGGCGTTGCGAGTAAATGCGTTGCTTTAGAGAGATGGAGATAGAATTTGAAAGGGCGGAATCAGAGAGTCCTGTGTGGAGCTTGAACAACAGTGAACATAATCTTCTATTACTTCTATTTACTTCTTCCTCATTGAACACGTTTGTCAAAGCTTGACGCGTTTGGCAGTCTTACAGTGTGTTAATACAAAACGAAGCCTTATAATTATTCTGCAACCAGAGGATAAATGTTCACATCGAAAAAAAAAAGAAATGAATGCTCGCAGTCGCATTCTTATCTTTGACACTAAGTACAGCTCTCAGCGCAATTGGAGTCAAATATATTATATGATGCGAAATTACATGGCTCCTGTCGAATGGCGGCTGGCTCTTTGAAATAATGGCTTGTTCGCGCAAGTGCGTATTACAACGAGCAGTGTGCTTGGTCTTAAACGGCCTTTTGAAATTCTCTTCCTTTTGGTTGAATTTATTATACCTCTTAGCAGTAACCACATACATTTAAGGACGTAAACCCAATTAAAGTATTTTTACACACACTAACGTAATGTACGGAGAAGTGACCCGATGGTAAGTGAAACACATTTAGTATTCAAGACTTTTTAACTCGATATCTCACAGCATCGAGTTTGCGCTGGCCACCTTTGCCTGATAATTCCACCACTTCTTTAATGACGCTTCAAGGCTCATAAATTTTTCGGGCAGGCACGTACAATTCCATCGGCCCCTTTACTCTTGCTAAATTATCACTAGGACAACCGACCAATTACAATTGCCATCATTATTTTTATTATTAAAAATAAGCTCACATGTCCTTTTAGTCTAAGCGGGTGTAAACAGAAACGGCTTTCGCTGTTCGCCATTAACCGTATTAATCCATGTGACAACTGTTGAAGCCCATTGCCATAATAGCAGGCACAAATTATTTTAGCAAGTGTTTTTTTGTACTTAAAAAAACGGCAGTACGTTGGTACAAACTCACTGGTATTGGAATGCCCCCCGAGTAAGCTGTCAATTTATTTTATTATTTTACATTGATTAATTGATACAAGTATACCCGCATATTATTACGAGTATGAACGAGAGGTACAATAAAACTATCAAAATGACAACTATGATGTTTCTGTACGTTATTTGTTTATTTTAACTTAAGACTCTGTGGGATGGTCGAGAGATAAGACCAGATGAGATGTTTGCTCGTTGTCCGTGCTTCACTTAAAGCCGAAATACAATTCGCGAAATTACGAGCAAACCAGGAAGTTATTTCTTGCACAACTCAAACTAGTGATCGTCGGAATATAATTATGTATACAGAAGTCGGCTGCGTAGACGCGCACAACTTAGTAAGACCGTAACAAATGTTCCCGCACTTTAAGTTGTCAAACATTTAGAACAATACAATTTGTCTCCAGGTTTAAGGAGATTTCAAATTGAACAGATTGTGTTTCATTTTATTGCGAGGCTCGTGTGACGGATGGCCTACTTCTTGAATAAGTTTTGTCTCTATAATCGAATTAGGTAACGTGTATCAGTCGTATGTTCTGTCGGCCAGACTCGCATGTGTATTTTTAACTTATATGTGGTACATGTATTGAGATATCTTTTAAATATAGTAGTGGTCGCCCTATACTAAAAATTCTACTTTCATCGGAAATGGTAGCATTGAAATCACTATATTTAGATTATCTGTCAGTAATTATTGGAATTATAATTGTTCCTTACGGCAAGCTTGGAGGAGACAGAGGTTTTGACTGAAAAAAGTGAAACAAAAACCGTAAAAAAAATATATAACGGAAGTGCTATAGTCATATACATATACATAGGGCGGATAGCGTGAATATTAAGCATGTAGTTCAACTCTTCGACCATAGGTGGCGCTTTCACGATTTTTTTGCAAATTATGTTGATTATAATAATAATAATAATAATAAAGCCTTTTATTTCCTGCAAGAAATGTACAGAGTTATGAAAATGTAATTAATAAAAAGTGTAGTAAGTATAAGTAGTAGTAATATTCTATGTTTTGCAAGAACCCCTCCTCAGGCGAAGGTGAAGGCCTCCTCTAAAGAAATCCACTTCTTTCTGTCCCGTGCCAATTGTGACCAGCAGGGGCCAGCGAATTTAATTATGTCATCTTCCCATCTCATGTGGGGGCGTCCTCTGAGGCGCTTGCCGTATGGACCCTCCCACTTTGTAACTGTGCTGGTCCACCTCCCATCCTCCAGTCTCGCTACGTGCCCCGCCCATCTCCATTTCAGTCCCTTAGCATAGCTCAGAGCATCTTTGGCTTTGGTCATATTTCTAATTTTTACGTGACGAATTTTTTGCGCTTTTTTAATGTTGAGCATGCTACGTTCCATTCCACGCTGGCAGGCAACAACCCTGTTTTCAACCTTGGATGTATACCTCCATGTTTGACATCCGTAGGTTAGGCACGGTAGGAGACATGAAGTCATAAGCTTCGTTTTAGATTTATCGGTACGTTGCTTTTAAATATTTCACTTAAGGACCAATATTTATTCCAAGTGTTTTGTGCTCTTCGTTCTACTTCTAGTTCATTCTGTCTTCTGTCAAAGCCGATCTGTTTTCCAAGGTAAATGTATTTTTCTGTGTATTTCAAAGTGAAGTTGTCTATTGTTATTCTTTCCTTTACGCTGTTTGTCATGACCATTGTTTTGGAGAGGTTCATTTCCAGTCCCACCCGTCTACTAGCCACATTTAGGGAATCAAGAATAGTTTGTAGTTGTAAACTAGATTCTGAAAATAATACTAGGTCATCTGCGAAGCGTAAGTGGCTTAAAAATTTGCCATTAATGTTGAGCCCCGTTTTTTCCCAATTTAGACCTTTTATTATTGATTCTAGGAGAGATATAAATAGTTTAGGGGACAGTGGGTCTCCTTGTATTATGTTGATTATCCGAAAGAAATTGGTTCCTGCCTGGTGTCCCATGTCACTACATTTTTTATCATCAGTTATTTAACCATTGCCAAACAACCATATAACATCCTCATGTACATACGAGTATATATGTATGAAAAGCATAGATTTTTTTATTGATTTATTGTATTTTGAATTATAGTTATTATATTGGCATTATGCACTCCCTTACTATAAAAGCTATAGGTGTGAGAAATCAAACACTCCTCGGTCCGCGAAATTTTTGTAAAAAGGGGTAAAAAGTGATTGCTTTACGTATTAATATAATTATGTATTCTATTCTATTTCTAGCTACTTGCAACTGCAGCAGTAGTTGTAGTAGCAGCGTCAGACATTCATCGTGACGGTGATCTCTTAATATCAAGTACGACCAATGATCACAAATAAAAAAATATTTAATTTAAAACAGAGACTATCGGTTGGTCCTCGCAATATCTTTTCATTTCTCCGACTTGTCTCACATGATCGTTTAATATCAATTGATGAATTACCAATATAGGAGGAATTGCAGTTGCGTTGTCAGCTTTAAAGAAGGATAAGGACTTAGGACCTTTTATCTAGACCAAATACTCCTACTAATTTGTTTTAGTGTGTCCTACTAACACAGGACAAACTAAAACGGTCTAAAAACATAAGCGTTACAATTATCTCATACCTATACGATTATGTGTTAAACAACCCTGACAATTACATTAAATTTGGTAAACCTGTACAACTTAATTCTGTAAAAAATTAAAAATAACAAATAATAAAAACTTGCTCCAGGTTTGTTTCAGCGGAATTGTGAAATGATATATTAAAACATAAATCCAACGGCACTTAAAGGAAATACAATGGAAACGAAACCAGTTTTTAAATTAAGATAAAAACGGGCGAAACAAATGTTATTTATAGTTTGATTTTATTCACTGATAAAAGCCATATTTTATAGGGGGTTTTCCATTTTCTGTAATGGGTTTTACAAAAATTATTCTTAGTCCAGCTATTGCATATATCGCTGCACTTTATCGTTCACATTAGTTGAAAGAAACGTATTAGAAGAAACATGATTTAAATTATTTACTGTTTTAATCTTTATCATTTGTCATATTTACTACTTAATATTCGTAGTTGTTAACGATAGTTGTGTTTTCTTTGTAGTGGCAGTGGCGTGGCAGTGCTGGGGTCGCCAGAGGACGTTCTAGAACGAGATAAATCAACCAGATTTGCAACCCTTCAACCAACAAATATGTCTGCGAATTCATACAGGATTGATGAAGCGAAAGAGGTAACTTAGATCTAACTACAAATTAAAAACAAGTGAAAAAGGTTCTGTCGTCATCGTTTCTTGACTTTGATCTAACTACAACAGAGCGGTGCTACCCAAATTTTTTAACTAAAATTTTATTTTTAAAAAAATGCTCACAATATTTTTTTTCATAAATTACTAACAATGTTTATCATCCCAACTGAGCTTTAGCTTGTGCTCCTAGATAATTACGTTAACAGACGAATTATGAATTCGAACCTACGATGCACTTCGCAGACCGTACCCTAAAGCTTTGAAGCTATATACGTATATAATATATGTAATATGACCCAGCTGTAAGAAATGTTAATCTCAGTTCTTACAGCTGGGTGTTGACAGAACACAAGTACAAAATAAAACTAATGCTACGGGTGTCCGTAGCATTAGTTTTATTTTGTATTTTCGAATATCGTAAGAATATTACGAAATAGGATTAATCAGAACCTAACCAAACTCTCATCAAACTACCTTTGCAATAAAAAATGAATCATCGAAATTGGTGATCGTGATATTGAGTTATTCGTCCAATTGTGACGCACATACTTAATGCTAATTTAAGACTTATATGGTTTTGTCATGGACCCCATTGTCAAAATCGGACCAAATTTCACACTGCAAGCAGCTGCTGCAGCTTTCAAATAAAAAAAGAATAATCAATATCGGTTCACTCAGGCCGAAGTTACAATAACAAACATAAAAAAAATATAGACGAATTGAAAACCTCCTCATTTTTTGAAGTCAGACAATCAGAGTGATCAGAGATAAAAAATCAATAATTTGATTTTCACAGAACTTTGTATCTTCATATGATAGTATCATTTGTTAATGTGTGCTCTGGGCAAGCTTGTCTCTTTTATCATAAGTACCTTGTTGACCGAGATTTACTCGGTATTTTATTTGCTAAATCGTGTTTTTGGACATTATATATCGAGGTACGACTTACATAATGTTGAAATGTGATTAATATTTCCGACATAATAATAAAAAACGGTTTAATTAAATAAATGCATTCAACTACATCCGTTTGAAAAATAAAATGAAGCTGTAAAACATCTGAATGAGCTTTGATATAATATTATTACGATATTAACCTAACTTAGGTTACTTGTTCGCTAAGTTTTTATAGAACTACAATTGTTATTGACGTAGCATTTTAAATGGAACCATTATTGTCGATTGGAAGCGAGCCGCCAGTATAAAGGTTATTAGCTCCACGTGCGTACATTCAGCGTATCTCTTTGAGTGCTAAAAATTTGTCAACATATTTATATAGCGCACACGGTATTTGCAAACAAAATATCTTTCTTTTTCATGTGATCGGTTCCATTGAGCGACGCGCCCATGTCGAATATGCGAAGCTTATTTATCTTTCCATCGGAGAAAGGATTCCAAAATGTTATGTTGACGAATCGACAAATATATGTATGTCTTTGTATCTTTTTACAGATGATGTATTCGATGTGAATATTTTATGAAACAATTTAATGTCGCCTTATACACATGTACAATAAAATAACATTAAGAACCGACTTTTGTACATTTATGACATTAATGAGGAAAGTGTCGTCGTTAACATCTCGTAGGGAAAAGTCAACACTTTCACTCTGTTCATAACTCTAGTATACTCCTCGATACTTGGACTTGGATAAAAATTACTCACCTCCCTATCGCCTATGGGACATAGGGTACGGTAGGGATAAAATAACTGTCTCTCTCTTCCTTGCTATTGGTACCACATGGTGGTGGGTTCAACTTTTAAGTGGAAAGCGCAGCGAAGAAAAAGGCTCTGTCCCCGACATCGTATTGGAAAGTCTTGCACTCCTTCATGTCTCTACTCTCACACTATACTCTCCCACGTTGTCTAAAGTATTCCTCTGGTTTTTCGAACGAGGACGGAAAGTTGTAGCGCCAGGTTCCCTTCATAGTCGGGAGACCTTCTCTTGGGCATAAAATAACGTGGTAGCAAAAATTTTGAACCAACTTCAAAAAAGGAAGGTTCTCAATTCGTCTGTATGTTTTTTTAAGTTTGTTACTTCATAGCTTTTGACTGGGTGAACCGATTTGGATGATTATTTTTTTTATTTGAATGTTGGTCGTGTGGTCTCATTTCAATTTGGTCCAATTATGGCAACGGCATCCACGAGAAAATCATATAAGTCTTAAATTTGTATTAAGTATGTACGCCACAAATGGACAAATAACACAATATTACGCCAGCCGAATTCGATGATTCACATTCACATATTGGAAAGAATGTACTGCAAAAGTAATTTGATGAGAGTTTGATTAGGTTCTGATTAATTATTTGTAATATTCTTACGATAATTTGGAAGTACACATGAGGCGTCCGCGGATAATTGCATTTAACGTTTGATTTAATTTGATGTCGCATTTTGTTTTTGCTCGTAAATATACTTGTATTATATTAACTAACATAACGATGTCTTAGTATTATTCATCCGTAACATATTCTAAACCTGGTTCCAATGCGACCGGCATTGAAACAAGGTTTAGAATGTGGTTAATGGCGTCAAAACGTCGCGGTGAAGTCGCTCGTCGCCGACTGCCGCCCCCTTGTTCACACCTCTACACTAACAGCAGACTACGTAAATGACGTAAAGTGCATACGATACGCAGACGCGAGGCACGTCACTATTTATAAATGAAACGTGCTGGACCACGTACCCACCTGATGTTAAGTGGAAATGTAGTCCTGGATGGTTAGACGAAGTTTAGTAAATGCCTATTACAAACTAACAAAAGACGCGAGTAAACTATTCCAGTCCTTTCTGTACAAATAAAGAGAGACGAAGCAAATCGTTTCGTTCAGGTTTGAGGGATACTCACTACAAAAGGATGAAATCCAGCAGTGCGTCTTGAACGTCGTCTGATGGTGAGACGGCGATGGGCGAATCATGTAATTCCTGAACACGCTCTCCAAAACGGTTGTATTTATCGTTTTTATTATTTCACGGTACTCAACATGCAGTTGTTTTTGGCCTAATGCAGCGCCAATTTGATCAGTAATTATTATCACTTTCAACCAATTGTCGTTACAATACCAATATTTGATTCGGTGACCGCAGTCATCGTAGTAGCTTTCAATGAGCCATCACATAGAGGATGTGGATTTTCATCACTAAATGTCAAGTAAAGTCTCTCATAGATATCTACAAGAATTAATGAAAGACGCACCAGTATCTGTCGTATGTATTTTACATTCTTTTTCAATCCGTTTAATCATGATCAATATGATTGGAGGAAATTTGCAAAGATGTAAGCCTTATTTACGCGACGTTAAGAAACGCAGCGGCGACTGTATAATTTAATCTTGACGTGTAAAACGATAAACGTGTTATCAAAATAACCTTTAATACCGGGACTGTTTTTAGCAGACTTCAAAAAAATAGGTTCTCAATTCGATAGTATTTTTTATGTTTGTTATTTTAGAACTTTCGACTAAGTGATTTTGATGATTTGTTTTTTATTTTAAAGATTTGAAAGCTTCCCATGTGATCCCGATTCGGTCCAGCTCTGACCGAAAACTATATAAGTTTTTAAATTTGTATTGACAACCGAAATTAACATAAATAACTTTCATTTTATTCGATCAGCTATTTAATGGAACCGAAGTTAAATACTTCATAAATCTACGTCTATATAAATGTAAAATTACCCTTTGCACCTTAAAGAGGTATTAATAATAGCTTAAATTTCTTACAATACATAAAATATATATATATATCTTCTTAATATTCTATTTTATGTATTTTTCGTTACAAAGGATCGTTATATATAAAGCAAAAAAATCCTCAGGTCACAGCTTCGGAAGCGAACTAATAATTCCTATAGTGACTACAACATAATTAGTGGGACTTAACACTAGGTAGGATCGTGGTCAAGCGCTAGTTTGTATCCATAAAAAAATTAGATAATTAAAAAAATATCTTATAAGGTCTTCTGAAACCGTGTACAAAATACATAGCGGACAAATGAATACGGTAGAAATGTAGGAAGTTGCGCGCCGCCTCGGCAATAATCTCGGCGAGTGTGGGGCGAGCGCGTCGTACGCCCATTATCCGCGCTAACTCCATTACTAAAAGAGAACGTTACTGAACTTTACAGAATGAACTAGTAGAAAAACTTAGTTAAACTCCGTCCGACTGTATGACAACTGATAACAGCGCGCCCCGACTTTGCGACACTCCTGAGGAATGGCCGCAGTTAGTGCGCAAGTTTTCAAATGGAACTAAGATGTACGAAATTTAAAGAGGTTATCATTTATTGCAATATTTCATAAGTTGTTTCAATGAAGGCCAGAACAGACGAATAGTTTGATTGATTTGATCAACCTTATGAAATAACGGTCGATAGTAAATGCGGTGTATAGACTATTATAGATATTAAGGGCGCTGAACTTCTAAGCAAATCCGCTTGAAGCATTTGACCTAGCCATGGTTTTCGATTCATAATGATACAACATGTAAAGTTCTATCTCAACCAATGTTCTCTCTCGGAGAACTGGTGCCAATGAATTAATTGAGGGACAGGCTGATTGATCTGAGGTTCTTTTGAGCTACGAGGGTTTTCGGGCCATCAGCCATAAAAAGTCTCCTATTATTCCAATGTTACGCGAGCAACAAAAAAATCACTTATTACTTAACGATCTTAACGTCTTGATTGATGGGTTTGCGTTGCTTATTTATATTAAGAACATGCTCGCTACTACTGGTCTAGTCTGGCGTTTGGCAATGGCCTCACCACCTTTCATGTATAGGTAATAACTGCTGTCTCCCTTTATGTCGTCAAAGTACGTTTATAAATACTATACTGCTCCAATACGCTTAGCATTTTCTAATTCAAATAAATCGTTCCTAATTATTTCATATTCACAGCGTCTGTGAAATTCTTTGTTTTTTTTTATTTTAAATCAATAAATCCTTTTCCAAATTTCGGAGCTCCTTGTCATTTCGCACAAAAGTTTTGATATAAGCGCGCGCGCTCGCAGCCTACTGAATATTTCATTAAGGAACATTTTTTTTACTTAAAGCACTTGAATTTGCATGTTATGAGTTAGAAACGAGAGTTGTCTCACGGGCCGCTACGTGATCTCCGTGTCTGAACAATTTATACCTCCTGTGTTCAAACCTTTCTGGGTTTTACATATCTGGATATTATAGTTATTTTATTATTATTATTATACCATTGTATTGTGGTTAATCATGTGATATGCAAAAAGGGTTCTGCTTTTGACCTGATGACAATAAGTATACAATTACAGCTGTACCCGTAGAGTCGTAGCCACTGGGTCTGGTTGGAACAGTCCATCTTACTTTCAAATTTCGGTGAATTCTAAGTACCATACTGCTTTTTGAAATGCTGTAGCCACCTTGAGCAGTTTTTGGTTGGGGAAAATTTCATGGGCTCGTGTCACCGATATGCTAATTGCCTTTAAATTTCGCTATGATCTTGTACAGCCCGTCTTGTGATGCTCGAAGTGTTAATAGATGTGAAAACGAGATGTTGATAATTTCAATTGAAACTATAAGTTATGCACTTCTATCGGCAGTCGCTATCACTGATAATTATTTTATTTAAATAAATATCTATTACGCTACGCCACAGATGTAGTTTTTAACAATCAATTGCTAGTACCAACAAAGTCTACAAAATTGATGAATAATTTATCGTCTCCTAATAACTTAGCCATATGACTCAGCGTTTGCGATTCACTAACCGTAGAAGGTTCCAATTTCAGCTGGCTTGTAATAATATATCTATTTGGCCGCGTAGTGGAACTCACCCTCATCTACCCACCATAGCAGTTAGCAGTAGTGATTACCTTTGTATATCCCGCTGTTGTTAAAAAGCGTAAGAGCTTATTTTTTAAATTTTTAAAATTTTGTAAGCAACAGACTGATCCGGACCAGCTAGCCTGTTTCAATTATACTTATCGCATTTACAAATCCATGTAAACTTAAATCAAATTACTCCGGTGTTGTTTGCAAGGTCAGACAATATACAAATTGAGGTAGAAAACCGCGTTAGGCATATTGAGTTGGAACCCGAAGCGGTAAATCTTTCATTAAAAGTCGTTGTACAGCGTCTGCCGCACGATTCAGACATATACACAATTTTAGTACGGAGCCGTGCGGCGCTAACATTCCGTATATTGCTAAGTTCCATTTAAAGTCGCCGGCCGACCGCGGCTTAGCATCACGCCGCAGTTGTGGGCGGGAAATTTACGTCGGGACAAAGTATTTAGGCGAAACGTTGCTATGCGACAAATGAATATTCTACAATTGCCTTCACACACTGCTTTAAATATCGCACTTGGAGTATTACATTTACATTTATTCTAATATCATTATTCGTTCAAATATTTTAATATAATCATACAGATTTCTACACGAGTACATTGCCCGGTTTAATTGAAGATTTGTGATACAGGTTGACACGCATACACTCACACATAGTAACGCAGGTGATATAATATTAATTTTGCATTCTTATTTTAACTTTTTAGCTGTTTTTAATTCACTTGCTCTTGTTTAACGCTGGACAAATATGCATGATGTAAAAACGCTTCGCTATCTTGAATAAGTGACACGCGTATTTATTATTATTCATAATCTGTTGATTTTGTAAAATAATAAATAATATTATTAATATAATTTTGTACTGCATCTTTCTCTTTAATTACAATGTGGATGCCTTAGAGAGTAGAGAGAAGTGAAACTATGAAAAATGTCATAAATGATCTTTGATTCGTTAATGTTTGACCGCTTGTTTATGTTAATTCACGCGACGTGAATCACCCGCGTTCTTAAAATCCAATTACTGTTTTTGAAAATGAGGCCCCGCGGCGAGAGAATCAGATGGCGAATAAAATGCGAATCGACCTTTTGTCTTGCCTCCAGCGGAGAAAGATTCAATTTGTCAAGAATCCGCGTGCAGCTTAAGGTAAGAGGGATAAGCGATGTCTTAACATTTAAAAGTAACTTAAAAAGACTTTTATTTCTTTATGAATTTTAGCCCGTAATACGTTTGCTATATCCTAGCTTCCCACTGTACCAACTACATTTATGTGAGCGACAAGTATATTTACGAGTAAAAACCAAAAACCTACTTCAAATCCATCTTTGTTCTTTATATTTCAAAATTATCTTAGGAATATTACCAAATAATTGACCAGAACCTAACCAAACTCTCATCAAACGACATCGGGTTGCCGTCATATTGAGTTTTTCGTCCATTTATCGCGCACGTACTAAATGCAAATTTAAGACTTATGTATTTATTTTTACTTCTAATAATAAAACGCGGATATATATATATATATATATATATATATATATATGGGATTTGTTTTATTGTTGTGCTGAAATTTATGAATATCAATATACAATCGTAATTCCTACAATAATTCTGGTTGGACATTGTACACCTTATTTGTTTTACTTATGCAAAGTGCTTTTGGGGACTGGGGAATGTATAATGCTCATTTAAAAGCGTTGCGAATGCTATCTCTGTTTAATCGCAGAAGCGTTACCCACGACTCAGGGAGCAGTTGCCCCCCGTGGGGGATCACTCCAAGGCCTGCCTCTGCAGGGACCGAAGAGATGGCATCGCTTGTATGCTTTGTGTCATTTCCTAATGTTTTAGAATAGCTCGTCTTTTATGACTTGACGCATTCAATACGCTAACGCACTGGGGGCGGCCCCGGGGGAGCTTCGGGATTTTTGTCCTCCGACACCTGCCCAAAAGATCGGTTTTCTTGTTTGTGACTTCTTATTGGAAGCGGCCGAACGTAGCTTAGTTTACACGATTGTCGTGTTCGCCGCGGAGCCGTGTCGGAGCCGTCGAGCGAAATTACGCAGGCCCAAATGTTTATCTTCCATTCCCTTCAATTAAGTGTCCGCTAAAATAATTTGTTCGGTTATATCAATTTATTTACTTTCAATTATTTTGTTATAAGAATATATTTGTGTACTATATAATTTCGAGTTTAAATAAATAGGCATACGCTCACGACCAGCTTACCCAGTGGGGTGACCAGAGTTCCAAATAGCTTATATCGTCTGAAACCGCCTTATTATAATAAAAACTGTATATTAGAATAATGCTGTATTATAAACTGACTTGAAGAAAGGAAAATATTTGGTTAATAATTGGTCTGTATGTTGTCTTGTCGGTGTTTATGCGCTCGTAGCTCGTAACTCGTAGCTCGTAGCGGTCGACTCCACTTTGATATTTTTTGTTTAATAGTGTTTTTAGGTACATTTCATGTTAATTTTGTTAGGCGGGCGTGTTCGTTTTCGCAAAGGACTTTTACTGGAATTGAATATTTGATCTCTGCAAACATGAGTCTTGCATAAGTATTAGAAAGAGTTAGAAGTAGCTACAAAAATAACTTTACTTGACCTCGCCCTTATCTCGTCCATTAATCATAGTCTTGGCAGTTTTTATCCAGACTGTAAATAAAAAGTGTGAATACACATTGTAAAAAAATATACAGATCTTAGTCTTATACGTTATTGTATTTTTTTTTAATTTGCAGTCGTATAATTTAAGGAAAGCGCTAGGGCAACAATTGGTTACAACAGTGGCCAGCCCTTTCTATACGTACAAACAAACAGAATTGTTTTCGTTATATTAATTACATTTCTCTATATTATTTTATAGACATGTATTACTAGGTAATATATTTCAATATTTATTCAATAATAAATCAAATCAAACGGTAAACACTATTATGCGCGGACACCCTTTTTGTATTTCCGAATTATCTAATCTAATTATTTTTTGTATTATCTAACTATTCTTTATGTGCTTAATTTCCAATAAAAAATGAATCATCGAAATCGTTTGGCGTGATATTGAGTTATCCGTCCATTTGTGGCGCACATAGTTAATGCAAATTTAACACTTATACGTCTAGTTTTCTTATGGATGCCAGTGTGAGTTAAATATGATCACACTGAAAGCACCAGCTTTTAAATAATATAATAAACATCAAAATCACTTAACCCAGTCGGAAGTTCTGAGGATCTGAACATAAAAAAGGCGTATTGCAAAGCCTCATTTTTTGAAGTCGGTTGAAAAGAATAGAACAACCTCGATCACTGGGAGACATGCAGCAGTTCTCTTAATTAAGCCTCTTGATGTAGCCGCTCCATTAATGAAATAACATAAAAACACTCTTTATAGTACTCTCAAAACGTGTGTGAAACGTTATCAAAACTATCGAAACAATTAGTACTCAAATTAATAGTAGTATATTAGTATAACAATGGAAAATGGAACCTGATCCAGCTGGTCGCGAGCGTTAATGGATGCTCAAAAATTACATATTTACTAAACAATAAAACGCACACATACCATCTATACATCTGATCTCAACACATTTATTTTTAATCTTAGTTTGAAACCTATCCGATAACAACAAAATAGCTTCCTAGCCTTTGCAATTTTCAGAATCGACACGTAGTATTTCGCTGAAGTGAGCCTTGCATCGTTAACGCTATACATATGTGACAGCTTCCAACTGAAGCACTCTGAGCGCTCATTAGTTGCAGTGCATGTTTATGTTTTCAACGTTTACGGTAATGACCAGCTCACCGCTCATCTAGAAACTTCCTAGATCATTAGCGTGAAGAAGTCCCTTGTATCTAGTATTATGAATTAACTTTGTATTGCGATTTTAATATACTTAGAAAGGTTTTATAACGACTGACTGGTTTAGTCCTGTGATATCGGTGGTTCGTTGTTTCCAACATTTTTAAAATTTCAATATATAATATAAACTTTATACGTGTTATCTATTGTTTTAATTTACTAATATATTTATTTATTAAAATATTATGATCATCTATCATTTTATTTTCATTCCCTCGTGATAAAGTGTCTATGTCTATATTTACATTTTATACTATATTTGCTTTCCACATGACATGTAGGTTTCCTCATGATGTTTTCCTTCACCGTGCTCATGATAAATCTGCACATAAATTTGCAACAACAAATTCATTGATGCCGGCATCGGGGATCAAACTCTAATAACTTAAGCCGTCCGCCCGACGACGGCCACTGAGCCAACAAGATAACACACGGAGCTTTTTATGCCTTCTTCACTGGATGAATGGAGATTCGCAATATAGAGGTCATCGAGGTCGTTTTCTCAGGCGCGACAGAAATGTGAATCATGTCATTCCTCCGGCCACGCGCCTTAAAAGTCGACTGTCCTCCTCCGGAGGAGGAGAATAGTCTGAACGTAATTTTAACTTTATACAATTATAACAGTTATCACTAAATATTTCTATAAAAATACCAAGTGATTGTAATACTGAAGTGATATTGTATTACAACAAAGTGGTTTTCCTAGCAAGTGGTACCGTTTCAGTAAACAGCGCGGCAAGTCCCAAATTTATTTGTTACAAGTGGTTATGAGGTCGTAACGTGCCATAAAAGGTATCCCTGTGCGAATACAAATCTAAGGATGTTACGCTAAGAGCATTGCTTAAGTGAAATATAAAAATTATTTACACATTTCTCTGAAAGTCAGCTACATCCGGACAGATTAAGTTATCACGTCCCCGCCATATTTCCTGCCGCTACACTCTTAATGTCTTCCCTCGTGATAAAATATAGGATATAAGCAAAATTTTGAGGGAAAAAATGATATTTATTAGCGGGTACTTGGAGTATGCCTGCTATTCAACAATTCTTAGCTTCCGTATTTTACAACTTTTGACTTCATCAGTGCTACTTCAAGAGAGCTTTGGAATTTGCCCTTATCTGCATAGTTGGCGGCGAATAACTCTAGTGCTGACGGTTAATGCGCATAAGTTGAAAATAAGGTGTCACGGGTGAGTGAGGGGGGGCGCGGGCGGATATGCGCGAGCGCTTATGGGCTCTCCTGTCGTACCCTGCCCGCGCATCGAACACCCCGCTCGCTCCTGTTGTACAATCGCTTTCTAAATTTAATGTTAATTGACTTGTTGACTTTGTTTTCTATTCATTTCGAGTTTTTTTTAATGTTATAGTCTGTATGTGTTATGTAATTTTTTTTAGTTGTCTTGTATTGTATTGTAATTTATAGAAATGATTAATTGCGTACGCGACTGTATACATGCGCAGCTTCCTTCCACATTTCGCTTAGCGCTAGAGTTATCTGCCGCCAACACTACCAATAACTAGACACATAACTCTCTGTGCGTATAGTTTTAAACTGGTGCTGAGCTTTATGGCGATCGTTACTGTTGCACACATTGCGTGGACGGAGCTCCGGCAGGCCTAGCTCTACCCCATTGCTGAGGATCGTGACTCCTTCAGCGGTCAAGCGGCGTTGCTGGTAGATGACTTCAGCTCTTTTCTGGCTGCGGCCTCTTGGTCTTTTCCTTCGACCTTTCCCGTGATACTGAATATTTTGCCTCCGTTGAATCGAATGCTCTTTAAAATCTTTACATATGTTTAACCAAAGGAGGAGGCTTTCAATTCGTCTGTATGGTTTTCTTTTTTTAAGGATTTTTACCTCTATTTTTTTTATTGTAAGGATGTACTTTAAGGGTTTGATGAGACTAACCTAACCAAAGGTTCTGATTATATCGTAATATTCCTAAGATAATTCTGAAATACAAAGAGGGAGTCCGCGCGTAATAGCATTTAACGCTTGATTCTAGTTAAAGTCTGGTACTCGTAACTATAAAGATTTTTAAAAATCTTCTTTTTCAAGATAGGTTATGGGCAGTGAAGAAATTGATACCATTTACACGCCTCCTGACCTGGATGTAAGTCTAATATTTTTAATGAAGTTCAAGGAAAGTTGGAGACTATTTCGTTGCGGTGCATTTTTTATGTAGCCATTAATGTCTCGGACGAGACGTGGTGTTGGCCCGCTCTGAGATATGGCAGAAACGTGACGACGTTATTTGTCCAAGCAGAGCTGACCCGCTAGAGGACGTTATGTGTTACTTGCGGTAGAGATATATTTCACGGACATACAATAAGTAACTCATTCGTTATATACGAGATGTTACCTGGTTGTGGCTTCTTATTAATATTTGGAGTTTAAACAAGTTATAGATAATTGGTACATAAATATCTAATTATTTAGCCACGAGAGTTAACTAGAAGAAACAACAACACTTAATAATTATAGAGCTAAGCGGGCTTTCTGACTAAGTCTGCGTAAGTACAGAACACAAATATAATATCCAAGGTTTTAATGACTGAGTAAGTTATTATACTTTATTTTACCGACTTCAAAAAGGTAGGAGGTTCTCAATTTGCCTGTATGTTTTTTTGTTTGTTACCTCATAACTTTTTTACTGGGTGAACTGATTTTGATAATTCTTTTTCTTTTGGTCCCATTTCAATTTGGTCCAACTCTTACCAATAAATCCATATAAGTCTTAAATTTGTACGCGACAAATAATTCAAAATTACGCCAACCGATTTCGATGGTTATTTTTTTTGGAAAGGATGTAGTTTGATGAAAAAGTCTGGTTAGGTTCATATTAATTCTATTTCGCAATATTCCTACGATAATTCGGAAGTACAAAGTGTGGGCCGCGCGTGACAGCATTTAACGTTTGATTCGATTTTTCTTTTTACTCGTACATATACTTGTAGTTTATGATATCAAAGAAAAGATAACTTAGGAAACGGTTAAAAGACAAAGTAAAATAAGGGAGTCCCGGTTCGCTATTCAATATTTATAAATATTAATTTCCCACTAACCGGAAGCGGCAGAATGAAACAATGAAATAACCGGCCTGCTCGCGTCGCCGTCAGTTGACACTCTGCATAACTGACAGTTGAAGCTTTCCACGAGCTCGTTAACGTGCAGCGCTAACGTTGCAGGCGCTCACCGTAATGACCAACTCGACGTTTATCTAGGAGCCAGCTCATTAGCGTAGGGAACGTAAGAGTTTGTCGCCATTGAGCCCGCTGCTGAGCCAGGAACTCATTCTATATACGTTCTAGCTTAAGTCATACTTAATTTAAAAGATAATTTTATACTAATAAATATACCTCCTTCGTCAAATGAAAATATTATTTTTCTCATGGAATTCTTACCGAAATGACAAAAGAAACTTCTTTTTCATGTTCCTCTTCATGCCTGAAGGTTGACTGTCAACTAATAGGGTCTTGCGCGAGGATTAACCGAGTGGATGTGATTCCGTATGTTTCACAACAACGATTTCTCCTAGGAGAATCTTAACTTGTCCATTTGCCGCTAATTATATCTAAGAGAAAGGACAATCCGATACATTACTTAGGATGTTATTATATATGCTACAATGAATCAATGAATGAATATACTTTATTGGCCAACAAGTACACCACAGTAATGATACATTTTACTTAATGATTTAGTATAATATCGTATATAATCGTATATGGTATATAATATAATCGATATAATTACACGCGCGATGGGCGGTCTGGTCGTCAAGAGCAGTCTCTTCCAGGTTACTTTTAGAAGAATAGAAATTTGTTTCTGTAAAAGTTTTAAGTGGGTTTGTGATAATATCTAATTGTAGTTAAATACAAAAAAAAAACTAATAATTTGACCTATTTACGACTCTCGACGGCTCAACTCGACGGTGGAAGAAATCATTGTGAGAACATAGGAGTAGCCGAGTCTGACCGTCCGCTATGGGGTTTCAGAAGTGTATTTCATACTTTTTACAATGTAAGCAAACAAAATTAAAAACAATACAGAAACTAGAAAAGCAAATGGTTTCAATGAAAGAAAAATCAACTTTAAAATCTTTTCTCTGGATATTACGTAGCGCGCGCTACGCCGCCCGCCGGAGGACGATTCTCTCTGAGAATGACTTCATAAACAACTTTCTTTTGATTTATTGCACGAGTCATGAAGTTTAAAATGATAAAAAAGACCAAATTTAAGTAATTCTTAATACTTTTCACGGCCAGAGGTCGTGAGCGATTTAAGGATGTGATGCATACTCCTCATAAAGTAACTATTAAAACGTTGATGATAGCAAAATACTGAAGCGATTTGTAAAAAACTCATCCAAATTAATTCATAAGTTCATGGAAAATCAGAAAATATAACGACAAGTTTAGTTCATGTTATTTAATTAACTTTAATAAGAATTTGCTTATCATTTTGATTACAGCAACAACGACGGTACAGCAGTAACAGAGTCCAGTATTCAATGTAAACCCTCATATGTGCATAAAAAGTTAGCTCTCAAGTACTTTCAACCCCAGCTTGACAGCCAGACAAACTTGTATAACAATAAGCTATAAGTGTTTCTTCCGATTCTTTTGTCATAAATAGTACACCTATATTTTTATTATAAATGCATAGTCCCCTAACTACGTTAAAGTCGTCAGTTTCATGTACCTTTATTACGTATGACAGACCAAATGCAAGAAAATCATTTTTTAAAGCGAGCCGTTTTGTAAGTTAGCGTTTTAAAGCGGGGCCGGACGTGGTTACCTTATCACGTTTGCAGGAACAGAGATCTTTAGCTGATACAGTCGGCGTACTTTAATGAATGGCTCGCTGCAGAACATTAACGCTTTTGCGACACGTTATACTTGTAAGGAGAATCAGAACATAATGCATCCTTTATCGCAATTAATATATTGAAAACGACCTGTGCCCGCGACTTGGTCCGCGTGAAGTTTATCAAAAACGTTATTTAGTTTATTATATTAATATTCGTGGGCTAAGGTGGCGCTGCGCAATCTACGGCAACGGATTCAGCGAGACACCATATTTTGTCTCAAATATAAAATAATAAAAGAAAACAAACCCATACATTTTGATAATATAACCCTTGTGTGGCGTCAATCGCAAAGTGCCCCACCACGCGACCCATGTGACCTCTACACTGAATATTTATTGAACCCAATACACACTTGTAATTTAAAAAAAAAACATTTTTGTAGTAATTAAATAGTAATATAAACCTGCAACCAACAACTTAACGAAAACATTAATAAATCAATATTTGAGACGCTTTGAAATTATAAAAAAGCATGTCCTTACTCGATGTTCCAGTATTCGAGACGTGGCGATAAACCAATTCGCATCTGAAAGCCAACTCGAACATATTTTTTCAACGGAATTTCTACCTTGAATGAAAGACTTTCATTAATTATATGGCTTCGCTATCGCAACCCTTCACATCTAATTTGCTTTGAGCTATCTATAAAAGAATCTAAGTTTAATAAGGGGATTTCCACCCCTTCCGACAAAATTTTCTGTTTCGGATGAAGAATGATATATCTTTAATTTTACAACATTTTACATATTACTATAAAATATTTTGTGTTATAATCGTATTCATATTTTTGTAGTCGGTTACCCGTCGTGAATTGTATTTCGAAAGCTGCAATTAATATTTTTGTAATTGAATTTGGTGAGCCTTCTAATCTCCGATTGTTTATATTCCAGTCCCCTCCCACATGTTTCTTAGCCATCCCTTCTTCTTTCCATCCCCATTTTCTGCTATTTTACCGATCATAATTAATTGCAGCAGGCGAAATAATAGCTATTTCGTAGGATATGTCCTAAGTATGATCTTGAGGTGCTTGATAGTTTTGACCAATTCGATTTTTCTGCATTTGGGGAAGAACCTCAATCATTATCCAACTAGCTCATATGGAGCATTCTCCGATACGTCCACATTCAAAGCCTGTGGTTATTTTATTTATTACTCATAAATCCATGATTATTATATTATATTTGGTTTGTAACTTAATAAAACTCATATGGTTTCGACATATCCAGTGGACAACCACCGCTTACACTTAGGGCGTCGTTGACGTCGTCTTCAGAACCCCTTTCAACGCGCTCAAAATATTGACAACGCTTTCAAAGCACATGAAAAGCGCTCGAAAGAAAAAGGAGGAGACCTGATTTTACCCATTATTCTCGTGTGGTTATCTTCAATAGAACGCATGGCGTCTCTGCCGAATAACTCTTTGTGCTCGCAACACTCTTTCGTCGCCGTGCTTCAGGGGCTTTGGTGTTGATAACACATGACAGTGTACCTTTGGTGAATTTCTTGCACGTACTTACGATAACTGGAGGCATTACCTTTATGTAACTTATACGATATTCGAACGTTTGAGGTAAAGGTTATTCCCATGGACTTTATAATGTAAAAGAACCAATAGTAGGAAACTATTTTACGGTTATCAGCCAACGGTAACAAGTTTGGAAGCTGCAGACCGTGTCCTTTTCATTCACCGGCGAAACTGGGAAATTGAGTTCACTTCCAGTTGATAGCTTAGTAGTTTACCAACAGAAGTAATGCTCGCATTTTACATTTGTCAGGTTATCTTATTTCACGCGGAACTTGTTATGTGATATCCTATTGAAGGTTCTTCAATTTGGTTTCTTTCAATTTTTACCCATTTATTAATCTATTTCCTGGAAGAGGGGGACCACCACTGCGGGGATTTTTGAATTTTTGCAATTCTGCAATTACGTAAATTACATGCAACAAACAAATTCATTAATGCTGGCACTACACTAAGGTAATTTATTAAATTAACTTTGAGACACGAAACGTCCGAAAAATAACAATAACCGCAATAACATACGTAGAATTGATATCACGCAATAAAGGTTATGTGTGCACAGATATATGTGTATGATATGTGGAACAGGATCGTACTAAGTGGAGTCTCTGCCTACCCCTTACAATGATGTGCGTACCTGCAGGTGTATGAAATATATTTTAATTGATTTCTACGGATGTTGATAATTCTTTCCCGCTCTACGATGATCTTATTGGATTATTTTCTTAAATTTACTATATAAATAAAGTAGTTTGGAATATAAGATAGTTCTATACAATGAATAATCCAGTGTCGATACTTTAAACAATAATGTTACAAGTTAAGCGCAATTAACTTTATAACTCTGCCGGCAGCAATTATAAGAAGCGTAACGATTGTTGTAACTGCGAGCCACGTCTACGCTCTTAATGGTTTCCTGCTTTCAAATGATTCTGCTATGAAATACCTCAACTTAAAAGCTTAAAAAGAAGTATCGTAGTGACTGAGCGCAGCTATGTAGAGCAGATAGGTAACTTACTAAATAACTTAACCGCATCATGTCCTGTTTATCCGTTGTAATGTTAATACGATGCCAATAAATAAGTCTGTCTACGTCTATCTCTCTTTGGGAGAATCAGACGGATCCGGAGTATATAAATAAATAACGTAGAATTCCTTCACTTCTCTGTATTTCCTTCTTAATTACTGTAACAAAATTAGAGAACTCATAATTGTTGACAGTCTCTTGTCAAGACACAAGGTTTATTTAATTCTCTTACAGTTAATAAGCCTATCTTTAAAGTTACGTCCAGAAATAGAATTAAATTGTAAATTAAATATTAAATGTAGCGAGCAACGAGATCAAAAATTATTTGCAAAGTAAAAAATGAGAGGAAAGTTATAAAATTTCTTCCTAAGCAAATTCTTCTTGATTTATGAATAAAGTTTACAAGTAAACGTTACAGAAGCAAAAGGCAGGTGTCCCTTAACGTTTTTGTAGGACATCAAAAGTAGGGAATTGTGATTATGTAAATATGAAATAATTTTAAATCTACTGTTGCTGTAAAGGTCTTTATAATGTTGGCGGTCTGTGCTAGGAGCACGGCTCACGGAAACATGTCACCTGAGGGCTCATTTGGACTGAGGAAATATGATTCAAACACAAGCCAGTGTGTAATGTGCGTGCAGACAGAACACACCTTAGTTGCGTTTGCATTTTGTACCAAATAGGTATAAAATTATATTCCAACTTACTTGGACATTTTTCATTTTGATATATTTTTGATACATTTTATTATAAGGTAATCGTGTAACTAAACATAACTCATTTTTTAACCAATTTCAATTGAAATTTATCAATTGGGGTCATTAGTCATTATTGAAGTTATTCAACCGACTTCAAAAAGAGGAAGTTCTCAATTCGTCTGTATTTTTTAGTTTGTTACCACATAACTTTGGGCTGGGTGTTTTATTTAATATCTGGTGTTTTAAATTTGGTCCAATTCTAAAAATGGGATCCGTGAGAAAACCAAACAAGTCTTAAATTTACATCAAGTTTGTGCGCAACAAATGAACGAATAACTGAATATCACGCTAACCTATTTTGATATTTGTTTTATTAGAAATGATGCTCTTCAAGAGCAGTTTGAGTAGAATTTGGTTAGATTCTGATTAATTTTATTTCGTAATATTCGAAAGTTAACGAATTCGGAGTTGCCCTCAATATACTTATTAAAACACTTATTAAGGTCTCAGGTACGAAAGGAGGCAGTTTGCACAAATCTTATTCCGGATGAGGACATTTACTCGTTTTTTAAATTCAAACAAAAAAAAACACAAATTGTTTACAAAAATTCCAACAACAAGGACACGTGACATTTGTACCGCAAATATTAAATATTTGCGCGGATTCCATTAACAACGCCAAGGACAACAGAACGAGAGAGAAAAGTAAATATTAGGAAAATTCTCTTAAAAGTAAATAATGTTACACGCGAATTTGTGTTCGTTTCCGTTAAAAATACCGCCTCGCCGACAGATAGCTGGTCACGTCCTTATACCTTATACGACAGTTATCATTATTACTAATTACCAGTTACGTTAACTATAAACTAATTTAGTAGTCTGTAAATCCAAAGACCTCGCATCGAAAAGCGGTGCACTTTTCTAAGTAACATTCTGGACAGAGTTCAACTGAATCACCTGTTTATCCGAATTTCATATAATTATTATATAATCATTAAAACTGCGTGCTCGTTAGTAACCTAATCCTGAAATAAATGCTCCATGTCGTAATCAACAGAAATAATATAGAAATAATTACGTTCCCATTGCTTCCGCAAAACATGTATCACGGATCGCGTTTTAATTGATCGCTAAGTGAACTCCGCCGACTGAAGGCGGACTTTTAATTGAAAGTTGTTGAGACGAACTAACTTGTAAGTGAACTTTTAACGACGTTAAAAGTTCACTTGTTAAGAGAAAACAATCTCACAACTTGCGACCTGACTGGGAATCTATATCCATTGATTTACAGTTTACTGTAGTTATCATTTTAGTTCAAACTCAAAGATGACTTTTGAATTTGAGAAGATGAGCTACAAGTAAAACAGTCCTGAGAGCGTACTATATACTATGCGGCACTGCATACGTCGCAGATTGCATGTCTTCGAAGTATTTCTCAAGCATGTAAGATATTTTTGTGATAAATTAGAGCTAAAATTTTCAATAAATATTTCAATGGCTCCTGATATTATGAAAAGAGCTCCTACGAAAGTATTTATTACATACAGTTCCATACAGAAATCATATATACAATTGTAACAAAGAAATTTCAGCAACTTCATTTTGTTTGCAATTTTTAAAAGGATTATAGTTGACCAATTGACCCCGACAGAAAGTGTTTTGGTGGTCTTTAATTTATTTCAAGTGCCTTTCTATTGTTTAACTGATAGTAGCGAAAGTCGCTCGCTGACTTCCAACAACTCGGGACGATATCCGGTGTAAGAGTACTGGATAACACCGATTCCAATTGTAGATAGTGGGCACCATAAGATTCTTTATCGAATTACGGCTAATTGTTTGAAACCTATGTAGAAATGCATCGCATTTACCATGGGGAAGAAATGAAGATGATTGTTCGGAATCATCCCAGCTCACGATTTCTATTACCTTACATTTCTATAAAATTTCTTCCATGCACTATCAACCTGTGGAATCAACTTTCACCAGTGATGTTTCCGAACGTATTTGATTTTAGGGCCTTTCAAGAATCATGTCTATTCCTTGTTTGTCCAGTGCGGCAAATCACCTGCAGCTCCTCCGGTGTTGTGAATCATGGGCCACAGTGATCACTTAAGATCAGGTGAGCCGTAAGTTCGCTTGCCTCTTTCACGAAAAAAACATTATTTCATTGTTCACCGGTTCGTGGTGCAGTGTTTAAGAGAACGTAAAAAACGGGATCTAAATGAGACGTAAATGTTTCAAGAAGCGGCCTCGTGACGGCCGGGGCTGCGGGCCGGGCACGCGGCGCTAGTGGGCTCTCGACGGCGCAGCGATTACGCCGCGGAGGGCTCTTGCACTTTATTGTTCTCTCTGTTGCTTCTGGCTGCCTACATTCTGTTATTTCACTATGGTATTGTGGAAATTATTTTATTTTTACCTCTCGCCTCCGATCTTGATTGATGCTGTGGATTGTTGATGCTGTATTATTGTTTTCGCGGCTATTTGCACTGTACCGTACGTTTTGTTTACTAGCATATTTTTTGTTTATTTTCATCATTTTTACAATATATTTTATCATATTTGCGACCTAACTAACATAAACCACACACGCCAGGGAGTGTATGGCTTAGAAGAAGTTAAGAATTTTATTTTTGTATATTTTTCGTCACTGTTATTGACTAACTGTCTTTGTTGAGACGTCAAAATTCTTGCACGAGAAATAAAAATAAAGTCATTGCGTAACTAATATAAAATAAAAGTTTGATCTCCGACGGCACACTTAGTGAGCACAGCGCACGAGTACGAATGGACTGGTGTAAGTAGAGCAAGTGGTTCCTTCTACACAATTGTATGAAAATTAAACACTATGAATAACACAGTACAGCGCGGGACTTACAGCGGACGTAGGCTCCAACGGAGCAGCGATTACACCGTAGAGGACTCTCTCGGCTTATTGTTGACCACTTGGCACGCTTGCCACTGGCACGACTGTTTAAGTACAGTCACCTTACAGAATTCTAGTTTATGTAACCCTCGTCACGTTGCAATTATATAGGATGAAGTAGTTTGCGCCCCAGTAGTGATAATGTGTTTTAAATTTACCTTAAAATATTTTAAACAAATTTTTGCTAGCTTGGAGAATATTCTTTATAAATTGCTAAACAAGCTTAATTCTAGACCAATAGGCCATTGATGCTTTCATTTCTGTTTCACCATAAGACCAAACCAGTTGGCGTAACTCTATACCGGCGTTTAAATTTAAATATAATTTATATCCTGAGAGTACGATGGCTCGTTAAAATATAAATAGTGGTCGTTAAATAATATTCAACCATTATACGTGGTAAATATTTAAACACGAAATAAACAGCAACGGTTATCACTATGCTGCCTTTGTTTTATAAAGGTAACTTCGTACACTTCCAACCATTTTGTAATAAGCTCTTATCAGCAGTTTTGATACGACCTGTTTCGAGCTAGGGGCCTTGAAGAATTAAGCCTACTCCTCAAACATAGTCAAAGCACTTGAAACCTGTCTGGTGCTGTAAATATTTATGGATATAATCACTTAACACCATCTTAGACATTTGCTTGTTTGTCCATAGAAATAGTCTATGAATAATAATAAAAAGTCAAATATAAGTAACGACATCGAAGAAATGGTCAAAGTGGGCAAAATCTACAATTTCCTACACCTTACAAAAAGAATTCAAAACGCACTAACTTCTATTGGAGGAACTTCCATTCCAGGAATTGAAGAGGAGTAGAATAAGGAGCACGAAGAAATGAGATAGAGACGAAAGATATTTTATTCGTTAAACTTACCGTGTTGCCAGATAATATTTAACATTATCTATGCAATATATTCTTATAATCTGTATAAATGCCATGTAATGGCAGTATTGCGCGTGTACGACATTGGGCAGGCCATGCATCGTTGCGACAGCGCATGCTGAGACCGTGTCCAACATTAGCATCATGTCCTATGTTTAATTGTATTTTGTTTATTTTTCTTTATTTTTTAATGTGCGTTATATTCTGTCTGGAAGGTGTATACAAGAATGTCAATATATAGAATATCCATAGCAACACTGTATATGTTACTTACAAATAGTGTATACATACATCTCAAGCGTGGAAACGACATAAAGGAAATATCACATCCTCCACCATCCTCCACGATCCACGCGAAGCACACTGCCAGCGGCATTCAGTTCAGGAGTTCAGTTCATGAGTACTTTCTGGTGCATGTGCAGGAGTGCTATGCTGGTGGTTTTGATGCAACAAGCTACGACAGCAACTGCGATCAGAAAACACTTTTCCACTATCGCCCAGTGTTGAATGACCTATAGGAGACTTATTTATGATAGCTTCTGTACCAAATTAATTTTACAACAATTCTAATTGTACAAAGTTCTCAGAGAAATTAATATTGTCTGGTTATATGTCTGCGTAGCTGTATAAATATGTTGCTATCAAATTCCAGTGACAAAATATTTTCGCAGTCCCAATTTAAATCGTTGCGACGAAAATATGTTACGTATTTTAACATTACATGTCGTCGACAGAGATAAAAGCTGGCCCGATAAAAATTATAATTTTGATGACCCTTTATCCCGAACGAAATGTGTATGTGAACATATTTTATTAATAATGTTTCGTAGCTATTTTTATTAATTACATGATTTGCTATTGATAACGCAGTGGCTCGACGGTTCAACTTACGATGGTCGCCATTTGTGATCCCAGGCGACTTGTACCAATGAATTGCCGTTTTACTTGGTTTTTAAGTACAAATAATCACTAGTTATAATTTTATGCCTGATGTATGGCGATGAGCTCACCTCTGTCCTATGCGGGGCCTAACAATCTTTATGTAAAGTGCGAAATCTGTGTCTATCTACCCCGTATTCTATGGTCAATAGTGTCTAATAATTCAACTTGTGGGTGGTACGGGACCGAATGACAAGCTCGAAAAACAAAAAGTCATTTTTTTATATGCGCATAAAAAAATACAAACGAATCAACCATCTCCTTTTGAAGTCGGTTGAAAAAGGAGTTATTTGTCTCGAGGCAACTTTTCTTGTCGGCTTCTCTAAGTATTTGAACTTCACACATTCCCGCATTTATAGAACGTAATCGGCTCTAAGCGTGAAGCGAGCGCGGGCCATTCATGCCGTGATAAGATCGCGCTTTGCAAAGCGCCGCTTCATTTATGTGAAGCAGTTCTGCCGTAACTACGAGTACATCAATTTGCAATAAACTGACGTTGTATTTTACAATTTAATACTTTTATAGTTGTAAGTGCGTCTAGTGGTTAAACTCCGACTGTATATATCTGTAGGTCTGTAGCATTATACACAAAAGGCTAAAGTTGCCTTTAAACACGCTCGTTGTCCTACTTTCCCTGCGGCCCGCAGGCCAGCTACTTCGTATGCCGCGCGAGACCCGGCAACCGTCCAACGCGCCAAATGAAACCATCCCAGTACGCTCCATGTAATCCCTCCATTTGTCTGGATCCCGCCCAGATCGAAATGTGTACCTTAATCGTTCAATTGGAATTTATTTATATGTTTCACGGACATAAAATAAATGAGGGTCGATCGCCGACCGATTTCTTAGCTCATGATTTTTTGCGGAAAAAGTAAAAGTTATTTTTCTGAATAGGAACTATCAGTGAGGACTGCCGTTATGTCTGTTATCATTGCTGTACATTTTGGAGCCTTTTCCACTATTTCATATTTCTATTATAAAATTTAACGACGCTTTGGTAACTTAATAAATTAATACTTTTACACTTAATCAGTTACGAAGCTGTTTTCTTTGGCGCTACATCCCTTTATGGGGCTTCGCCACCTCACCGATAGATAGATAAAATTGAACTATGTCTGTTGTATTGTGAAGTTCTAGTGCGTATATTTTCATTCTTTTGACACATTCGTGCTTATTGTAGTACGGATTAGCCGTATCAACAGTCATTCTTTAATATTATTTTTAAGAGTTAGTCAAAAAATTAAAATTGATTCATTAATGACAGCGCAATGATAACACAAAAATAGATCGATTTAAGTAAGTCGATTAAAAAGTTATAACTTAACAACAACTCAGATGATAATCCTTAATTCAGTGAATAAGGTCGGCAAACAAATTCACTCTCATCCTGAAATACAAAGGCAGAATGCAAGTGACCTCCTGATGGCCGTAACCTTATTACTTTGGTTTATACGTTTGTAGTTCCAAGTAGATTTGAACCGCGGACTTTAATAGACGCAATAAAGTGTACACTAAGAGCTCGACCGACCGCCCCGCCCGCCCCGCCCGCTTTCTATTTTATACCGGGAATAACGAATAGTCTTTGTGGCTTCTTATTTTAAAAGTTCTTTCAATACTGTGTTGTTATTTTTTCTATAAAATGAGCTATGATTTTATAAACGGACTTGTGTCTCTACAAATATATTTACCAGCAAAAACAAAACCGGATTTGAATTCAAATCATACAATAAACACTATTACGCGCGGACTGTCATCTTAAATTCCGTAATACCATCGTTATATTACGATGTCCTGTCGTCTATAATCTCTTTCTTGTCGTACATATCAAAATTGTTGCCGTTATAGAGTTCTTATCCAGAGAATATCATTAACCTACCAATATCACACAACTTAAGTGAACAAAATTCATATGGGACGTTATTGAAACCATATCCTTTCAAACAAAATAAATAATTGGAATAGGGTTCATAAATGTCGCCGCTACTAGTGTTAAAATATTTAAAAAAAAGATGCATCGAGATCTTCTCCAGTTCGACGGAAAAGGAGGAAGTTCTCAATTCGCCTGTAATTTTTTTAATGTTAGCTACCGCATGACTTTGGAGTGGAGAACAGAGATTGATGATTCTTCTTTTATGTGAAAGCTGGCGCCCAAGTGGTCTCATTCCAATTTGGTTCAATTTTCACAGTGGCTTGCATGAAAATAGTTATACCATTAATTTGTATTAAGTGTGTGCGCAACAATTGAACGAATAACTCAATATGACGCCAACCTATTTGGTTAATTCATTTTTTAATAAAAAAAAGGGTCGAGTCTAGTTTCATGAGAGTTTGGTTAGGTTCTTGGTTTGATTGCTATGATAATTCGGAAATAAAAAGAAGGCAAGGCGTCCAATTGTTATAGTGTTTTAACGTTTGATTTGATTTGAAGTCAATTTTTATTTCTTTTTTACTCGTTTATAAGTATAAAGAAACATAGCTAATGCGTCTCACGTGCGTACTCACATGTGAGTATTGTTTATTGTTCATTGCGCTATTATTATCTATACAAATTATATTAGAATAGTGATTATTTGTAAATGTCATAGAGCAGATTAGAGTTGTAGGATATCGTAGGCTGCCATCTGCCGGTACGGGGGGACGATAACAATTAATCCCTTCTAAGTAGTATTCGGAAATAGTGACTCCTGCTACAAGGCAATTCATACGTTTTCCACAACTCCACCTGCTTCGCAGAAGATTAGCTCTGTGATTAATTGCGGCAGCGCTGTTCGTTACATTAGATAGGTGATTCCAACTATAAATTATGGCGTACGTAACTTGCAAAGCGGATAGCACTCCGGTGCTTATAATTTATTTTCTTGTGAACCCCCTGGTGCTGTACTAGTAAAGAGCGATTGTACTGAACAAGCCAATGGCAGATTTAGATTAATATACTCGTATAAATCAAAGTGAAGCTTGTGCGCTCAATGAAACCCTTCATAGAAAATTTTCCTTATTTTCTTTGAAGGCGCCAAATCCTTAACGATAAGGCAGAATAAAAGAGCAAAAATTGGCCAGAGGTGTCAATATGTTAAACCCCTTAAGGGGAAGAATGAGCAAGGAGGTAAGGTAAGGCCACTCCTTACGACACGACCTTCAGCAACGAAGATTACGAGTGAGAAGACTGATTAAAGGTTCAAAGAAGTGGCAGAGAATTACGCTTTCGCAGGAGTTCGTAAACTGGTATATTTTTGAAAATCTTAAAAGTGACCGAAGTAAGAGTTTATCTTTGCAAAGGGTTTTGAAAACACTATCACTATTTACTATTGGCTGTTTGCAAATAGTTTGTAATCCCACAGTAATTGGCTTAGTTGAAGAGAATAGAAATAACTTAGTTGAAGTAATTTTCTCAGGATTCTAAAAAGTTATTTTGTAATAGAAGAAGTAAGCGGTGACGATGCTGGTAAACGTTTGGTTTACGAACAGGAGAATCTGTACAATGTGACGAACACCAAAAAACCTTAAACTTAATTGCCAATTAAGACGTTAATTCAGTACGCAGCTGTAAGTGTAAATTATGTTTCTTCGGGCAGTTTTTTAACTTAGTCAATAAACAAATTGTTATTTGCAGCGATTTTGATAAACTTACAAAAATTAAAGTATAGATAAATTTTAACTGAGCACTGGATTTGATTTAATTTGTTTACTAAAAACTTGTTATTAAATAAAAAATAAGTTAGTAAGCTAACTTCACGTCTCGCTTATTGCAATGGACGTGCGAATTTTATATATTTTTTCCTAATTTATTAATTATAACAAAGTTCAAAATTGAACACTCTTGCCTTACGAAAGGTAACATAAACGTTACTGAACACTTAAATGACTGAACATGTGACCCTCACTGTATTACCATCTTTTGCAAATAAAATAAAGCGGAAGGATTGCCGTGCAACTATCTTTGTAACAAACAATTTAACAACTATAATGAGCTAACTAAAGTCAAATAGTGAAAGACGCAGCGTATTTACGTAATAAAGCAAAATACGAGTTAAGTTCGCCGCTCGGTCTGGAAGTGATTACGTGTCGGGCCCAAGGCGCCGTGTTAACTGCAACTGCTTCTTGTTGGCAAACGTCACTTCTTGTTTAACGGGGGCACAGTTAATATGAATTGTGCCCTAATACATCGGGGCGCTGTCGTAACAGTTGTAATAGAACGTAACTTGGCGCCCTCTATGCTTAAAAAGTAAACTACGTCACGTGGACTGGACTGGCAAACGTTAGTGAGCTACACATTTGTGCAACTCACAAACATTTGTAAAACAGCTTTAGGTATATTTATGCCCCGCTCTGTAGTTTTGAGCTGCAACATGGAGTCACCATGCTATCTTTCTCCCCTGGAACGTGCCGTAGCACGGCAGAGTGTACCGGTTAATGGTTAAATTCAATACGGTTCTAAGCTGTTTAAGAAATAACGGGTTTATTCAGGTTCGACAGCTATAATTGTGACTAAGACGTTGCGTCTAAAGGAGGACATCGGATTGTCCTCACGTTCACGTTAACACAAGTCTAGCATATATAATGATAGTTATTAATTATTTGTTAAATCAAATAAACATAGGTATTTTTAGCAAGAAAAAGACGCTGTTATTAAACGAGAAGATAGATTATTGGAACCTATAAAGTGACTATGAAATGATTATTTTAATATACTTTTTTCACAATTCTAATCTCCAATCTTACTTTAATTTATTAAGTCACCTCATAATTAATCATTGCTTTATGTTGGTTAATGCACTAACGTCGCTATTTGCTTGGCGCTGTGTATTGTGAATTAAAACAACGTGTGGTTCTTAAGATGGTTTTCTTTAAACTGATTCTTGCACACTAATGTCATAAATGTCAAGAGTTCGAGACTATGACGTTAGAGCTTTTTGTCTTATACTCCGCAAAAAGCAAAGGTACAACAAATACGTGTATCAAACGCTCTACGAACATTGGATTAAGAAAGTCGTAAAAGCTTACTATTATTATTATATTCAGCATAATAACGTTTTCCCACTTCAAGCGCAAACCTGCCTTTCCAAGTTCTGAGTACATCTGACAGTTTGCAACAAACAGGCCGGAGTTGCCTCGCGCTCGGAGTGTGGACGTGTGTAATTCGACTATTAATCACACGACTGCGGTTGACGCCGTGTACACAACTCCTACTGCATCATGAATGAGAAGACGTTTAGTGCTGACGTACACGTAACGACACTGATTATTTGAGAGCAACGTCTTATACAGAAAAAAAAATGATGACGGGACACCGGGTAGGAAATACAATTTTTTTTATTTTACTTGTTACTGATTCGTTTTTATTTGTATTCAAATGATGTGAAATGATGATGAAATTAAATTTAGTATTTCAGAAAATAATGTAAAATAAAAGAAAAAAAGCACTAAGTAAAATAAAACTTACATAAATAGTTTCTTAATATTTATTAGTGATTCGTTAAAGCGCCACCTGTGATCAGAGAGTTGAATTACATGCTCTATAGTCACGTTAGTCGGCCGCCGTGTATATATTTAGCATAGCACTTCCGTTATATATTTTCTTACGGTTTTACATTTTTTTCGATTCGGTCGTGGAGAAAAACGTCTATTTCTTTCAAGCCTGCCCCAAGGAACTTCGTTGCAACAACAGTCAATAATGCTGTTTACTCACAAGTTACTCGGCATTACAAGTTACATTCAGCTCTATACTTAAGAACATATAATATCTACTCTTTGTTTTATGTATTATTTGTGCGGTTGGTTTTATATTCTTAATCATGTAATTAACTTAGTCCCTTATTTTGTGTTTAAAGTAATGTACAATTGTTGATAAACCATTTAAATAAGTACATATAGGTAATACATAATTTACAAAATTGACTCCAGTACTACTAGTACAAGCCAGATTTAATTTTAAGAAACATAAATAAATAAGCTTTTACCCGTGCTTTTAATTTTAGCGGGGTAGACAGAGAGTGTTCGCTTCAACAACTTTACTAGATCCTTTATAATATTATTTAGAATTCTACTATTACAATGTGTAGTATGTAATATATATACTATAAATGTGAAAACATAATGTAACCCGTCGATCTCTCTTTCCATCAATCATAATAACTTTGCAATTAAAATCATGTTTAATTTTTTTTTAAATCGCAGATAAGATATTTAACATGTGTAGCACTTTTTTTACTAGCGCACGATTTTCAAACAAATAAACCAAAGAATATCATCTTGAGCGACCAGCGGCGAACTTGACCAGCAGCGGACTTGAAACTTAACCTCAAGATATAATTACAATTACGACAAAGCAAACTTAATTTGTGCTTCCCTTTATTATACAAGTGTCGGAGCGCTTGCTCCTCCCGCCGTTAAGTTTAACCGGGCTTGCTTCGAGAATAGTTCGCTAATTTAATGAGTGGCGGTCACTTACCAAGTTAGATTACGTTAAAACATCGCAGTTAAACTTGCTCCAATAAATACATCCTGTAACAATATTCAACGTTACTAGCATCAGTTTGAATTTTAAATAAATTATTTATTTATACCCTTAGCCTGCCTACCACCAAAGGTTAGCTGGTAGAAAATGCTTAAAAGCACCTAATCCCCCTTTGTATATATTATTTACTTTGTATATATTTTGGTACAATAAAGGATTTATCTATCTATATAATATATCTGGATCACAATATGGACATCAGCTAAGTACTCTGTCGCCACGACCAGGTCGATACCGAATATGTTTTGGTAAGATAATACACAAGTATATTTACGACTAAAAAACAAAAACAGAATTAAAATAGATTAGATAAATATTACGAATCAGAATTAATCATAGCCCAATCAAACTGTTTTATAATGCTCAAGGACTTGCTTCCCAATAAAAAATGAATCGTCGATATCGATTGGAGTGGAATTTAGTTATTCGTTCATTTGTGGTGCACGTGGTTAATGCAAATTTAGGACATGAGGATTTCTCATGGATGCCATTGTCAGAAATGGATGAAAATGGAACCACACTGAAAGCCATAGTTTTCAAATAACAAAAAAGAATCATCAAATCAAATCACCCAGTTACGAGGTAACAAACAAAATAACATTCAGGTGAATTAAGACCCTCCTTCTATTTTGAAGTCGAGTAAAAATAAGCTGGTGACGGTATAAAAGGAGAGCTTTCCTTTGAGGTGCAGTAAAATGTTATCGAAACTAAAAACACGAATGTGCACTTTAGAGTTGTGGTTCCGGTGAACCCGTTGTACTACCAGATTAAAGAAAAAAACGCAATACTTACGACACCTTAAATGCAGTGTACTGGTATGTACATTTATTTCTTGAATGAAATAGACCTCATGACCGCTATACTACTACTATTTAGGTCGTAAGTTTGCTTCCCAAAAATGCTTGTTAAGCCTACGTGCCATTATTCTAGAATATACTCATTATGGGTCATGAGTAAAAATAAATCTCTAATTAAGCTAAACAGGGTATAATACATGTGAAGCAGCGCTGTAATGCTGCAGTGTCCCCACAAGCGCTGTAGCCGCTTGATTTATGCCGTGATTTGTCGTCGCGCCAAACCGCTTTTGATTCATTGCTCGCACCAGAAATTCCAAACATATTTTTATATCGTGCCTCTACTTCTTGTATTAAATGTGCCATTAGAGTTATTTGATTTATGCTAGAAGCCTAAAAATATATTACCGTAATATCATTGGGTTAGGCTGGCTGGCACGCTCGAACGCCCGTAAGTTTTACTTGTTCAAATAAGTTCCGGCTGAAAGTTCATTTGGTTCATCATTCATCTAGAAAGAAATTTACCCTATAAATATAAACACCAATAATTTATTTTACAGTAATTACACTCTATTCTGTCGTAGCAGTTCATGTTATAGCACCGTACAGTCACAAGCGGTTTACTGTCTTCGTTTTAAAAAAAGAGAACGCTTTTTTTTAAAACGGTTGCTTACGCTTCACGGGAGAACGTGAGGAATAAGCAAAAAAATATATTTCATAGGTCAGGTATATCAAATATAATTCGTTATTTTGAAATTGTAATAAAATAAAAGATGAACTAAATTGTCCGGATGTTTTTAAAACATGTTCTCACCTGTCGTTAATCCTTTATATTGAGCAACTTTCTAAGGCCCCATGTGTGATAAGTAGTGGGTTAATCACCATTTATAAGTCACACAAGCAAGTGATTTTATACATTAAAAACCTAAGAACGGAAGTCATTGTAACAAGTTGGATTCAGACTGATACCGACGCTACTACCGTTATCACAGCTTGAGTATGTTTTCAGTTATCAATGTTTTAGAAATCAGTGTAAATCTCCAATGTGCCAAAAACCACATAAGCTTACATCAATTAATATCCTGTCAGCTCGCTCCTGTAAACAGAACACACCTGACTCCAATTCTGAGGCCGGCCATATCTTGGTATTGTAACTGATTTATATTTGTGACGTCAGCTTAGCATTAGCCTGCGTGTGATATGTTTCAGGCCTCAATGGACGGCTGGAAGCTTGATGCCTCGTAAGACCACAAATTAAAGCATAGCAACAATCTTGCAAATTATAAAGCACCTAATGTATTGAAGTCAACGTTGCTATTACGATAACTATGGCAATTAGCTGCAAAAAATAAAAACCTACTTCAAATAGAATGGGAATCGGTGCATAACCAAATACTCATCAAACTACCTTTATAGTGCATTCTTTCCAGTAAAAAATGAATCATTGAATTTGGTTGGCGTGATATTGAGTTATTTCATCGCGCACGCAGTTCATGCAAGTTTAAGTGTTATATTCCACCAGTCTTACACCAAATTGGGTTTAAAATATCATGCAGACAAATTGAGAACCTTCTTGTTTTACTTAAAAAATTGTAAACTGAAATTAAATTACAAATTTGTGTAATTACAGGGAAATTAAAATAATATTAAATATAAAACTAAAATAAAAAATAAAATTATTTTTATAATACTAAACGAGTAATAAACCGTAGCACCTGCGAGGTAAATTGGAACATTTTATGGGCTCTAGTTTATTCAGCGAACACTAAGGTACACTATTTCCGCGCTCTTCATGTGCCGATAGCTCTACAAAGTTCTCACTGGGGGAATATTTCGCACTCGATTTGAATTTATTTCCCCGTGCAAAAGTGGTAGAAAAATGTACTTCTATCTTACAATTCTTTATTTTTTCACAGGCTTACTACATCTATGTGTATTATTATTATTAAAAGCATAATTATTAAAATATTTTTTTTCAGCTGCTTAATTGAGAGGAAATCATTTTAAAAGATGACGAAGGCAAATGCATATACACTAAAAGTATTTATAACCGTCGCGCAGAGATAAATAAAACAAACTACTGCTGAGGTTATATTGCTGATTTTTCCTTATTTTTTTTTTATTATTTTAGACTTTCCAAGACTAAACGTATAAACAAAATGCAATAATGGTTCAATTTTAAATAACAGACGTGACATGACGTTGTCTTGTCGTATTAAACCAAGATTTACAATTTACAAACTTTATTTTTGTTAAATAAGATAATATGTCCAAATAAGTTTTACATCATTTTTTAAATTTGATTTAAGTAATGAGGAAAACATCGTGTTCACACTGTCTCGTCCATTGGAAATACTTACAACGCCCACTCTACTCTCTATATCTGGTAGGATTGTCCCCAATAACACAATATGTGAGTACGATGCAAACGATGATAAAGCACTATTTTACAAGATTAAGTGACATTACCGAGGTATCCTAGACAAATGTATATCGCCGTGAATTTGTAATATTACCAGTGCTATAGTTTTCCGAAGAAAGCTACCAACCGACCACACACTCCCGGCTGCCATCAGATTGGAATGATAATGCGATTGGAGTAACGCCTAAGCCGATTTCGTCCCTCAGGGGTTCTTGCGTCCATTTACTCCCTAAAGAACCCTTTTTTCGCTACAGAGGGAAAATTTTCAATTGTCCGGGCAGGTTAATCCGTCCCCCAGCACCCTCGCAGTGACACAAGCCTGCCAATGTCGCCTTCTTCTGCAGCGGACGACAAAAGCCCTCACCCTTCTCGCTTCTTAAACCCAAGGCCGTTTTAGTCGAGCCCAAAACTATAGGGCTGCCCTAAAGAGGTCTAGGTTAAGCGACCTGTGCTCTAGTAAGAGCTGTGCCACTCTCAAAAACCCAGTGAAAATGTGTAAAAAGAAAAATGTGTAATAATTATGATTGCTAATAAACATATTTGTCCAATGTCTGCAGTGTAAGTGGTCGCGGTGCGCGCAACACACTACGCTGTAAGTTACGGTATTTAAGATTACAAGCTACGGAGCGAGCATTTTGCACATGATTTGAATAAATTTCATCGAAAAGACAAAGTTTTCACCTGCCTGCAGCACTCAACTTGTCTTCTGCGAAACTTTAAAGTTATTTCGCTAGCTGCACGACATATCTGTTACAGTACAGCTGGGCTTATTGAAAATCTAATTGTTGAATATGCGACTTCAGTGCGATGCGACATCAATAAATTAATAGACTCTCAAATGATTGAAATTCACTCAATGCTAAGTTTTTTTTGTGACGAACTATACACTTTAGCCACAGAAGCAGATTTTTACTGCTTCACTGAATTGAGACTTGACATAGCTCTTAGGCCGCTCAGCCTGAACCTCTGAAGCTAAGGTTTTGTTCAACGTAATCTTGAACTTAGGTAGGCAGGGCTAAGTTTATAAAGGAAAGGTATTGCAACTGCCACAAATTCTCTCATCTATGAAACAACAATGTACATTTTATCATTCGTCAAACAAAAATTCACTGGTAAAATAATTGCAATTTGAATCCTATGGTGCAATAAGCATGTATATATAAAACTTTGCTAAGAAATTAAGTATATTACATCAACTATCTGCCAGTGAAATTACCGTAAAATCGATCTAGTAGTCTAGAGATTAGCCGGACAGACAAAAATGATAAAAAATCTTATTAAGATTTACATGCATGTAAGAAAAAGCGGTTATTGTAATATTACCAGCAAACTTATTTATTTCTATAGATCAGTAAATATTGAGCTTTAACTATGATATGGGCGGGGAATTAATCGACGCTGTGCATTGGGCGATAAATGGCGCACTAATTAAGCTAAGCAGAGGATTAAATAAACAGCGGCCGTGCAGCAGTGCTGTGTGCTGTGCGCTGCGCTCAGTGATTTATGATGCTATGGGCGTTAGTACATGTATTGTCCACAATATATGAGTACAAAGAAGAATTTAATTACTCTATATTCAATATACTTATACATTGAGAATAAAAATTTTATTTTTCTGCAGAGATAATGAATCGTAACATGTGTCTTCGGATAAAAAGCGATAGATTTGTGGTCTTAATTAAATTGGTGGTATTAAATTATTTAGCTATCATTAAAACGCGCTAAAAAGTTCGCCACACACTCCTGTAATAAAGCTTAGTACAGACTAAGTTTCCCTGGGGCCAATTAAATCTCGGTTCCCGTAAGTCTCCATGTATATATTTAAATGGATTTACTTCGTATCTATATGTATATTGCAATATTTCTTCATGTAGTAAAATAGCATTTTTTGTGAATGCCAGACCACATGGTGCGACGCACTCTGTGAATTTCCCAATTATCGTGACAATATAATGAAATATAATTAGTCAGATCCTCACCTCTCATCAAACTATTTCCGAATTACATTCTTTCCGAAAAAAATAATCATCGACATCGATATTAAGTTATTCGTCCATTTGTGGCGCACATGCTTAATGCAAATTTAAGATTTCTATGGTTTTCTCATGGTTGCCATTGTCAGAATTAGACCGAGTTGAGCACACTGGAAGCACCAGCTTTCAAATAAAAAAATCATCCAAGTAACAACCCGGTAACAAATATAAAAAAAAGCATACAGACGAATTGATTTAGATGATGAGAGTGCTTAATATGAACTCAATCAGTAGCGAAGTTGCAACATTATTTTTCACAAAACAAGGTCCACAAGCGCCACGCACTGTCAATAAATGTATGAAGACCAGCAGCGAGACCCCAGTGATTTATGGTCGAGATTGATACCTGCTGCAGCTACCTTATAAAAATACCCGCCTATATTATACTAGAATAATTTCAAAATTCTGACCTACGTACGAGAGAAGTCAACTTTAAATGAATATACAAGTGAAATTAAACCTGAATGTATTTCCGACCACAACGTATATCTGAACTCTCGCGGCTGCTGGGAATTGACCGATCCACGTCGACACCAGCTGACGGACATCTGGCAATCGGGCAAAATGATTAAGCACATAGCGTGTTGTGCGCAGTCACACAATAGATGGCTTATTTGATGTACGGATAGCTTATTACATCGTTCATTGTTCATCATTACCAAGTGCTTGGGGGAGAAGAAAAACTTCGCGAGGACTGCCAGTCCGCATTAGGGCCGCATGAGGGATTATGCTTATGTAAACTTGCCACCTACACCTGAAGGGATGACCAGGACCACTCTGTTAACAGTGATATCAACAACGAAGAAGATTTTTGACACAAAATGACGAGACTAGATATTGCGCAGCGCACGGCTACTACCTCATCTCGTCTTGTTAACCCAGTTTTGTCGTTAGTTATAGCGCCCTTTCATACTTACCAAAAACTTTTCGGAGGCTTAATTTCATTGCTACTAGAGTGCATCAACAATGTTTGCTAGGGCGATAGATGAGATGGGAGTATAACACAAACGACGGTACGCCTGTTACACTGAGCGCTGCTTACCCTGAAATGAAAACAACTCATCAGCATTTTCACTAGCTCGTGTTTTAGAAATAGGATTCTTAGTTGGCTTCTGGTGTATGATTTATTATCTGTATTATTCATTTTATAGCTTACAAGCTTGAGTGCCTGAGTCAATCTAAATCCAATTGCACGAAACATAAGTTGTCCGCTCACTGGAACAGAACACTGCCCATGTCTCTGAAACCAGAACAAGCTCATTAATATGAATTACGATATCATTTTAGGTTCCACAATCCAACATTTCCAATGCTTTGTCTGATTAATCCAGTTTGAGTTTAAATATTTTTAATTAGTTTGAAAAATCATTTCCAAAATTTGGTTCTCAATTAAGTTGTATGTTTGCTAGCTCATAACTTTGTCTTTTGTAAACTAATTTCTAAAAATCTTTTTGTCACAAATGGAAATTTCTTCTTAATTTAATTAGGATCTCGTGCGTCATTCTAATACCAAAAACATTCCTGACGAGTAGTTTTTCCGTTTGTTTCAATCATATGTCGTTTCTATTCAGCAATTCTACGAGTATTTTATTACTTCAGTGTTGAAAACTATGCTTTACAAAACCTGTTATTGTATAAAACAGTCAGCTTTATCCAAGCCTTTTAAAAGTTGGGAAAATAAATTTAATGTTTCAAAGCGGGCTAAAGTTTTGCAGTGCATCTATTCAAGGATGTAAATTCAAATCGAGCGTGAAGCTCGCCCCGCGCCTCGTAATGAAAATATAAAAAGTGGGCATAAAATCTCTCAAATGTTACTTTTTTAAAGATTACAACCAGGTAGAGTCATGGTGCAACATAAATCAAGCTGTCACAAGAGACGGTGAGTTCCACAGGGGAAATGTTGGAATTCAAATTGAGGACTGCCGTATCTAGATTAAGATCTATCTAGAGATGAACTGGTTTCCCAGCGTCGTACATATTTTGTCGTTGAAAATTTGTTGGCTCTAGGGACTAGGCTTTAGGGCCCTACGAAAACAAGATCTATGCTTTATTAGAAATAAAGAAATATTTATATACTTTAAAGAAAGACAAAAGGAATATATAAACAGATTATTAAGAGTGAGAGATGGGGTTATGGTTCTCTCGCATACTATTTAGGTTGTAGTCATGTTCTATCATGTACAACTATTAATCAGATTTATAGAGCCCACTTTACGTGGTGGACGAAACGTGCCACATGATGACAGAAGTACATGTCTGTGTCATACTTGAATCGTGTGAGGTCCACGGTAGCTGCCCTTCTGTGCCTACCCATTCAACGTAACTTATGTTGCATAAAGCAAACGCCGCAATTTATGAATAGGGCCACAGAAGTGAATATATCAACAATTTCCGTACCTAAATTTAGTTGTACACGAAAGCTTTTTAAGTTTATTCTGGGTAAGAGAAGGTTGCTTGTAAAACATAATTTGTACGCAAACACGTAAGGCCTCGCCGCCAACTTCGTTATTACATCCAGGCGTGCCTGCTCTGATGTACGGACGTCTGATGTTATCCGAGGGTCAAATTAGTAGATAAACCTTATATGAACTATAAAGACTGCCATATTCATATCCATACAAAACTTATTTAGTAAACGAATGGCCGCAGTCTAAGTAACAAAATGCCAAAAACATGCCGCTTGAGAGCAACAGGATTATATTGTACGCGCATGATGTCAACATCAGTTCAAATTGTATTGAAAGTTTTACAATAGAAGATCAGAATAAACAGCTACCGATAATAGTTTGTATCGATGAATAAGCCATATATATATATATATATATATATATATATATATATACCAATAAGAGCGACGGCTTCCCAGTGACAAGATATCCAGCTAAACAAATTAAAACTCACTCCACGGGTTACGAAGAGCAATGATCGATGCTTGTAGTTGTGCAGGCTGTGTTAGGAAGTCGTGTGGGCCGCTGCATATGCACATACAGTTAATGTTGAGTTTTCATTAAATATGCTTTTTTAAAATTTATAACGATCCTATTAATAAATTTCGCCGCTACGACACTTTACAGCGGTCACGGTCGCCGGGACGATTAGGATGAATTGGATTTTCTTTTAATTATGTTTTTGTTTATTTTTGTTCTGATCCATGCAGTATGAGCTTGCAAGTTTAAAATTATATTGTTAGGACTATAATGATGGGAGCGGTACGCGCCCATTGTGTGAAGCGTATTGTACTATTCACTTGATACGGGGAATCCCCGCCGGTGTAGTCATAGATTTGTTATTTATTTAAATTAAAAAATCGGTTGGTAGTACTGAAGTTAACATTGTAATGTAGAGTATTATTTCACTGTAATTAGTTATAAATTTGGGCGCCACAGTGACTGGTTTTTTAATTTCTTTTTGTTTAATATTGTAATATGTTTCCATAAATATTTTATAAATCCTCGTATATGAAGCAGGCGGTGGCCTCGCGAGTTAAGTTTTTTGAAAAGCAAAAAAAAATAATAGATAAGTGACCTAATTAGCACTTATTTAGGTCTTTTATCTATTAATTGTTTTTTTTTTGTTAAAGATCAATTCTAAACACATTATCATCTATTTTATTAATACTCGTGTGTATAGACACTATCCCCATTGTTAGAGTCAGTAGCATTGCCTAAGTCCAAGGTCTAATTGACACTGAGCAAACTTCGTTTGTTCTAAGCTTTATTACAGAAGTGTCTGGCTGCTGGACTTTACTTGACGCTAACTTCAACCTCGCACGCTTTGAAGATAGTTAAGTAATTTAATTTGAAACTGAGTGTTACTGAAATGCAAATTGCTCGGTTATTTTGATAACGGTCCCCATTTACTTTATTAGTATTTATTATTCTTAATACAAGCATATTTACGAGTAAAAACAAAAACTGACTTTAAAAAGCTTTCAAATCAAAGTAAACGTCAATAAAATTTTAAACTTTTGAGGTTTTCTTACATATGCCTCTGCCAGAGCTGGAGAAAATAGAATAACGATAACGGGCAGCACCAGAACCACCACTTTCGAATAATAAAAGAACCATCAAAATCGGTTCACCCCGTACAGTCAAATTGAGAACCTCCTCCTTTTTTGATGTCGGTAAATTTATTTTATTAGGTGTTTTTGTTAAAATTCTTTTAGTCCCTAGTCGCTTTTTCGCTTTTAACTGAGCTTATTAGTTACCTCCAATTAAACAGGATACGCAACTTACTTGGATGTTTTTTTTAGCTTGCGATGAGGACCTTGACATTTATAATATAACCTATACATGTAACTTTGTCGTACAAACGTAAGAATACATTATCTTCATCCTCATCTTTTGTTCATCCTGACTATGTTACGGAAAAGAAGTATAATTTCTCCATGCGAGGAGGAGAATAGCAGTAATATAATCATAAACTAAAAGAAACTCCAATTAGTTGTATGCGTCGAACGTTTGTTCATTACAGATATAAACCCCAGAGTAGCGGCCGCAGAGCAGTGCAGCTCACCCCACATGCATAAAGTGTTGCAGTTAACGTGCCGCCGCTATCTTATTTCAATTAACTTGCTGCTTCCTTCAATAAAGCTAAATTAAACGCCGAGCTAAATTATGTCAGGGAGTAACGTGCGCGTACAGAAACATTACTGGATGATACTCAACGGTTTACTTACTTTACAACCTGTATATTTATGTCCCACTACTGGGCACAGGACGTCTCTGTCTGTCTGTGGGTATTTCTAGAGTAGAGTGAATAGGCATTTAGCTAGTGCGCTTTACCATCCAGGACTGCATTTCCACTTAACATCAGGTGGCATCGTAGTCAAGCACTAAAGTACCACAGTAAAAAGAGAATATAAGGATATAGTTCGCCACGCAGCCCCAGAGTGTTTCACACTTTAGAACTAATAAGCTCATCAACGAGCGAGTAGTAACTGTAATGTCTGCTCTAATTTGATTAAAACAGGAGTGGAGAGGAAAGATAGAAATTAGACCACAGGCAGATTCTATAAGGTAGAGATAATAGTAGAAAGCCTTGGCATTAAATTCTGAATAATGGAAAAACTGATGAATAGATAACGATATATATTAAGTAATTTAAATCATTAGCATCGATACAGAGGATGAAACAGGGTAAGTTATTTAATTTCGTCAATAAGTTCTAGAAGCCAATAATAATTACAAGGCAAAAGTTGCGTCTGTACGAGAACTTCTGAAATTTTGAAGTATTACGATAATAATCTCAGACGTCGTGCTCGAGGAACATGTGTCAGATTTTCTATTCATCTGGAAAAATTCAGGCAATCGAAGACTCGCCTCTCGGAATTCACAATGAACTTTGCTAAAGAACTTAATTCGTGCAGGCTCTTAGGAATAGAAAGAAAATATTTGCAATATCGTTGAACGATAATGTTGGTAAGTATTTTTTCCTCACGACTATATCAAATTTCATCGTCGCGATGTATTGTTTGCATTACAATGTTGGATACCATTATTTACCCTGTCGATGAAAGTTGTAAGATTTGACTAAAAGGCACCGTCGGGTTCACAGGCGACACGACATGGGTGGGCTCCTGTCGTCCGATAACAGTGGACCCGGAAGGTAAGTAACACGGCGTGCTCCCGTATTGCCTTAGTGGTGCGAGGTTATAATTCCTCCCCGGGACCTGATTCGACATAGAGCAGAAGCCATCGAAGCGTTACCTGGGATCCTTACCCTCACCTTACACCGAAGATGGTCATCAGAAGGGTTTTAATAAGTCAGAATCTCACACAACCGCCGCTTCCACCGGAAACCACAAAGCATAAGGAAAAAAAGAAGAAAGAGAGGAAAGTTAACGTTATTTTTTTATATTATTTTCTTGACCCTGAGTTGCATATATATTAGTTTTCTATCGAAATGACTAACATATTATGTCAATTCTGCCGCGTACGTACTTATGGTACACAGAAATTTCCATCCAAGGTGTCCAAGAAATCGTTGCTTGTTTTTGCCCATATAAACCTATTATATAATTATAATGAATCGTCTCAATGTTATATATAATAGTCCTGCAATACACTCGACAAAAAATATACTATAAAATTAGCTTTTTTTAAATCCTGACAGGACGAAATCAGTTCTTATTGAAAATCAATTATTTATTCAACTTATTAGGATGAGGTCTTAAGCACATCTCTGTCTTAAATGCACCTATTTGATTAATTCTTATTCAGTCCTAAAACGACACACGACATGCAGCGAAAGTTACAGCGACACATTTTATGACAAAAAAGCGAACATTTGTAAGCGCACGTGTCGCCGTGGCACCGGTTATTGCAACAAGAGTTTTTCAGATAAATTTGGGAATAGCTTCTTTATGTCCGTGCAATATAGGGAATGCGTTTCAGCTGGTGGATGCTGAAAGAGATTTTGCAGGAGAGCGCGCCGCGGAGACAAATGACAGTGATATTGGCAGTTGGACCGGCCGGATGAGGATACCATTCAGTTCAGTATTTCTGTCCTTCCCACGTTGTAGTATAAACAGTGTTGTTAAAACTGCCCGATTTTTGGTTTGCGTGAATTGTAGTTGCGCTGTTGTCGTATTTTTATTGTAGCTTGTAGTGTAGTGTTAACTTATCCCCATACTCTTGTTATGTATCACCGCCTGTGAACATCTATATGAATTTTCAGTCACGCTTGATACAGCACAGTGTAGGTACAAACATAAAACTCCATCAATTTAACTCTTAGTTATATTGAATACATATACATATGCCGAATACTTATATATGCCGTGTTGCCTCAGTGTCCGGGCGGCCGCCTCAAGTTGCTTTGTAGGCTAGCAACTAGAGTCCGATCCCCTGGTGTCCGAACCAATAAATTTTTACATTTTACGTGCTGATTTAGCACGCGCTCGGCGGTGAAGGAAAACATCGTGAGGAAATTTACATGTCCTAGATTTTTTTTCTAAGACATGTGAAGTCTGGCAATCAACACAGCAGTGGGACATATATAAAGGCTGTAACTTTAACACTTATTATGTTGTGTTAAGCGAATTGAAATCATTTCTAGATTTCTTCAACATTTTGTCGTATCTCAAGCACGAGAACTGGGTTTTTCTTTTGTATTTGCTTATATGTTTTTTTTTTACAAACACTGATTTTAAAAAAGCTGATTTGATAATATTTTTGCTGATTGTTAACATAAAAAATGTAAAATAATTTTAAAAGCCACATATAAACATATTTTTCTGATGAGATGCTTAGTTGTCAGTAAACAGAAAAATTTATCAGACGGGAAAATTCAATGCGATCAATTGAAGAGAGTTTTTTGGTTAATGCACAGTCGCGTACCACGATGTACTTGGAGAGCTGAAACGGAGAAAATGAGTTTGTCAGGTGGAGACTGTGAAGGTAGGAACGTACAAGTTTGGGGAGTGCAATAAATCAAAGCAACTTCTTAATATTTCCTGTCATAAATGCGACCACGACAACACTACATTTACTATTAGTTAGTTGTTACTTTTCACAGGTTTTTAGGCTGAAAGTCAGCGCTGTGCTACATGTGTGAGCACAGCACATGCTGAGTCAACCCCTTTTCGGCGCAAGATTAATTTTGTTCTTTTTTTAATCTTTCAGAATTTCAATTTACGTTTTTCTTGTTCAACCTGTTGTTTCTGTTCTTGTGTCGAATGTTTATTATATTCTATTTTATTCTACTATAGTATAGCTGTTTAATTATTTGCGAAAAAATATTGCGATGATAAATCTCCACAAATGTGTAACTAAAGCCACTCAAAATCCCAGGAGAGGCCTCCGCGGGAGATTTTATTTTACTTTATACTTTTAATAAAAACTTAGCTGACTTCGTATTTCAATTTCTGGAATATAGCTCTTTTATGGCAGCCGTAAAACATAATGTTTTCATTTTTAGCTGAGTGAAGCTATTGTAAAGCAGGTTAATGGTTATGGTTTCGACTTATTCAGCTAATAACGCTAACTTGAGTCTTTAAGCTTAGAATCATACCAAGCTCTTGAACTGGAAGAGGGAGAAATGTCATCAGTGATAAAATAATATTTTTTTATTCACTTATTATCAAAAAATTGCAACACGCAGAAGAGTTATATTGAGGTCAAGGTTTAGACTAAGAGACGGTAATAATATATAATCATCTGCACGAAATAGTATCGGTTTAACGTTATTTATAATTAGTTGATGTTTTAATTAGTTTCAATGTTAAATCTTACCAGCGCGTGTTACTCGAGGCGATATATAACTGGCTGGTAATTAGTAACGGCTGGAGGTAGTAGTTTATTGCTGCAATTAAAATTTCGGTTTGCGTAAAATTAGTTTGAATTACTTACAAAAGAGCAAACAGATGACAACTATTTCGAGCTGTACTTTGTTTTGCTTGCATTATTGTGTATGTACCAGTATTAGAATAGTTAAAAAATCCGACTTCAAAAAAGATAAATGTAAGGGAAGAATATCTGGGTTTGGTGGCTTGACATCAGAGCTACGAGTACGTTACGAACATAGCTCCGTACTAAAGTAAATTGTATAATAAAGCCTATTCTCATGTTAAACTGCATCTTTCACTATAGTACTATGCATATACTCGTATAAACTAATGTCGTATCTTATTTCTCGGCAAATAATAAAAACCGTCTGGAATTGGTCGCACTCTACAAGCAGCCATATATCAGGTAATTATAAATAAATTTGCAACGCAAATATCTGTAACGAAACCCTTTTCCAGGAATCAGCTGCGGTCGGACCTTAGTAGATTTATGTGCGTGGAGTTACATGATACATTTAAATTTAGTGTTTAATGTTACCGGTTTTTGTAATGAAATGTGTACGACCAAACCACAAGTACAATTTTTGTTTTTTGTCTGTAATCTCTTTATTAGCTTTACACTAATATTATGTTAACATTTGAAAAAGTAACGTATGACAAAACGTATACGATATCATACAAAATAAGCAGTGCTTGCTGCCAGTTGTTGCGACCAGTGTAAGAGATCGCAATTGCAGTGCTTACAATTATATATATATATATATATAATAATAAATAAGATAAAGTCGAGTTTGGTTATCTCGGTTACGTCAATGTCTGCGAGCGCCTATGTATTATTGTCAGACAGAAGCACCAGCACCAGTACGAACGTATGTAATACATTAACCTGCTGCCTCACATTATATAACATTATTTTCATACCGACTTCTCATATTAACACAAATATTACTCATTGAACACGACTAATTTTACGAATACTATATATGATTGAATTAAACTAATTTTGTGGCTTTTATAATAGTCATTTTAGTGTTTCCAAAATATAAATATGTTTCGTAAGTTAGTTACTTTAATGGTTAACCACAACTATAGAACAGCGCCATCTATTGTTCAAACGATAAACGAAAACAACGAAAAACAAGAACCCGCCCTCAATGTTCTAAAGAAACAACTTTGACCTTTCCTAACAGTTCAGCTGACATTATTTTATACTTTTTTTAACAAAATTTTAATTGTTAGTCAATCTAATAACTTTATATTCGTATTAAATTATATTATTTCGTACAAATTACACATACACAAACTTTGTGTCGCACTACCAAATGACTTGGAAGTCTTGATTTTGACGAACAATTTGAAACATTATGATCTAAGCGTGGTGTTGTTCATTGTTGTTTGAGATAATGCTTCCGAAATCTCCAGGAGATCCTCCAAAGTTAGCCAGCCAGTTAGTGAGCCTATTTTGTTGAATAATCTTTCCAGTAAAAGCAGAGACGCAGGCAGTTTCGCCTCAAACAGTGGAGACTATGACATTGAAAGTAACCGCAAAGGAATCGATTTGATTTTATTCCATCAAAAATAATTTAACAATATTTGATTTTAATTAAGCAATGGCACCTAAATTTTATTGTTAAGAACAGTTTTTTAAACAACGAAGTGATTAACAATGTAAAACTAGTTTCCCACTCGCTGTCGCTCGGAAGCTTGATTGTTAATTGTTTGACGGAGAAACTAACTGGAGCGTGTCGCCGCCTGCTTACCTTTATTTCAATTTTATGTCGCTCCAAAAGTCTACTGAATATTTTAATTCCTCTGTGAAAAATGTAAACTTGAGCTATTATTTTTGCGGATAAAGATAAATTTGACAGACAAAACATACATCCCTGTGGTAAGAGTTGGAGTCGGTCGAAGGATAATTGACTGCACTCCAATGAGACGAGAGAGGTTAATAAGCTTTATTCGCGCCAAAAAAAACTTATCATCCTTTTTCCGTAATTTCAAGACAAAAATACCCATGTACATATATGTAAACAATATTACTAAATGTGAATATATTTGTCTTATAGTTGTCTAAATAAAGATAGCTAGAGTAAAGATATTATTAGTCCATTACTAATCGTTTTTAAGCTGACATTTAATAAGGACAAGTCGCTTCACTCTGCCAGTTTAATTTCCGTAAGCGTAAACAAGATTTCCGTAAGTTGGTATCGCCACCAATATCATAAAACGGTGTCGTGTGGTCACGGCAACTCGCTAACTGCGTTACCAACTCGCTGCTAAAGAGCGTACGTTGTCTACTTCAGATAGAATAACTTCTCTGGCGGTTCGCAGCTATTACTTGATTCAGTTTGTCAACTCGGATGTTTACCGAGTATGTCGGAAAATAGGTTTATGTTTTTGTCAGGTGGGATTCGGGAGTTAAAATATTGTACAAACCAGATTCTTTTAACTGTGAAGTAAGGGTTCTTGAATTTTTATTCCACGATGGTAAGTTTGTTGTAATTTTTAAACGAGTTTCCTATATTTAGGCGAAATTCACATATTTTATGAAACAAAATGAGCAATTCTGCAATATGATAACGGCGGCTTTCTTTGTGATACCTATCATATCACATATCATAACTAATATTTCAACAAAATAACTTTTTGAACATTTAATATTTACAGCTTGGTCTTCTTTTACTATTTTTTGTATCCTTTCCTTGAAGGCTTCCTTGCAACCTAACTGACTGAGATCAGATGACAATCCTATGATTAAAGGTCTTGGTAGACAGAAATGCACATTTTTCGATTGTGAATACCGTTCGTAACAAAATAATACTAGCCAAATAACGCGTTCGCTATTGAAACAGTTGCAGTAAGCATGATGTAATTTAATTACACGACTGCACCCCATAACACCCCCACCGAGTCCAAACCACACAGCTAATATTCGACGACAAGTTCACTTTCTGTCAGTGCAAGACTGAGCTCTTATCTTATCTGTGCACTGCGGTGAATTATTGCAAGGCTTATAAATAAACACAGGACCACATTGTTGTCATTACACTTACTCTCCTTTTTACTTTAGTTAGTGCATAGAGAAGAGAAGAACAGATAAAGAAGTCGATATCGAAGTAAAGGTAGTATTTGTCATTTTTCAGTAACGAAAAACAGCATAAAGTTAAGAAATTGCTATTAAACAGGCTAGACTCGACTTTTAATTCGTGTACTAAAGAATTCAACTATAACTTTTCGAAATTACGAAAATGAAGTAAATTATCCCGCTACCTTCACAGTTCCAGTTTAAATGCCACTCTTGCTGCTGCAGGTTTTCGAATTTACTTCTCTGCGAACTTTCAATTAAAGCTTTTAGTTGCTTATCATATAAATATTTGTCTGTCTTACGCTACGACGTCCTTCTGAAAGAACACTTTTTTTAGGAACAATTTTTAGGATTGAAGGTAATGGAAGGTCCTTCCTTTTTTGTAGATTGTGGAAGTCAATATCGCCAGCTGAATATTAACAGTGTGCTCAGTCAGTGTAATCACATGATCCGATTCTTTCATCCTCGTTCCATCATCAAACTTTAAAACGCGTTGCCGGATTTCATCCATTTGTTGTGGGCGTCGTTGAAGCAATTTCTTTCATTATTCGTACAGCAAAGGACTGGAATAGTTTGCCCGCGTCTGTCTTTCCTTCCGATTACAAAGCGGGTATTTTCAAGAGCAGAGTGAATAGGCATTTACTAAGCTATTTTACCATCCAGAACTGCGTAGAAAATATAAAAGCACCAAACATAACATCATATCACATTATGATCCTAATCTTTACTTCTGAATATCTCACTAATTTAGATTATAGTAGACAGAAATATTAAAAGTTAATTATAAGCAAAGTATCATTCAGACGTCCTCAAACGAATACAAATAATACAGTGAAGTTTTTTGATTCCATTTTATTGACAGTGTCGTCGCCACACACTTTTATCTTCTAGACCTTGTTTTACGTTTATGTAAATTGGAGAGACGAGCAATATGGCGGATTTATGTCACAGTGGTGATACTGCGCCCCTGTGTGAGTCTGCAATAAAATCTACGCTCCACTAGAAGAAGTAAAAAAGTGGTGACTGACTTATTCACCTTTTGTAAGTGGCCAACTTTTAAAATAATGTTGTAGGTATTCATTTTGGCCAATTATTGCATCAAATAATAGAATCGGCCTCGATTAAATATGTGTAAGACAGTAGTAGTAGGGGAATTAATAATAGTTGATAATTATAATGTGGCCAGATCCATAGACACTTTATGGCTCACATTAGAGTGAGTACAGTCAAATGAGTAAAACTAAATCTCCAGAGGAACGCACCGGAGCCCCTCTGCACTGTGCTCAAGGAGAGCACATCCATTACTCCCTCCCCTCTATGCCCTCGAATGCAAGGCGACACGGGCCAGCCGATGTCGCTTTCTTGCCGGGTCCACCTTGGCGGAGGACAAAGGCCCTTGTCGCCCAGTGTGCCCAAGGCCCCTTTTAATCGTCCTCTACGACATACAGGATACCTTAGTCTTATTCTTGAGAGCCCAGAACTATAGGGCTGAACAAGGAGTAATTTAGGCTACGTATTATTTAACCGACTTCAAAAAGGAGGTTATCGATCAAATACATACTGTATAGCCCTTAGATATTAATTTAATAATTACGAAATATTGTCGTGTGATCATCGAAGTGTCAATAATATAACATAAGTGGAATAAATCGAATTGACGATCTACAAATTTTAATCCACTCTTACACCACTAGTGCTTATAAAATGTGAAAATCATGTAACACAAAGGTTATAACCGAAGAACTTAACAGTGTCATAAAGTTTTAACTATACCTATAACCAGACTATGGCCAGAAACTGTTGTGTCCCTTAGCTAAGCAGTCAGCTTGGTTCTTCAACAGACGTCACGTACGTCGGAGTTTTCATATGATCAATGTCATTCTCGCCTATAGCTGTGGTATGGTTTATTTTATTCTCTCCAGCCGTTAAGTACGGAAAACCAAAATTGATTCCGTAAAGGCTCCTTAATAAAGGACAAATATATTTTCTTCCTTTAATTTTTGACAATCCCATTGAAACATCATAACGCCACAGTCGTACTCTCTAACGTAACCTTAGCTTCTCAATCAAGAGTAAAAGTTATTTCGCAAAGACTTAATATAGATTCTTAATATAGATTCAGCACTTGAAGATCTAGGCCATATTGCAATTAAGAAAAATACCTTTTTTCAAGTCATGAAAATTCGTATTCTTGAAAGTATTGACTTTATTTTTTGTTTATTTTTAAGCAAAAATAATTGATAGCCTGTTGCGTCGTACCTGTTATTTGGACATAATATAATAAAATATTCTTTGAAACTATTAAACTAAACTATTTCGCACGTTAACCAGTAACAATACAATGGTTACGGCTCATTACACCGCTTAAATTGCCTTATTGAATATGTTTTATCGTAAACCAAAAATAAAAACAGCAAAACAATTTATTCACTGTAAACGTGGTCAGAATCACGTTTTTATAAAACGTATGCTCGCATATGATTCGTTTTTCATATCATGCGTGCAACTTACACCCGACGATTGTTGTGTCGATGTCATATTTGGATCAAGGCAGCTGACGTTATCTGCTACAATCTGCAGGGAGGATATCCGATTGCCTTATTAACAGCGGTAGAGGGATACCCAATGATTAACATAAAGTATTCTAAGTGAGTGTAGCAGTTTTACTATCGAAACAGTCTGTATCACCAAGCACTAGTCTAGTCTTATCTAAGATAGTTTGTGTCTCTTCGTGGGGAATAGATAGACAGATGTTTTCTTTTCAGATATAGACAGCTAGATAGAAACATCTTTAACCGACGTCAGACATCGCTAACTTTAGGGTAACCTTCGATGGTTTTTCGTCAGTTACTCAAAATACCGTTATCTGAATAGTTGTGTAAACAAGCCCTAATTATAATGAACAGGATCATCGGGTTTTTGGCTGGCTTTTTGTCACTAAAATAGCTCAGTGCTCATCTCCTAGGATTAGATGATTAAAGTTGAAAAAAGTAAATCGTATCGTCTCCGTCTCGGGCGATGTAATTTTGCTCACAACTCGCTGAGTCGGCTCACAGACGCGTGTACTTTACGAGGGCCCGCAAAATATCGTCCCTTTATTCGAATCGCAATGTTATCATCCTCAGCAATTGCTCCGTCATCTTCGAGGGTCCTCAGTGAAAATAAGTTTTCTTGCGCCCCCGGGCTTATAGTGATGCTTTATGATGGCATATGTTATGCTTCGGATTGTGAAAAAAGTCATACTTTTTTTAAATTATCCTGTATTTTAATTTGTACTGGTACGGCCTGTTTCATACGGTCCGTATTCCTCGTGCACCTCATGGACCTCTATAATTGTCGATGTTAACAAAACAGTTCGTTAGATCTTTAATTCCAGCCGGATACTTTCCTATCTAAAATGAATTCGTTAAATGTATGCCTCGCGTACTGCCACATATTCCGCTATTTAACGACGGCCGTTAACTAATGCAAATATAATCTGCAACTTTAAACCATATGCAAATAGCACACATTACACAAAGCCCGTCTAACGTCCATTTAACCTCTGAGTATCTCAGCGAGATTAATCGCATTAAGTAATACCGTCTCGACCATCGATTCCACTCCCACTAACGAGAACTTAATAACATTGTAAGGAAGATCGTTACCTGAGGGTCGTTGATTTACATAATAATAAAGACTTTAATGGTGACAGTATCGTATTGAAGAACCAAGAATATTGTAGCCCCGTACATTTAAGTATTGTTACAGGTGGAAATCGTGTGCATAGGACAACCTTATCGTCCACGCTAACCAACTCCTGTCTGTTCATCAAATAAAACTCCGAAGTCCGGGTCGCGTGGGGCTTCAATATGTTTATACAAAATATAGAAAGTAAATACTGATATTAAGATAGAGCTAAAAACCTTTTTGAATTCAGTAAAAATGTTATCCACTCGTAGCAACGATGTTTTAGAAAAGACAAATTATGCTTAAATTTTTCTAAAATCTATATACATTTTGCGCAAACAAGTCGTTGAGCAGATAAATGGATAGACAGCGGCGCTTTGAGATGCAAATCGTTGCGCTTCGGCGGTAAGTTAAGCTGAAAAAGCTCTCTTTTATGGTGAACATTTTTAACGTCTTAGAATTTATCTACACGCAATGCACTCTAAACAGCCGCGTGATCTTCTCGTTAGAACCAGATCTCGACATTTTGATTTCCAAACTGGACAACATGCTTACGTTATTATCGTCACTGCCCAAACATGTAACATGGCACAAAACACATTATTAAAAGCTATTTGAATATCTTGATAGTCTTCCAATAAAAGCTACTTACCAAGTCGGGGTTCGGATCTCTCGGAAGCCTTAGGTTCCAACGCCAGTAGAGTAACCATCGAAGTCGAGGTACTCTCTCGAGGGCTCTTGCGCAGTTTTGTTTCATTTAAAAGAGCAAGAGAAAATTTATACCGTTCAGGCCCACAGCCTCCTTTTTTAAATTTATTAAAGTAGCCATGGATATCCTAAACTTTTCGCTATTTCTCCCGCCTCGTCTGTTGTCGTCTCCGTGACTTTTTCATTTCTTTGTATTAAAGCAATTCTTTCCATCAAAATGTTGCTTTGTCTCGGCTGAAATAAGTTTGAATAGGAGATTAGTAATTCCACTCTGCCATACAGTTACATCTAATAACTCTGACAGTGCTGCAATGGTCAAAATTGAAATCTGGTAAAAAAAAATTAAATTCACTGCATTCCATACCCAGCCAAATGAACTGAATTCTATTCATATGATTAGGTAATATATTAATCTCAAATATAAATGTCCGAGGTGCCATTTGTCTACGGACTTACAGTTGCGACCACTTATCTATTTCTTAAGTATGAGAAATTTGCACTCACCTTACAAAACGTTATTTTCTTTTGATTGCAAAACTAATTTAATATGATAGGTTCAATAACTTACGATAGTCGAGAGGTTATCTGCTCACCTTTAGAATTTGGGTACCCGAGATCTAAAGTAATATTATAAAATACAGAGAAAAAGTAATAATATTCAGACTGTGGCGAGTCTACTGTAGCAGAGATAAGCAGTGGCTTTCGCTATTATATTAACCAGCCAACCAGAGATCTCACAGCAGGATAACGAGGAAGAATTGAGTTTATTTTGCTTTTCACTGTGTTCTTAATGATATTTCAATTCTCAATTTCTATTGTCTTTACTATCAGCATCAATTATTTCTTTAAGGCGGCCTTTCATTTTCCAACGAGTCATATACGAGACTATCACCTACAAGTCTTACAACTTTAACTTAGATACAAATACCGTACCGCAATGTTGCCATTGTTTATTTCTTTACCAATCTGGTATAAGTTGCCTAAGAAATTTTAAATTTTATTTCATTTCATTTTCGCTCTTTTGGTCAGGTTTCTTAATGTTTGGTTGTGGACTGGGCCTTGATGAATGTCTTATATATGAAGGAAACCGGCCAATTTCTCGACCGAGAATTTATAACGGTACGCTAGCATCTTCTGATTTATAGAAGCGACATATTCGACCCCAGCGATTTTAGCTGGATTAATGCGTTAAGGGCGAATAAATGGAAGTGTTTTGTCAAGTTCATGTCAAAATATATTTAGTGAGGGAAACATTTTAATGTCAGCTCTCTTGAAAATTGAATGCAATAATTTTTACAAATTTTATCGCGACTGGAAACTTGTATTCGAATTCCCGACGTACTCGTATACTAAACAGTGGTCATTTCAAAGGATCTTTTATTAATAATTATAGTTGTTGTACCGACCGACTGATCTTAATTCTTTATTTGATTTTCAAGTTTTAAGCAGTCATTCTAATATATTATTAATCCTTCAGAAGAAAAAACACTGAAATCAAGCGTTTTTTAATATTTTGTCAGTATTTATTACTGAAAAAGTAAATCTTTGACAAACGCAAACAATAATTGTTCTAGTTTTACGATTGTTAACACACAGAATAGAAATTATTTAGGACATCCATGTTCCAGTTACGCTACATTCAGAGCTGTAGCAGAGAGTTATTAAATTTATATAGTAACTAGCTCCTCGGAAAGATAGAAACGAGACGTAGTACCGAGAAACATTAACTTATAATTGTACTCGTCTGAAACAATTGTAAGTTAAATAATATAAAGGAACGTATTGCGCACGAACATCGCAAATATTAAATGAGATACCGAATAAAGTTGTTCACTGATGACTCAATGTCATCAAACAATAAACTGTTGTCGGATTATGTTCCAATATAAATGTAAATCGAGTCGCCGGCGCCGGAGACTTATCAATGACTTGTCAGCGACAGAACATCCTTTTATCATTACAGCGCCGATTGCGGCTTCATGTTTGTTCGTGGAAATTATGTTCAGCCATCTTCGGAAACGTTTATTATTGACTTTTATTGACTACTCTCAGAAGGCGAATACACAATAAAATATATCGTAATGTTGGTGGAGTAAGACGCTCCCCCCGGTGACCTTCAATCACGTGCCATTTGACATACGCAATACAACAAACATGTTCATTAATTCTGACTCCTGACGCGATACACTTAACACAGTAAGCCCGTGCACTTTGTAAATGCCATAGAACTGTAAATTTGGTTGTGCAAGTGACGACACCGACCACTCTGTCAAGAATGTTAGTAGAGTTTTCTATATCTGAGAAGCAATTAAAAGACAGATTGATTCAAAATCTTAGGAAAATAATGGAAACTAATATATAGAAATTTTCAATAGTACAAGGAAAGAAATCCCTAAACATTAATGTAATTCGGTGCGTATTTGACGTTAATGTAGTTCTCGTGATATTAATACGAATGTTTCGCATCACACCAGCTCGGTGATGGCACTGTGTTGCGAATTGCCAGACGCGCCATTAATCAAAATCACTTGTATATTTTACAATATATTAGACACGTTATGTTGAATAAAAATTTAGAACATTCTAGAGACGCTGCGACTAGAGTAGTAAGCTAGCTAAAAGTAAGCTCTAAAAAAACTAAGAACTCTAAAAAATGCATAACACATACAGAAGGCGTAAAAAATAAATGTTAATTATAATATTAATATGGTGGAGTACTAACTCGAAGATTAAGGGGCAAGCTCGACGCCTCGGGTCTGTCTGCTTGTGAACAGGTAAGTCTACTACAAAAAATATTTCTTTCAATAACTTGCAATTAAATTTGTTGCTTGAATTTTAATTAAGATAAATAAAATTATCTTCTCCATTTTGATTGTGGTCAAAATCGTCTTAAAACGAATATTTTAATATCACCACCGACCAAGTGACTTCGGACCTCCGCTATAAAATGTTGTAAAGGAATAAAATTGAATGACCACGAATGAATTCTGATGATAGTCTAACGATATATTTAATTTTCGAATTTCCTTAAATTGAAATAATTATAAATTGTTTACTAATACGCAAGACCAACTACGAGACAAAATTTCCTTTATCCAATCCATACGGTTCACATACATTATTACATGTACTGTAATCATTATTTGTTCAGCAAACTGTAATAAAATAACTAAATAGTTTGGTGACGTCTGTCTTTCCCTCCGATTACAATGTGTTTTCAAGAGTAGACTGAATAGACATTTACTAAGCTAGTGCGCCTTACCATCCAGGACTGCGTTTCCACTTAACATCAGGTGTAATCATGGTCAAGCACTTGCTTAGACATTATTTAAAAAATTACATGAGATACACAATTCTATAGAAAATCCAAAAAGGCACGTGTGAGATAATTGTAGTATAGTTGCTCCTTTGACTATCGAATGATTCGTTTCCGATGTTTAGATTATACTCGTATGTCTGTCAAATGCAGTTGCCAGTTACTCTTTGTTTATAACAGTTTCATTTCATTCGACACATATAGTATATATGTGTTAAAATACGAATTATTAGTTATTAATGTATGTACTATTATAACCAAAGAGTATTAAATATGTAAAGCATTGTGAGAAGTCGTATTGTTGACTCCACATAGTATAAGAGCAACGGTACAGTTCAAAGAGTCTCTTAGAGTTGTTCTTCGGTGGCGTCGCTTAAGTGTTGTTAGTGTTATTCGTCGGTAGTGCCTCTGTATATAAGTTAAGTACTAGTGTTATTTACCTTGTCTTATATAATATACATGTACTATGAGTAAGGTGATATACCTATATTTATGGTGATGTTGTTAATATGTTATTTATTAACTAAAATGTATCTGATGTATGTGTTACAATGAATATGAAAGTATCAAAGATAAATAAAACGATAATGCTGATAATAAGTATATTATTAACTGCTCCTGATTCTAACATCAGAAGTGGGATGGCGCATGGAGAATTAATTACTCTGTGCGTATTCCTAAGTCCACTGAGCCATTTCCCTTACATGTTATTTTTTTTGTGGCCGATACGGACTATATATCTCATGTTGGCAATTATTAATAAATATGTCGGTCACTTTATTTATATTACATGAAATATTTTTCTTTCTTTCTTCCAGTGTAAAGCAAGGATGCACTTCGCATTAAACACATATTAGAAAGCAAAATGCGTACTATATTCTTTTCTTTTACATTATTTTTATGTTAATCGTGAAAAGTTGTAAGGTAAGTTATCCAATTCTTTTGGTAAAAGAATTAGTTACCCACTTTTCTTAACATTTTATGTGGATTGTTTTTTTTTATTTAATTAATTGTGTAATATATTGTGCAATGTAGATATGTATTGAACATGCGAATGTTCAAGCAATAAGGAAGTTATTACCAAATTGTACGTAACTTTGAATCGTGTTTTGTGCAATTGTTTTTGGAGAAGATACGTATTTTTTTTTTAATGGCATGTAAAATTGTGTAAATTATTCAGTATAATATAGAGAATAAAATATAATTGATACTTTGAAGTTTAACCTTACTATTGAATAATATTTAAAGAGCACACTAAATAGAAAACGAAACAAAACAGGTAGTCTGTAAATTTATAAATGAAGTTTAAATGTTAAACAGAAAGTAAATTATAAACACTATACGGTTATAATTATAAGGATATCTAAAATTTAGATTAGCCGAACAGATGTTAGGTTTTACAATAGTATTCCAGGTTTTTTTTCTACTACGGCGGAAGAAGCTGGGAAAGGAAAAATGAAAAGACATTTGTGACCTTTCCCAAGATGTTAAATGATATTTTCTGTTAATTCCAATGCATCAGAGTTTCAGGAATTATGAAAAAGGTTTTGACGAGGTGCTTTTGGAGTGGTCCTTGTGAGAGGACTGCGAATCCCCAACGGGTGGTGCCGCATCAGGAGGCATTTGCCGCCACATACATCGCATCGCATTGCTGGCGGGCGGACATCGGCTCGCGCCTCGCGGGCAGACAGTGGGTCGCGCCTCGAGGGCGGTCAGCGGGTCGCGCCACGCGGGCGGACTACGGAGCGCCTCACGGGCGGACAGCGGGTCGCGCCTCGCGGTCGGACTACGCGTCATGCCTCGCGGGCGGACTGCGGGTCACATTGGACAAGGCGGCCTGCGGGTCATCGTGGACATGTGGACTACAGGACCGTTGTTGACACTAATTTTGCTAGTTTAGTAGAATTAATAGTAATTGGTTCATTGTCGTATCGTTTAAAAGAAATGTCTGATGCCTTTCAATTATTGTATCAGGCCACTAGAGGGCTCTCTTACAACTATAAACATTGTGTAGACTATACTGCGGTCATTACCTAGAATGTGTTATATAACTCTGAGACACTAAATAACTTTTATAATGAGAACATGCATATTTTTATATAAATTTGTATTTTGTTAGCTCAATATTATAGGAGCAATAGTAATATACGATGAATCAATGAATGATTTATTGGCAACTTTGCTTCGATGCAATAATTTGGCAAAATATTATTTAACACTAAAACAACATAATAATATAAAATAATCAGTCTGACAATTCAACGAAGAAAAATGATGCAGCCGGTGCTTAAAAAAGGCAAAACCTGTACTATAAGCATCGGTTTCCTTCCAGTTTAGCTACCATTTTCTTTTGTGGTTTGTGACAATTAAGATTGTGTGGTGTCGTGATGGTAGACGACAATGTGCAGATGTTATGTATGACAGTTATACTAATGGGAAATAAGTTTTCTTTGTCTCTGTTTCTGTGTATGTGAGTTTCCCAAGATAGATACCAATTATTATTTTTTTTTTGCTTTCTTATTTGGTCTTTTTTTTTTGCTTTCTTATTTGGTCTTTTTGCTTTCTTATTTGGTCTTCTCGTAGAAAAGCAAGGCGGTATTTAACTTAAAATAACGGCCTAGAAAATATGATGAATTACTCCGAAAATGTTATAATATAATGGTCACAATGAAAAAACGTGTAGAGTTTGTACGTCACTCATTGCATTGTTTTTTTTTATTATTGGAAGCCTAGTACTACCACTGAACAGTACACACACGAGAACGTGTGGTAGTGTAGGATGGCCGTAACGGCGCCGGACAAATTCTAGTTTGTAGATTTCAGATTCAAGTAATCAACTGTGGAACATGTTATTTGGTAAAAAGATTGTCCTTCAACCACCGGTGGCAGATTGCCATCGCGCGATGTAGGTAACCCAGTCGATTATCATCATCTCATCTTAGGTGATAATAACTACTGTAGGCCATGTAGGCAATTTCGCTGTTCATGAAGTGAATAAGAAAAGGAAAAGATTTTTTTTTTTTAACTTAATGCTCATTTTGTGAACATTAGTATGGGTTGTATGTTAAGAACTATAATATTAGTAATTTCTGTTTGCAATTTGAATACATAATGTATGTAAAAGAGACTATATAGAACTTTTAAGATAGTAATTAAGATCTGGTCCTGAGATTAACTGCTGAAGTCATTTGCTTCTTTCTATGTCCATCTCATGTGCAGCAGGTGTGGGGCTAGAAGTAACTGTCGCAGGAGCAATGACCGTTGTTACAATTTCTCTTAATGTCAGAAGAGAGTTGGTAGCAATGAATAACTGTTAGCTTTTAAGAGAATAAGGTGGACCAGATAAGATGAACAACTGAAGTAATATGTATTCTAAGGGTATCTGATATAGACCATGTATAAGGCTACATGATATTGTGCTGAAAGCAAAGACCGGTGTTATCGATTTCCTCTTAATGTGAAAGAGGGGTGGTAGCAATGACTAACTGTATTAGTATATAAGAAAATACCAAATGTAAATTACTTTGTATTTCGAGAGCGAAATACTTGTCAGTTTGGCCGTGTGAGATAATTGTACTATAGTTGATCTTTTGACTAACGGTGAATTATTTTGTATTTCGAGAGCGAAATACTTGTCAGTATGGCCGTGTGAGATAATTGTAGTATAGTTGCTCCTTTGACTATCGAATGATTCGTTTCCGATGTTTAGATTATACTCGTATGTCTGTCAAATGCAGTTGCCAGTTACTCTTTGTTTATAACAGTTTCATTTCATTCGACACATATAGTATATATGTGTTAAAATACGAATTATTAGTTATTAATGTATGTACTATTATAACCAAAGAGTATTAAATATGTAAAGCATTGTGAGAAGTCGTATTGTTGACTCCACATAGTATAAGAGCAACGGTACAGTTCAAAGAGTCTCTTAGAGTTGTTCTTCGGTGGCGTCGCTTAAGTGTTGTTAGTGTTATTCGTCGGTAGTGCCTCTGTATATAAGTTAAGTACTAGTGTTATTTACCTTGTCTTATATAATATACATGTACTATGAGTAAGGTGATATACCTATATTTATGGTGATGTTGTTAATATGTTATTTATTAACTAAAATGTATCTGATGTATGTGTTACAATGAATATGAAAGTATCAAAGATAAATAAAACGATAATGCTGATAATAAGTATATTATTAACTGCTCCTGATTCTAACACACGCAAGTCCCTACAATATTAATAATGCTATTCATATATTCTGTTCGGGGTAGGAAACATTTTTACACAATCTCGGGACATAGCGTCTCAGTAAAAGGTCATGTTGAGAGTTCGCAATTAATCTCTGTTAGCGTGACAGCCTGCTCATATTTTCAAAGGATAGAAATCGGGTTCGCAATTTTTCTAAGAGCAATTTGTTGGAGATATCTCTTTCATAATTTACAGATGAATAGTAATTTACAGTAATTTATGCAAAAGATTTCTTTGAATATTTATGTCTATACTGTATGATTTTGTCGAAGTTTACAAATGATTAATTTCTGCAACGGCTACAAGTATATTTACGAGTACAAGCAATAACCGACTTCAAATCGAATTTAACTTTAAAAACAAAAAGGCCGTCCTTTTTATATTTCCTACTAACTAATAAATAAAACTTAATCAGAACGTCACCAAAATTTCATCAAACTACTATTAAAATATATCCTTTCTAATAAAAACTGAAACATCGAACTCCTGGCGTGATATTGAGTTATTCGTCCATTTGTGGCGCACATACTTGATGCAAATTTAACACTTATATGGTTTTCCCATGGATGGTTGGATTGTCAGTATAGGACTAAATTGATATGATGGATGGACCACATGGGAATTACAAGCTTTCAAATAAAAACATAACAATTATAAAAATCGGTTCAACCCAGTCCAAAGTTATCTGTTAACACACATTTTAAACAATACAGACAAATAAAAACCTCCTCCTTTTGAAGTCAGTTTAAAATAGAAAAAGGTTTACAATTGGTTTGGTTTGTGAAAACGATTAGACGTATATCTTGAAGTTTCTGAAAATCTGGTGACGCTTCCACAGCTCCATTTGGTTACCAAAAACTACATCACAAGTTTCCTGCTAGCTTCATCTCCAGATTACATTCACACGCTGTGCTTTGACATCATAAAACTATTTGTGTCATGCTGTATAATAATAAATCAAACAATGAGGAAAGAAAATATACATCATGTATATAAAAGTCCGTTTGTTTCATGCTATAAAGACTATTTGATCTTAACAAAGTACATCGGCCCGCGTTCTATTGTTACCTAACATTATTCGTAACTCCAGCGCCGAACACCTATATTATTACGGGAAAAGCAATTTCGAATACGATATTATTACGAGAAAATGGGCCGTAATGAGGGTTTCGATTCCAATTTTATTGTTGTTTATTTTTTTACAGAAGAAGATTGTTGTAGTATTTTTCTTTTAAATTCTGTTTCACACCTTTATCTTAAACTTACAACTTTACTGAGTATTACTTACTCCTGACGTAACTTCGTAAAATGGACTTTTTTAAGTTATATCCTAGGCGATATACTCGTACTAGATAGATAGCCCAAATGATCGTTTTAATCTTAGGGATTGGCAGAGATGGTAATCTATTTACATTAGCTTATAACGTAATATTATAAAATTTTACTAATTTATTACACATTATTAATAGCCAGCTGTATTGAACTGTAGATAGTCAGACCATAAGCAAGACGCCAGTCCACTTGGCTGCAGTGCTATCATTTTACAATATACGAAATTCCAGAGACCTGAATACTCACACGCTTTTCACTGCAACATTTTATGTGATGCAGTAAATGTCAAAGTACATCTTCCTTATAGCATTGTCATCGCAACATGCAGCAATTGAGCAGTGACAAGTGACGAGCAGGACATTTATAAGGTCTATACCACTAACTGTCACTTTACGCACCTCTACCATACAATAATGATTACGGATAATGGATTCAGTGGTATGGATTTTTTTATCGGAAAAGTTAAAACTGACCGTACATCATTTAAGTGACAAAATTTAACGTATAATGAAAACAGTGACTTTAAAATTTGTAGGTATACAAATTGGCTACATGGCATACATGGAGATAAGTTCACCACTTGTCAGTGTGGTGAAAAGCGGACAGGTATATCTGTTTTATGTTCGAAGGTAGGCAGAGCTTATTAACGTTTCTTGGTTTATTTTACCTTATCAAATTGCCCTCAAAATTCGACTTCCACGAGTAGTATTACTACAATGTCCTCTGCTCTTGACTCCCTCGGGAAATTACGTGTGCGCGTTTAAGCTTTATCTGTGTCCCGTTGTTTATAGTCTTCATAGTTGTTATTATGGAGTACATCAGTCTTCAGCAGATTTAAACCAATGTTAAAGCTAATTTGCTAAAATTGTGTGGACATAATTCTAAACTGTAACTTTTTTCGTTTTAATTGTGTGTACACACGTAAGGAGGCCGCAGTATCAAAGTAACTAAAATACCAAAACATTTGTGAGGGGTGTGTCTGTTATTTTGAAAAACATTTCGGTTGAAAAAAATGGACAAGAAAACTCAGTCTTTTCAAAAATAAAAACTAGCTGTTCCCGCTCACTCTGCCCGGTACAGGGCATAGAAAATAAATTAGTTTGGAACGGAGCAGTAAAATAGATACTTCACTCCGCTCCCTGATAGCGGCCAACAAACCGCAATCCTACAACGTGCATTGAATTGAGTGAAGCATTAACTCTGTCACTGACACGCCGGTAACGACTCCAGCGCTTTGTTCCTTCCCATCTCTTCTGCGGTCATTTTAAATGACTCGGGCACGTCACTCCGTGCGTCGCGCGATTATCTTCAACTGCACTGAAGAACACATCTATTATAAAGAACATTCTGTTAATTAAATGACATGTTCCTTGTTGGAGTAAATTTTCCTTTGAAAAATTATGTGATTTTTTTAGTTATATTGTTTTTATTTCAAGCTTGAAAATACTGAAGCTTGCTCTCGTCTGCAGAATAATTATACATTAAGGTGTTTTGAAGCAAAACTCGCTCGGAGCTGATAATTATATATTCAGCGGTGACGTAACGAAGCGAGGTGCTTTTATTTACGTAGCATTAACACAGGAAATATTCTTTAAAATTTTGCATAAAAATACCTCCCGGTGTATGTGTGGACCTTCTGAAGAATATATAATGACGTGAAGTGTTTACTTTCCTACCGTTCACTTGAAACACTCTCGAATCAAGTACTATTCAAATTTAAACGTGGCGCGTGTTACGTACAATACAGGTAGTATTACTTACTTCAATTTCAAAGTTTAAAAAAAATAATATTAAAATGATCACTTACCATCAAGTTGAGGTCTAACTTGCTTTGTAAACTTATAAAACATTAAAATGCATAGAAAAATCTTTGATCGTACGCCATTTATCCTTTTGTATTACCATTTATAACTTTTTGCATTTAGATTTGTTTTTAATATTTTTCGTCACGAAATTTTGGATATTATATGATTATATTTCGCTACTTCCGCAAGGGTTCCTTTGTATTCCAGTACCGAACATTAAATCTTCTTAATCATATTTAAATAAAACAACCTATAAATAAATAAATGTAACGTGAAAATTGAAACTATTCCCACGATCAGTTTATTTCATTTATTTTTCAACCAATTATAGAGGTGTGAAGTGAAGCTCGGTGAAGCTCGACACCCGCCTATTTCCTCTTCTCAGCGACAATGTTCGAAATAAAGCCGATGTGAAAACTTCAAGTACAACGTCCGCCTGTCACACCGAACGGTTATTTTAAAAGTTAAAATTCAAATACACATTATATTAAATTAATTTAATAAATAGAATAATATAGTTCACTGGTCATTTTTTTTAAAACAAAATGTTTATAAAATTAATAATTATTTTAAATTAAATATTATTAAAACAGTTAATGATAACGTCTTGTTCCCAAAATTGAATACAAATTCACGGCCGTCGCACGAGGGTACACAAAGATTATTAAAGGTACTTGTAACGACGGTTATACATTACTGTATCGACACTAATTGCTGTAAGACACTCACTGACAAATACAAAGTACAAAAAGGTAGTGCGAAATGTAACACCTGCGATATTTTTTCGCAAATTTATTGTTTTATCACTTTTAAAATTGAATTTAAGTATCAAATTATGTGTCAATATTTATTAATAATGTCGGTGTGAGGCGCGGCCCTTACGTCGTCTTACAAGTGAACTGTCAGAGTTAGAAGTGTTCGCGAGCGTCTCGCCGTGTCGCGCTCGCAAACGTTCTCTTCCAAACGAACGGCCCGCGCGGGAACACCGCATCTGTGCGTTACCACTTCTAAACTGCTTTTGTTGATTAACGTTCAATGAGGAAGGAAATTGAGCTAATTCAGATAATTGTGAAGGCAATCACACACCTCCCCCGACACAGTTTCCATTATAATACTTGTAGAAATTCATATTTTTTACTTAATTAATTAAATATCTTTTCAAAGTTTAAGTAAACTATAATTTTTTGTGTGCTCAAACTTTCCATATAACTTTTCCATGAAAAATGACTTTTAATTTCTCATCGTCGTCAGTTTTGTGAGCATCCGGCATCCGGAAATACCAGAGAAATATCATAACTTCCGGCTGACAATGGCACGGATACCTTTGATCTCAGATCGTAACTCGGTTCACAGTATAATTGAATTCTTTACTTATTTATTATTTTTTTTTAATTCGGTCGGGCATCAATTTCGGAGGAAATATGTTCCGAAATTATTTTAGGTGAATGTTAAAGTTGTATTGTAGATTATCGTTGCCGCCATGTTTCATTCATTTTTAAGTTTTATACTTTTCATTTATATACGATATATCATAAGACCATATGGTTGTATATGGTTTTTCTTCGTGCTGAAACCAATTTAATTTTTTTTTTGACTGGCTCGTTAGATTGTCGTTACATTCTGAGACACTTGTATTTGTAAAGACATAACTATGCTAACTAACTAAAAAATAACTATGATATAATCTTTGCCTGTCAATCTAAAATAAAACGTGCGTAAAAGCGTTCGATTTGACGTTCGTTTTTTGTTTTTTCTAGTGAATATGTTTCATTTAACATTGTTCTGGTCCGAGTGAGGCGCTATACACCATTGCACTGTTGACGCAATGTTTAAAACCATTCAATAAACGACGAAATTAAAGCATACTTAACGTTGCTAAGACGGTCACACGGACGTATACTAAAAGCTAAATTGAAATAGGCGACTCATTTTACACGCCAAAAGGTATTACCTACAAGTGTTGAACTAATGACATCCACTTACCACGACATGTCATCCCGACACTACGCTCATCATGTTTAATAGAACATACGAATGCTAACTCGCGCTAACACCAATCGTTCGTTCAAATAATCATGTGCTCGGGTCTGCTTGCTGCGGATTCGGTTTGGGAAATGTTATAAGCATCACAATCATCACGATCCTTTTGTACGTTACTACATTCCCTCCCCTCCGCGACGGGACTGGAAGTAGGACAGTGGTATCATTAGGTACATTCTCCTTGTTCAATCTAATATCTCGGGGCCACAGGCAGCTCTCCGCCGGCTTACTATATTTCAGGTTATGTAATAGTTAATTGTTATTACGAATTATTTAAAATCATATCCATGGAAATACTCAAAATAAAATGTACTATAATAGATTTACCAAGCGCATCCAGACTGTACGTACATAAGATGACGTGATATTATAAATACATACATCGAGTGACCGACCAGCGCAGTCCACTACGTAATTATTTCGTTAACCTAATCGCAATTTCAACGCCAACGTTAAGTGCGTTGGTGTTACTACGATTTATTAAGGAAATACTAGAAATGAAGTTTGTTGGTCCTATTCCCTTGACGTGTATTTTCAGGCGTTATCGAACGTGGCCCGCTCCAGTGAGCATGTAAGATGACGTCATAATCTCTCCTAGAACAAGAATTTCTCCTATAGACATGAGTACAGCTATTAATGAAACGTCAGCTTCATTATCACCTACAATGCTTTAGCGAATATCCACATTTAATCACAACTCAGGTCACGCGAAAAGATATAGAAAAGAGAAATATCTGAGTAGCGAAACAGCCACATTATGAATTGTCTGCTCTGAGCTGATTGTGAACTGTCATCTGTCATACTCTATGGCAATCTTAAAGCTAAGCAGGGCGTCCACAGTGGCAAGAGTTGCGCGCTGCACGGGCCAGTGCTGAACAGAACTGTTTATTTAAAGTACTCAGCAGTGTCACGTCGGCGCTCGTCTCTCCGAGGCTCAGGTCCGAACACAGTTCGTGATACAAAATGTACGGTATGTAATATCTTTCGTGAACCTTTTACAGGGATCAAGTAATTCTACAATTATTTTCTTCGTTTGTTTATAACACATATAATGCATTACATTCTTGTTACGGTACCTTTATAATTTATTCCGCAAATTAAGGGTTATTTATAATTAAATGGACCCTTTTCAATGTCCCACTGGAATGAATTATTTAGAGGCAAGTGTGATGTCCGGTGAGGATTATTAAGTGGACCAGTGTATGCGTGGTCCCGTTTTAAAATCTGACTTATCATATTTTGTGTCTAATTAATTTTTGACTCGCCAACAGTGCGTTAAATATAAGTTTATTTTAATATATCCTATATTAAGAAAATGCCATAAATATTCCACAATGCTTGGTGGAGGTGAACGACAGGTTAAACACTTGTTAGGTAAAGTAAAGTAAAAGTTAAAACTAAAATCTTCAAATATTACTTCCGTGGCTTGAAATAATAAAGACTTACCGTCTTATATAGCAAATGAGTCAAACTAAATGAAACGTATAGTGTAAGGATTAATTAGGAATCACTATAATTGCTGTACCAAGACATTAGACATCAAAAGTTAACTTAATATAACTAAACATTTTATATTTTATTGATCCTACCTTGCTTCGGGTCTGCCACAATCTTGTTTTTCTCCAACACCCCAACACATTCCACTTAGGTTCATTACGGATCGATCAGGAATATGGCTCGAGTAAACAAAGTTTAATAACACGAAGGCGAACAAGATTGGGTAAGGCCGAGGTTTGCGAGAAGGATACAGAGGCAATTTGGATGCAAATACGGGCAGGAATTCGCGGGCGGGACGAGTTCTTTGTAGAGCAAGTTATTGGCAGACTGCGTCTAACCAAATACTCATTTCATTTAGCTCATGTACCTTCATAAGAATATTTATTTATATGTGTATCCACCGTATGCAATACTGTTCGCATGTCTGGCCGGGACTTCTTCCATTTGACCGTGTACAGCTTAGTGGTGCTCTAAGGAAGTACTAAGGCACTCTTCTGAGCAATTGTTCGGAATAGTAACTGTCTTCCACGTACTAATAACTTGTAGAATCAACTGTTAACGGCGATGTTTTCGGACTTGTACGATTTGGACGGTAACGCACCTGCTCCTCCGCTAGGTTACTCAGGAATTCTACATACTCATCTAGTACATAGAATATGGATATAAATGAATATTTACTATAAACAAAACTATAGCATGTTGACAGTAATTATTGCGCGTCTCAGTGAGTAAACATCTTCAGAAATATTAATTTCATGTTCCTATAAAGCTTTTCACTTGTCCCACACACTTAACGTGACTAACTTAGTTGTACACTGCATTAAGTAATTACAAGGAAATTTGGAAAACTTTGTCCATGTCATGTGAACAAGTTGATTTAAACTTCAACTATTGTAATCTTTTTATCTTGATGTTGTAATAGTAGCACATGTAATACGTGCACATTAAATTTCTTGTCGTTGTTCCTACCTTCGAAAATCTATTGCATAGCTTTGTCGTTATTCGATTGGTGTGCCTTGACGAATAATCTATCAAATGTATAAACTTAATTGGATTCTTTATTGGAAATATTAATAACTAAGATATACATAATTATTAGTTTCAACCTTTTAAAAACCAATTCTTTATAATTCTCTTATAGCGCACATGATATATACAGATATATGAATGTATTTACAAAGCTTCTGAATTAGAATCCTTAATTATTTCTACTTGTTCATAGCAGACAGCTTACGATTGGCTCATGTATTTGATGTTTTTAATATCTAACTGTATAACTTAAATTTAAATACCGTACGTTGATAGATTACAATTCGAGAGTATAATGTACGGTTAATGAATTACTACATATAATATAAACAGGAGTGATTTTAATTCTGGTTTGTCGTTGTGAGCTCGAAGATTTTTGTAACTGCCTGTATTATGGTAACAAGTTTACTAATTGTGACTAATAAAACTATACAAGGTAAGACGAAAATCGGACAGTCGTAATGTTATTTCTCTGATCAAAAAGTCGTGGCATGAACCTAACTAATACAAACAAATATTTGTACATTTTTCCACGTTTTAATTTTAAAATGCGAAAAGTAAAACTTTTCAAATATTGGATTTTATTCTTAATAGTGAAGTTCGCTGACACAGGGAAAGATGTATTAGATCTCATTCGTTACACTTTAATTAAACTTGCAACACCGACTACACCGCGGCCGCGCTGTGGTATGTAGCCGGTGTGATAGGTACAGTGTTACTTTATTGTATATTTTATGAATTAAATACCACAATAGAATGTGGCGCTGCATGAGCCTACCTGGCGGTTAGTGATTTGTTTGTTCCAGAATCCTGTCGTGTCTGCATGCATCACCTTAAAATATCGCTGGCACTTCGCGTTACCCATTTAATCATGATTTCAATACGTGAGCAAAAACTTTGTACCCCTTCTTTCGAAAATTTCAGTTTATATAGAGAAGGAGTGATGAAGAATGCTAATATTTTTTTTAATAACGCATTTAATTACAAAATGCATTCAATCTATTAAAAAAAACATTACACAAACTCTCATGCGTTTAATAGAAGTACACACGGTTGTTATTTGGTTGCTTTGCAACCGTAAAGTAACTATAATAAATAATTACTGTAAGATAGTTAATATATAAATAGTCATTTAAATGCTACCATTTCTGGATTAAAGATCGAATTTTGATTATATGGAGTATTATATTTAAGCCTAAAATAAAAATGATCACAGTAATGGAGTGAGTGGAGGGACCTCAATGTCATAGTTACTACAACATTGTGTGGACAGAAAAGTATTGTATCTTTTTATTTCTTCATTTTATGTTATCCCGTAGATAAGAAGGCTATTTTTATTTCATATCTTACCACAACGCAGCCATTTTGATAGCGAGCAGCGTGGAAATTGCATCGGCTTTCAATAACTGAACTGATAAATTACAATTCCCAACGTACACAAGACAGCTCGAGCAATAACTGTAATACAATATCGTTTATCACGAACTGAAAACATTTCGTTCTGTACTTCTCCAAATCATTTCCTCGACTGAGGCCTCTATAATTACTTCTACAATTTAATTCTATAAAAATTAATTTTAAGTCGGCCTTCGTCGATCAATGATCGCCTTACTAACGTTTATACTAATTTATTCATCTTCGTAATGAACAGAAACGGTCATAAATATTTCATCTAGAACTAATTACAAATTGTTCCTAATACTTCCTCAATTGATGATTCATCGTAAATAATAATTGATTGTAATATAATAAATTACTCTCTAATATGTATGCATACGTGCCTACACGTATAATTTTACACAATATGTGTAAATACATTTTATTCCCTCCGCGTGTTGTATTTTTTTATATTTACTTTTGTCCGGTTGAGATTCCGACAGGTTAAAAAAATTCTATTGAATTATTAATCATTCCATTAAAGCAAACATTAACGGAATAAAACCTTCGCTTCACAGTTCACTTTGTAAGTCAAAGTTACTTAACGACCTCTTAAATAAGTAAATCTAATCAGGCTAGCAGGCTTTAACGGTAAGGAATTTTAGGTATTATTTTGGAAGAAAAAGAAATTGCAGACTTTTTTGTCTTTGACACAAAATGAGCTTGTGTGTATTATGTGTCATTTTTTTATTTACTTTTCTTAATACGGACCCAGGCAGCAATTGTTTCAATTTTTGAATTAAACATGGCAAATGATCATGCAACTTAAAGGCAAAATGTGTTACCAGGATTAAAAGTTCATTATAGGACGTGCAGCGTTACGAAATGTCAACTTGTATTATTATGTGCGCAAGTTGGTTTTACTTGATCATAGCTTGTTTATCTGTTATATCTTCGTACAGTGATTTATTAATAAAAAAATGTAACAATGAATTCACCTAATAAAGGTGCAGAAAGAATATTTTCGATTTTTACGAAAGTATAAGTAGATTTTAGTGAAAAACGACGAAGCTTGCTTGGACTGATGAGAAAGGCTATCATCGTACGAAGGTTATATATTCTAGTAATGAGATACATAGAAAAGAAACTGCAATCTGAAACTTCTATGTAAATAAATGGAAGAAAAAAGAAAACGAAGAGGTAAAAGTTGAGTGGGATTCCTAATTTTTCCTATTGTGTGCTTCTGGCTATGATTACGTGCAGTAGAATTGCTAACGTGCTGATTGTATGCATAGGATCCACAAAATATGACTGTAAAGAATACAAAAGCAATTTTAATGTAGACAGGGTTATTAAAACTGTAAGAGAGCCAACCGTTTCAAAATGTATACAAATTTGTTGGTTTTTATGTACAATAATAATATCCTTGTGCATCATAAATAAATATTTTTGCCGTAGAACGTTACCGTCTTCATCAGTCCGTCAATTCACTGCTGGGGCCTTTCATAATGCCTTGCACCATTTACGGCTATCCTTATGAGGTCTTGCAACTTGCAATGCGTGAATCATGCGTGACCAAGGTGTTCTTCCCCATCTGCTGTCACTTTCTCGACATATGTGGCCGGCCCACTGCCACTTCAACTTGCTGAGTCTATCTACGTTTTATTAGACAAAGGTAATCGGCCTTTGTCCAATGTTAGTTGTATACTTTAATAGCAGTTTACATAACTACTACTTACTCGTAATTATCGTTAAGAAGTTTGTCGAATGCAATTCTACAAGTTGCTTGAATGAAATAAAGCGTAATAAGATACTGCTTAAATTCCTACAAAGGGAGAAAAATTTTAGTGAACCAAAGGAGTATTTGTTCTGAATTAGAATTTCAGATTCCGTACCGAGTGAAGCGTAGACTCTCCGTAGACAGGTGAATACGCACACGTACCGGGGTGATAGCGCCGGGGAAAGATCATACAATATAAATTTAAAGGAAATGTGTATATTATGTAAATACATATTTCCTGTACATACATATATGAGTACTGTATATGTTAAATAAGAGACAGATGATAAATAACAAATTACCCCACCCCGATGGAAAGAGAAGTGCTCAGCGTCTGCGTGTGTCTTAGTCTATCATCTGCGGGATTTACTTATTTATTTATTTAACAAAATCAACAGCTTATGAATTATAATAAGTATTTCGGCCACGTATTCAAGCGCAAATCTAAGCCTTTATAGATATACATTATAAAAAAATATTTACATTATAAAAATTAACCAAGGATACACTTCGCAATAAAAACAATTAAAAGAGAATTAAAAAATTAATAAAAATAAAAATTTCATTACCTGCGTTACTGTGTGTGTGTCCTATAACACAAATCTTTAATTCACTCGAGTGATGTGATCAGTCAAACTCTGTATGATTAAATTTTGTTCGGCAAAAGAGTATAATCAAATATAATAATTTATATTAGGATATATTGCAATTTTAATTTCAATAGACAATGTTAGTAGTAAGAGTGAAGTTGGACAAAACATCAGAGGACAATATTAATTAAATTTTTGAAACACATATTAGTGTAAATATACTGCGAGTCGTTATTGCCTTTGAATGGAGAAAATAAAAGTACGGACGAAAAGCAAGTCCTCGTCGTAATTGAATGAGATGGATCGGGACAAACATCCTGTCTAGTTCTAGGCAAACACCATTCGAACGAGGACAGTCAATATATACTTTAATACTTTGTGAAAATTCTTATACCGATCTTAGAAATAATAACCGTTCGCCGTAGCGAGTGCTCTACAGGCTCTCTCGTCAAGTCATCATCATAGTCCACTGCTGGACAAAGGACTCTCTAAAAGAATATCACTGAGAACGATCATGAGCCACTCTAATCCAGCTCCTACCAGCCGTCCTGCGAAGATCGCTCCACCCAGTTTTAGGGCGTCGCACTCCACATTTGCCTCTCGCGATCTCCCCACTCGAGAACTCGTTTCACCCAAAGTTTATCCGTTATTCTTCAGTTCTTCAATTTGTTAATACGGTGGGCTATGTCGATCACCTTACTCTCTCCTCTCTTCGCTTTTTCTTTGTTCTCTATCAGATCACCTCGTTCTGGATCCGATCCTTCTGCGAAACTGCGAGCATAGCCCTTTCCATAGCTTCTTTTAGCTTGTAGTCCAGCGACACATGTAGGGTTTTATAACTTATTTTGCGATCGAACGCGATCGTATAACCGCTGCAGACAAAAGCATTGCATCATTCCAGAGTCCATAATCATCTTCATCGAAGAGTGTATTTGTATATTTACTTCCGGGCGCGGTACTTTATCCAGGAGATGGATACAAATATATTCACTTTGCAACGTACTTTCTTTGCTAAATTAAATCTGTTTGCCTGTTTACTAGAAGAGATATGTTTGAGTATTATTCTAAGAACTGTAGAGGGACGTTGATTGAGGGGTGTGAGGGGTGTGTGGTTTTATGTCTTTAGCTTTATTTCGTCTGCATTAAGACCTGTTCAGTAAATGGTCTTTAAATGATACAAGTAGATGCAGTATTTGTTGTAACGCATGCAGGTTGTATAATACACTAAATTTTATACGAATACGCTCAATTTATAAGAAGTTTTGTAGATATTTCAATTTCATAAGTGAATACAAAGAATATCTTTAACCTAAAAGTAATTTAAAAATTATTCAATTTGTAAGAAACCGCCAAAACTGACTTCCAATCTTGTTCCAAATATTTCATGGAAGGAAATCTTATAAAGGAATATAAATTATTATTCATCTCTAAATTATGTAAAGGGTGGGGATATCTCCGCCAAATTGCTCTGAGAAAAATTGCCAACCCAATTTCTGCCCTTTGAAAATATGGCCAGGTTGTGTCAAGCTAACAGAGATAAATTGCGAGCGCCACGCAGCCCTGCGAGGAGACTTGTTTTCTTATGAGATTATGGAAAGAAATCTGTCCGGCGCTCAGAGTTCATACGTAACACGCTAGCGCAGATTGATTACTGAGGTTTAAACGGTAAAGTAAACGGAACGGTAAAGTATTTATTATATTACTAAGTAATTTTTGTCGTCAGTCGCCTAGTTGCAGTGACTCTTAGTAACTGAACCTGAAAACTAAATGTGTGTTTCATTCCGTATAGTAAAGGAAAACTAATTAATATAAGACACTTCACTGTGTACCGTCCGGCATAACCCGTCTAAGATCGCACGGGATGAATACATCCCAAAAATATATTAGAAGGCGCATCGGACCGTTATAAATTTCACGCTCAAGAAATTGGTCGGTTATCTTGACGTATATGGGGTCCATCAAGGTAAATGGCTTATTCTTAGATATATTTAGATATTTATGGCATCCAATATACGGCATCGCAATATATACCTTAGAGAGATGACGAAGAATCACGTCTTGTCGTACAGGGTAAACTTGATGACGCTAGAACCCGCGATGAACGGATCAGGTGCAGGCTATAGAGGATGCTGCAGTCGGTGAAGAACCAATGACACGGATATACTCGGATTTAACTTTGGAAGAATGTCTCGCATAGTGACCGACCGACTCAACATTAACTTGATTTCCAAAAGCAGATAACCAATTACTAGCGCCCTATAATTATCTATTATATTCGCCCTAATATATGTTATATTATTATCAAGTCAGAATGCGATCGGAGTACCGGCCGAGGTGTCCCCTCAGCGAGGAACCTTGAGCTAAGTTACTAGTATAGAGGTTCAGCCAGAATTCTCTAGCAGACTTTATAGTCAATAGAAATTGATGAATTTATAAAAGTAATAAAAACACGTTTGTTGAACTTCTATTTAAGATCTAAATGAAAAAAGTTTTAACTAACTACCCTCATATAATATTTAACTTTGTTGGAAAAAGTAACACTAGTTGTCAGTTTTCTGAATAAAACAATTCTCTAACTTTTTTGCTTGAAAAAAATGCTTTTAATATCTAGAGTTGGAGATAGAAGAAAAAAGACAGGATATTTTTTTTATTATAAGTTGTATCGTGGATAATTTTATTTTTGCAGTCTTTTATCTTCTTCAACACTCACAATAATGGCGTCCATAAGAAAATCATATAGTTTTTTTTGGAACTTGTACTTCAAAGGTAGTTTCATGAGAGTTTGGTTAGGTTCTGATTAATTCTATTTCGTAATATACGATGCGGGCGTCTGAGCGTAATATCGTTTGGTTTCATTAAATCTGTATTGTTTTTACTTGTTAATTTACCTGTTACTTTTAATTTAATAAATATCATCTTTGTACGTTGCGCGCGTAATTAGCAATAACGACCTGTCACGCTGTAATGAGTGCGCCGAGCTCGAGGCCCGCCCGCTCATTAGCCGCCGTGGTGTTGTCACAATACGCCGTCGATGAGCCTCCATCTTGCGTATAATTAATTTCAATTTATCGATATTCGCCGTCACATCATTAATTATTACAGCTCTCGTGATGACGTATTTTATATACAACGGAAACATAGGTGTGAGCGAAAACATCGGTTCACTAGATACATATATAGAAATAGGTGTGAATCAGAAGTTGTTAATGTAACGAAATACAAATCATACGGTAATAGTCGCGGTTTATAATAATTAATTTAGGTAACAACTGAAATAATTAATAATTTTATTATTATAAAATTAATGACTTACTTCAACTTTTCTAAGACCACGGACCGGCAAGCGTAGTGTAGGACGGCCATACGCGATGCTCTGACGACCTGAAAGGACAGCTGGATGTCATGATGATGAGGCAGTAATAATAATAATTTTGTGTCTATCTGACAGAACATTTGGCTTAGCTGATATCTGACCTTATGTCACAGCCATTCTTTGCCCCAAGAACAGATACTCGCCTACAATACAGTCGTACGCGTACTCCTTTTATTTAAATATATTATAATAATCTTTATTAAACAACTAGATAAACAAACAACACAATTCAAATTACAAAATATGTTCTGTGTCTGTGTCTCTGTGTCTGTGTCTGTGTGCTTGACTTTAGACAATTTACAATATTGTTGAAGATTTATATTATTTAAGTATTTCACACCTTAACTCTAAAAATATGCCAATTTAATTATTTTGTTATTGTTTGTTTTACTTTAAAATGTAACTTATTTTTAATCATTAAACAGTTACGTTTAATAATTAAAATATAAGCGAATCTTATATATACCTGTAACTGGCACACACAACGGGACATAGTTTTAAGCAAACATATTTATTACTAATGTAGGTTTGTGTAATTCTGTTGGTGTACCTTATTAAGTAAATAAATAGAAGGCGGATGAGAACAAGTAAATAAAATAAGCATAGAATTATAAGATAATGAATTTAAAATGATTAGATCAGTGTTTACTTAAACTGGTGGTGATATGATCGTCGCATTAGTCGCGAGCGTCGTCCAGAGCGACCCGGCTGCTCGACTACCCGGCATAACTATATTCTGATCGTACCCTCTTCTGGCGTTACTTTACGTCGTCGGCAGTCCACTTCTTGAATTTAAACGACTTGCTAAACAACAAATTCTTTTTCATTGTGAAAAATACGTATATAAAATTGTTAAGACCTCAATAGAGACCTTCGTTATCGGCCATTTTCTTCGTAACAGGATCGACTTTGAAATTGCTTTCCCTTTAATAATATAATAAGTGTTGTTGTCTTCACGTTGGTGTGATATAATTGTATTTTAAAGAAAACCACGAAGTGTAGAACTAAAACTTTAGTGACAAAAGCTGATTTTTGTTTTACAGACACCCTTTGTTTTGTATTATTTTTGAAGCTCCGACAGCACCCACTGAACGCACGGATTTCCGCTTTCTCAAGTGTAGCCGTATAGAGTTGTCCTCCCTTAATTAAAATTAAGTAATCTGAGCTCTATCTGTTAATCTAGAGGTACTCAATATTTAGGAAAAATCCTAATCCATCGAATGATATCCACAAGTTGTCGTTGTTGCCGCACTCGAATTCTCCAATTAAAATACCCCGCTATAACAACCATGTCTTTGCAAAACGAAAACGAAAAGTGTGAGCGAATTTGGGAACAAATTCAACGACGTAATTGAATAAGATGGATCGGAGCAAACACACTGTCTCGCTCTACACAAACAGACACTGTGCCGGAAAGTCAATACATTTTCACTTAGCGTAGTTGGAAAACTTTAATATGAATTATTGAGCAAGCGACTCCATAAGTATTTACTCCTTCTCAATCAAATTGGTAAAATGTCTTCTGCTACATTACAAGGAATTTTGCTGTCGCTTGTCACCACTTTTAGAATTATAATTGCGATCATTATAACATGTGAGATAATGTTCAGTTAAACGGTACGGACACTGCTGCACTACTGCGCTGTAACTTATTTTAATTAATACATTGTCTGTGTCTCCTCTCAAACATGCCTTCTTTTAATCTAGTCACATACACTGCCACAAGCCACACTTTTCCCTTATCATATAATTTGTAATCTTGTTATCCAGAGTCATGCCAAGTAAACTAATGACTGCGATGCGAAAATTAACATTTTACTCCCATGCGTTCACCACCACACTCAACTCTCACTCCCGTACATTTTAGCATATGAGCATTGCACTAGACTCATTCTGGCTCTCACGATTAAATGCAAAGTAACATGCAATATTGTTCCTTTAGGATTATAGTTAAGATTATGGAGAAAAAATTTACATAATCGACAAGAGCTATGTCTTACAACGTATTTTAGCATAATCTCAAAATTTCACTGCAAAAGATACTAACGAAATGTTTAATCAAAAAATAATTAATATTATTTCTATAGTAAAGCATGAATGAACTTTCCATTGTACTGACAGAGCAATATTCAGATTATTTAAAAATTATTTTCTTCATTTATTTAAATTTCCTCATCAAAATATTGTTTGATTATTTCATAGAATAATACTATACGAGTATATATAACTTGTAATACGAGGAATTGACACGTGACGTCAGCCATAATCTCCAATGCTCATTGAAGCGATACTCCCGAGATAACGTCTGCTTACCTACTACATACGTCACAAATTTCGGGAACAAAATTCGCTTACGTATTCACAAATATTATGTGATCTATCTTTTAAATGCTAATATTATGTTATTATTGGTGCGAGGCAATTGGGGGGGTTGGCTGATATTTATTTATTTGTAATAAATTGATTCCATAGAAGAAACAGGTGCTGTAGTCCGAGTAAAATACGAGCTTTTAATATGGCTACGTCTTTGCGTTCCGGGCAAGGACGAGTGGAGATTATTTATTTTAAGCCAATTTTCATTTCGTATGTCCACATCAAATCAAGCATCGGCAGACTGGTTAATACTAGTGTTTGGAGCATTGATAGCGCATTAAACAATAATCTCGTGGGCATAGCATTGATGTGAGATTACAGTGTATGTTATTACGTGAATAGCTTCTCACGTGACGGTACATTGAACATTGGCATCGCAGTTAGTAGTGAAGTGTCGTTGTTACATCCTTTGAAAACTTTTCATAGAAGATAATAAATATTAATATATTGCTCGTTGTGTTAACATCCATCCGACTTAGCAACACAGGGTGCGCTTCTCGATCACTCGGCAGCTACCCTCCTAATTGACACAAAGGGTTGTGCCATGTGCCGTTACAGATTAGCAAACGTCAATGAAATTGGTATAATTTCTACTGGGAATATCACTCGGAGAATACACGTCAAAGTTACTCTCGAAGTTTCTAACATTATTACATAGTTTAATTAAGTAATGTCCCGATTACAGCATCAATCCATCAATTAATCACTTATTAACTCAGTGATTGATTGACTATTTATCATAAGTTATTTTTATGTCGCTTAATATAGTTACATCGCAAATTGCAGCGCTGTGCAGTAGCAGAGTTATCGGGCTTTGGTGTTTAGGTTCGTTTACGTGTGTGTTTTACTGTGCTATATAATACTTTTTTCCAATAACGGAAAGCCGAATGGAAACTGATAAATTAAATAAAGAATAATACAAATAGTTTAATAAAAATAAGAAACTCACGATATTTGTTGGGCAAATTGATTTTAATATTACATGAACATGACGTTCCGGCCACAAGTGCTGCAAGGGTCATATGTAAAAATTTGTTTAATAAACATGAAGTAAATATTACAATTTAAGTATTACATGCAAAAACAAAACGAATATGTTGAGAACTGCTACAGGGAATATTAAATATAATGCCATCTATCAATGTGCTGCGGAATCATTTCGTGGCGCGTGGAGCCGAGCTACTTACGAGTTGTTAAAATAGAATCTGTACTCATGCGGATTTATGTTATTCATAACGTAAAGTTAAAAAACAATTTTACTCCGGCTAGCTCAAAACTAAGCCACAGTTAAGGTAGACCAACTAACATACTGGTAAAGGGGTAATCAAGACCCAAAACAATTATAATACCTATTTACACTACTTAATGTTCTTTTTAACCAACTTCAAGGAAGAGGTTATCGTTTTGTGTTTACATAGTGAAGATAACAATACTCTTTGTTGCTGAAAGAGTTTACAAATATTAATAAATATTATTGTGGCTGCCGTGCCAGCCCCACTTTACACAAATTAAATAGAGTTATGATTACATACACACCTGCTCGAAACATCTTACAATTACGATTACAATTTGCAGTATACAGATTTCCTCACTAACCAATAGTCTGTATTAAGGAGATACCGTACCTTATCCCCACTAAAACTAACTGGCACAAATTTTAATTTTAATGTGCATACATGCAGGTTCATATGCGTGATACATTGCTCTTATTAGCTTATCCTAAGACTGAGCCTATCTTGAGGTTTGAGCTTTGAACACAAGAACTGAGTTTCGAATTTCATCGCAGGTAAACAGTCTTTGCCTACCTTAACTTTGAGGTCAATTAGAGACTTTAATGATGTACAAAGCTCATTTATTATAAAACATCTTTCGGAAAACAAGAATAGTTCCAACAAGTCCGCAGAGACGCCACTTAATAAGAGACGAAAATTTCAATCCAAAGTTCTTGATCAAGTTTGCTGAGATATTACTTTGCTTCTTCGATTAATTTCTTCAGTAATTAATTCTGTAAATCAATCATTGTCAGCTTTACTTTAATATCCGCTGTTTATTAACACACACGCCTGCAGCCACTTGCTGCAGCAATCGTGAATTGTATTTGAGTAAGTCAAGCATCAGGATAATGATAAACTGACTTTTTTACTCAATAATATTTGTTATTAATAATGTTGTTTTATACTATTAAATTGAATTGGAAATGAAATTACTTTACCTAGATTATTAACTGTCTCCAAATGTTATATCTATAAAGATATTTATTTTTAAAAAATAAAAGAAGAGAAGAAGAAAATTTGATTATAAAATTTTTTTGGTTGGCGTTGTAAACAGGCGGGTAAATATTCTTTGCTATGCATATCATGTTTGCTATATCTAAAAATTCAGGCAGAGTTGCAAAATTGTGAAAAGACGGCCGTGAGCCGTGAGCGTCAGCGTCATCAGAATTATACGATACGTTATACTTAAAACATTTTTGTGTATTTTTTTCAAGATTATATTTTATTGCATTCACTACATTAGTTACGATGCTGATAAGACTAATTAGTCCTACTAAACTAAACTACGTGGCTTGGACCAAGGGTTCCTTAGAGGACCAGACCAAGGCTCGGGCAGTGACACAGTGACAGCGATAGAGCAACAAGTTGCTGAAGGAACAGTGAAGTAACTAATTGTAGAAAATGTAAAAAGGTATATTTCTAAGAGAAAGTTCAGGGTCATGATGATGGAGACGCGTGAGATAATTCTAGCTTGGGCGGAAGTGGTCGCTTTAATGGTTTCACGAAAGTGGCAACAAAAATAGGAGGGAGACATGTAGCCTAATGATGAGTGAACGTTGTGTATGGTGGAAACAAGAGTGGCAGCTTAAAGAATTGTGTGATGGCTTCAAAGTGGATGTTCTGACTAGAATAAAGATATGCTTGCTTGCAGATTATCTCATTGCGAATGACTAACGACGTAGGAGTTGAATAAAAGTAGAGGAAAAGTAAATTTTCATAACGGTAGCTTCCACAAAAAACTGATGTCCAGCAAAGTGGGCGCAAAAGTACATTTTGTTTTATCTTATCGAAAGTTAATTGAAATATAGTCTTTCTATGAAATCGGCCCGAGTAATATGAGCTGGTATCGTAAAGATTATTTAAGATTGGTTTATTATTTGAACACGGGTTGTCTGGGTCACAATATCACCAAAAATTAAGGGGCAATATGATGAAGTCAATTCCGCTGCAGCCAATTCGTTGACATGCTACAATTGAGAAATATTATGTACCTTTATATGTATTTATTTAATTTTTATTTGCACTTTTAAAGCCACCTCGAAATATAACGATGGAAGGACTTTCGAATGTTTTATTAAAGATTTTAATTATCTTTTAATCCCCCCAACTGGGACATGGATGTTAGCCAACTGAGCCCGAGCTTTACGTGGATTTATATCGCTAGATTGCACCTAATACAAATCTGCGAGGCACTTCGCACGACCTTAATCTACCAACTAGACTACGAATAATAAAAATAACATTGACACAACTATTTAAATTATCAATAACATTATCGATTGTATAAATTTCTTGTCCTTCCTGTCGCCATGTTTACTTCAATCTGCTATCTCGTCGGTTAGGAACCCACCTCACTTAACCTGGCTTTGCTTAACCCTATCGCGGCTTTATAATATTAAATTGAATAATACCACATCTAATCTTGTTTTTAAATTCCCGATTCGTATTGAATACCTTACAGCGATCATGGTTACGGGAGGAACTGAAAATAAATACCATAAAAGTATTTTTACTGAATAGGAAATAATCTCGTACATTTCAGGACTTAATACATATTATTTATTCAAGAATTTGTAGCCTATTACTTCATTTGATATCCATCAGTTGAAGCATATCAGTGAACTAAATCTCTCATTCCGTTGCTAATGGAGTCGTTTGGAAATTAAAATAATTTTAAACCAATCTGGGTATTCTAGCCATTACAATTATGGATAACACTTTATTAATATTTGGATACAATAATAATTTTGAAATATAATTGGCTTAGATACAGCAGAAATCTAGTCCATCTAATACATTGAAATAACAAAATGACAAATGTAAAGGAGAAGATGTGCTGATGCCGCGGATGACGAAGAAGTCGAGCTCAGGCTGGAACTCAAGGGCCAACTACATGTCGTTCGATATCATTTATGAGCTCCAAAATTCTATTATTCTATACGACAAATGTTGCAAGGAAGCGTTGCAGTCTATTGCGAATGTTGTATATTTCCTATATCCTACTTGTTACAGTGACACTCGCTACCTATAAATAACATCAGTTGAAATCGTTTCTAAGAGTTTCCTAATAAACAAACATTTCTGTTATGGTTTTTGTATAATTTATAGGTTCCATTGGTAGAAAACGTCCCACCATATTTTATTTTATACATTTCATATCAATACATATTGTATTCGGACTGATATTAATATTATATATGAATGACGATGACTCATGATTTTTAGGATAACAAAGCTCATTGGAAACCCATTTGCGATCGTTATTTTGGTTGTGTTCGTTTATTGTTTTTGTGCCCAGTAATTTAACTAGCTCTTCAAAGTGGCAGCAGTTTGCATGCCACGAATTCGCAACAGAAAGACGCAGAAACCCATATTGATAAATGGATGAAAAAAAAAATATTACATCTTACTCTAACTAAATAAAAACATTGCCTTACCATAAAAAAACAATCAATGTAATATTTATATTATATTCATATCAATATCAATCAGCACAGTAAATCGAAGCAGACAACGTAATTGGCTCTACAAATATAATTGAAGAGAAAATTTCTATTGCCCGTATTAACCAGTCAGGTCAAGGCGCACTCGGCCAACATTCACTCTATTGAATTGTATTTTATCTTCAAAAGTAAAATAATAACAAATGTGAATACAATCGTGATTGGGTGCACATTTATAAAATAAATAGCACATAACTATATATTATATAATAATCATGGTCGCGCATTTTTGACAGTGGTGAAGTACCTGCGGGCGTGCGTCAGAGATATAGAAGTATATTACTTCCGAATCAATTTGTTTCCACATTCATAAATCTTCGCTCACAAGCTACTCAATGATTATTAATCTCTTTGACTGTTACTCGTACTAATCTCACTTTCACGTAATTGGGCACTTAAAAATCAATGTATACTTGTAAGACGCAGAGTCTCATTCTATACTATTCTATAGTTTAAGTAGGTTAGGCAGAGAACTCTAGTTCGGATGGTACCATATTAGTTTTACTTTTAAAAAAACTGGAATTAACTACAAACAATAATTGCGTAATGTACAACAACGACACTTTCCATAACATGCGTAATTTAATTATTGTACAGCATGCTGTGGGTATCAAACGATCCTATCTATTAGATAATCCCAGAGCTATTTTATTCAGTAACATTATGTTTGTTTTAACTCTAGGCATTTTTGTTGGATCAATTGCCTACGATTTTCTGTATTTAAATTTTCCTGTCAATTCCCACGTTCTAATGTTTCAAATCTCTGCCTCTGTAGAAGCAGCGTATCTTGTAATCGTTGCCATGTCACAAACGAAAACATTTGATGCAATCAAACTTTTAGATGAAAAATGTATATTTCTGAAAGAATATTTTTCAAAAGTAGAAACTAGATCTGTTACCGTTATAGCAGTGAGCTTGCTATCCATCGTAGCGGATGTCGTGGGAATGTGGACATTAGAATTATCCGCGGGTGCTATTGCAGTGCTGGCGGTTACGTTCGCTGTTCATGATACGGAATTGGGATTTTATTCTGTGTTAATATCAGGGATTAATGTTAGATTATTGAGTGTGGTTGGTGCAAATGTTAATTATGGTTCAAAAATCTATCGCCACGTGCTGCTCATTTCATCACATATTCAAAAGGACTTTAATTTATCGGTGAGAAGTTCAAATATTTAATGTTTTATTCAAAATCATTTGCTATTAAAATGTTATAGTCAGTTTTAAAAATAATTTACCTTCTTTTACAGATTCTCATGATGTTGGGTGCCACTTTCATTACGACTATCGTATATTGTCTTATAATCTTTCTTATAGACTCGTCGACGGTAAATACTATTACATTATTATATTAATTCCCTACATGCCCGGCATGTATATTTATTTAACATGATATATTGCAATTAGAGAGACACCACAAACACAAAGCATTCTGAGTAAGCGGAGGAGGGTTTTATCTCAATCGTTACTCATGTGTTCATTATTTTTATAGCGTACCCTCTTTCGTAGCTCCCTCCAGGCACGGCGCTATGGCACTCAGAGGAGCGGACAAAGCCGAAGTCTTCCGCTAATTTATTAGTCAGAGTCCATAATCTTAAAGCACGTAATAATATCGGTTAAAAGCGCAAAATAATCGTCCAAGTTCTATACTATAAAGATCGTATTGGTTTACGATTTCAAATGCGAAGACTTGTGCTATGTAAATAGTAAAATTGTAGGAAAAGGCAGCGGACAGGCAACAGTAGCATGGCAACCGAACCCGTAACTCCTCTTATACTCTGACGGAAACCAGCTAGGAGTTTAATTGATAAGACGAGAGGACTAGAACTTCTATGATTAGAGATTATATTCATGCTTTTTATTTCAGAGAACAAATGTTGCAATTTTCCTATTCTGGCGTGAATTGAAATCATTATATTCCCTGTGGTCACTCTGTTCGTCTGCAGCCCACACCAAAGTTGCCTGTTGTAAAATCGTTGAATATTTGTCCCATTCACTGGCATTTAACTTTAAGTCTCAAGGTAACTTAATTCACATATTTAATATAACATTTTACTACTAAAGTTATAAATCAAAAGTAAACTTTTAGACGAAAGAGAACTCCAGACTGTGACTGAGCGCCTGCTCCTATCTGTAAAGGCTGAGAGGCCCCGATACGTCAACGGATCCATCTTCACAATGGACCTGGGCGTGCCCTTACGCATACTGGAGATCAGTGTTAACTATTTACTCATCATCCTGCAGGTACTAAGTCGTATTTGTACGAAATCCTCTCACTTATTAATATTTTATTTGCTGTAATTATGATTTTGTTACGTGAGAGGCACTTTTTACATTATGAATATATTTGTAGAGATAATACATTATCAGCGACCGCCGCGGTCTCATTCCTCTTGTACATATAACTACACTTTTAATTATGTGTTTTCTAAACATTATATAATCATTGCAGAGAAGGACTTTCATCTAGTTCGTGATTCTTATTGATGACCTACCGCCCTTAACAAAACGGTTTTTTAAAAAAAACGAATGTAACCAGCAATGAAATAAATATAAGCTACACTTTACTGTTTAAACGTTGCTTCTTGAGAATTATACCTTATATAGATATTAGTTTGCATGAATAAAAAGTTTAATAACTATAACGAGAATAATTTTGTATTGCTGACATAGATGTACCGCGACTCCAGCAGCTGCATAAGTAATCAAATTTACTTATATTCTTGTTACAGATATACGAGGCATATGTTATGAAACAATAGGACACAAATGTCAAGAGAAAATAATTTCTCAATTGATGAATTTTGATATATACAAGAGTTTCCGGGGACAAACACCGCCACACCGTCATCCTAAATTAGTAGTCTTTAGTGTGATTTGACTAATACTTGGCTTAGATGATAAAATTCAGTAAATCACTTTAATTAAACACTCTAATGAAATGAATTAATCTTTATTTAATGTTTAAATATATTCATATAGAGGTGATCATGAACCCTGGTAAATCTGTGGAATATCGGGAATTATAAACCAAATATTATACCGCCATAAAATTTGAATGTACACATTATGTATGAATGAAAGGTTATTACGCGCGGACGCCCTGTTTGTGTTTCCGTAATAAAATATAAAAGACAAACGAATTACTTCCTCCTTTTTTGAAGTCGGTTGAAAAAAAAACTCAAATGACTTCAAAAACCATTCACTCAAACAACCATGTCGATCACTGCACCTTAAATGTTGTCTGATTCTGGTTATCCAACCGCCTGCTGAACACACAATGTTTATGTCATTGAACACAATCCAGACGCGTGAGTGTTCGTTCTTAATTCCTACCGGCACGAACGATCCCTATACTGTAATCTATATACAAGAATATTAAATAAATTTCAGCTCAAAATTTGGCCAAAAAACATAATACACAAGCTGCGCCCCGTGCTTCGCGACCACGTCTCTGTCGCCCGTCACTAATTGTGGACATGCTAAACTTTTTGCTCGTGTACGCATCGCGCCATTGTCCCTGCAGTCCTTTGTCTCCGGGACCTCGTGCCTCCATTCGTTCTTTGTTAAAAATTTCAGTACAGTCGTGACTGTTATCCAGTATTTTAAAACGGAACTTTTCGACCTTCCATTTTGTTAATTTCAAAGTTCACGTTACGGCGATACGTAATGAGAAATGTGATAACTTTTTACAAGTAAAAACTTTTGGAGCTACTTTGAGTAAGTTTTTGCTTTATTGATGGACCGGTGACAACAGACATCAGGTAGAAGTTATACGAGTAAGTATTATACAAAGTTAAGTCTGTATTAGATTAATTAAAATAAGTATCAAACTTCTCGTATCATTAGAGCGAAGAGCGAGGCGATGTTTCATTTCTTAACATTTTGTTTTAAGATTTATTTATACACATGAATAGATCGTTAGGTCAGTGGATAACATTTGTAAATGTATTTATCGCGGTGTGTGTTCCACTATTTTACGACACGTTTGCCGCGGCTACCGACATCTGATAATGATTCATTAAGTAACTGTTATGGACACGTAACAATTGCCTTGTCTATTGTTAAGGTCAATTTGGCCTGGTCAGGAATCAATGTTATTATCATATATCACACGTTAAACAAACTCTTGACTCTGTTATACGAGAGTTCAAGAATGATTTAAGTAACAAATCTTCATTTGAGGTTCACTTTGTAGTTAATAAGAAGATCCCAACGGATTTTTAAATTTAGTATACTGGTCTATGGAGCCAAGCCAACGTGGCCCTGCTTTGCGTAAATTTATATCCCGAGATTACACACAATACAACTCCGCGAGGCACTTTACAGAAACTTAATGGTTTAAATACTGCAAGTACTTCAAGAATAGCGCCAAGGATTTATTACAAGTGCTCATTTATAAACTTTGCTTGAACGTGAAGAATTATTACTCTATTAAATTAAAATAAGATGAAAGTTCAAAGTTAAATTCCTAAGTACGAGTATAGCGGCACCGTCTGCTTCCTTTCTGCCATATTTGAAGGTGAATGAGCTCAAAGATAAGAGTATGGCGAATGCCAATATAACCTTCAGACTGCGATAACAGCTTAATTATTTATTATTTGTAAAGATAATATCAGTACTATAAATTTAAATAGTTTTAGTCATTTTCAAAATAAGCATCGCGAGAACAGAGCTAACTCAGACTGGTCGTCTCTTGCTTTGTTCCTCATGAAGAATGTACTTGATCTGAATCGTCGTCGTACAGAAATATACTTCCTAACTATGAACTGCTGCGTGACTAAATAATATTAAGATACAATATTAAAATGAGATAGGAGTAATCGAATCATTTTCCAAAAACGTCAAAAGGGTATCTATATTCAATGTGTGCTCGGGCTGGATTGGTTTAGTTCAATCACAAATTGTCTTTTTATTATTTAGGTTTTACGGCCTACTGTGTTAGAGTGTGACATCGATATTTCAAAAGCGACTGAACTAAGAGGTACCATTACTACGAAGTTAAAAACTTCCTTGTTCGTTGTCCTCATTTTGCTGGTACACGTTTAGCCGCCACAGTTAGTGCTGGAATTATTGAATCGAGTTATGTTTAATTTCCCGGCTACCTGGAATGTCCTTTTAAATTGACCGCTAAAAGGATTTTTTATTGAACTCAGCAGAGCGAGAGTACGTACAGGACCATCGCCTGCTCCTTACTGGGCACAATTTCGTTCTCACATAGTATACCTCTCTAATCTCTGGGCTATCTGACTAGAAAATGTTAATTCAAATTTTCCTAACAGTTAATCATTGTTTGAATTTTCCATTCTGCTGACAGTTGAACGAGTTAATATCTCGTTTGCCTCAATCATGTACTGTACATGATCTTCATTCAGATAATTTGGATGATTGAATTGAATTTTTAAATTTATTAACTGCAACCTTCAGATCAAAGTCCACCGCCTAGCTACTAGATACCCGCCACGTTCGCCTGTCATAATGTAAATTAATTTTACGTGGGTTTCATATAAATAATCAAAGCGTTAACAGCATTATAAACTAATGTCCGGTCGTAAACTCGCGGACCCCGGCATTCCACAATCCCATTATATTACTAACGTGTGTTTGTTAATTTAGTTAAGCGCTTTACCAAAATTCCAAACATGTTAGATGCGATGTTATATCTATATATAATAGGGGCATTATGTGTGCCGCCCGCTGTCTCCTGTCGCTGCTGAGAAATGCAGACTTTAAAGCCCTAAAGAAATATTTCGACGCCGCGTATGAAGGCATATTGTCTCTGTCTAGATATTGTACATAACATATTTCCGATGGTCTGTTCTGTGCTATTCTAGATACGATAGTAGACAAAATACTGCCTAGGAAGTGAAGGCCACGGTTCGATATTTCAATGGAACACCTGTTTGTTCATTCGTTTCGAAATACTTTGCAAGCTTACCAAAAATATTATGACTATTGCCTTGGATACATTATACAACCCTCGGGGCATGCAGGGCATAATAACTGCAGAACAAACTACCATCTCTTCATGGTGTGCTTACATGTGATTTATTTTATAAATTAATCAAAGTACCATAAGGAGATTACACAAACAAACCTACCTGTGCTTTAAGGAGAATTAAAATGAATTTTGAAAGATGAATGAGCTCAGCTCAGCTTTTTATTAATAATTACTACAATACTGTTTCAATTTTATCTCCAGCTGTAGGGAAGTATTTTGTTCACATAACATACACTTACACGAGTACATTGAAAGTTAGAAGTTGCGTGGGCTTCAGAGCGACTTAAGATGGAAAAGGCGAGATTAACGATAATAGAGAACATTTATCCTGAGATTTTTACAAACATTGACTTTTTTTGAGCATCTTTAAAAATTCATAACTCTTTTTCAATAGGTTTTCGTAGCGGTACAGCATTTGCGAGTTGTACACCGCGATTAAGATGCACCACATACAAAGTTAACCACATACCTGACAATTACAGTCACACATGTATTTATAGGTTTTCGAGACGTCCTTAAGTAAATGGCTAATTTTCATCGAATACTACAATCAATGTTAATATTTAGAAGTCAAATATGTATAAATATTTCAAAACACAATTCAACTTGTATTTTAAGCACCGTTAATCTAAGTTTAAATTGTTTCTGTTCATTGACGTGACTTTGCCTCCTCTTTGTAAAGGAAACGAAGTTCAAGTTAGGGAATTGTTGCAATAGCAGCGATTAAACTTTAACTAAGGCAATATTACTCCGATTGTACCTTCGCTTTGAATTAAGTAATACCTAAGCATGTATAAAATATAACAAATTTTGTACACAGCATGCAACTAATTTTTATATAGACGCGAAAACAAAAGATTCCGAACGCATTATACTTTTTTAGGAAAGTTTTCTCCAGCACACGAATAGTTTCTTCGTGTTTGCTTCAACAAAGTTGAGACTAACGATTGGGTTAGTGCCATCAACTTCTCGTCAATCGTTCAATCTTCAAATTATGAAATCAGAGCAAATATTGTCTAGCTATAGTTTCAATCCGAACATGTCTTCTGACTGCTATAACATCAGCGGACAAGTCATATTAAAACTTGTACGGGTCGAAAGTTGATGACGTTAGTATTTATACTTACAGCCAAAATGATCGGAGCACAACACACCTGTTCTTTGTTCTCGTTAATTTCATCACGACAATTACTGGCAATGTTTAAACGATCATACGTCAATTACGTGTTTCCAATAAATCAAAGCTAAGCTCATCGAAACATTTCTATTGCAGGTATACCAATATTTTCAAACCATATACGGTACCATAGAAAGCGATTTGTCTTCCAACTATAAATTAACCGTCCAAGCCGAGGTTACCCCTCACCGGGGGGACCCTTGTGTCGAGTTACTAGCAATAGAGGTTCAGGCTAAGCGACCTAAGAGCTATGCCACCTCTCAATCCGGTGAAGCAGTCAAGGCCAGCTTCTCTGGCCAATCTGTGTAGTTCGTCAATAAAAAAAAAAAAAAAAAAAAAAAAAAATCCAACTATAAAATATACACAAGCGTTGAACTAACGGAGGTACTGGAGAAGATTTCCCCGGAGGTCTGCTCGGCTATATTTTAAATGACTGAAATTCCCCGCCGCTTAAAACAATATTCATATTAGACCTGGGACAAGGACCTAACATATTCATCAATATCTGTGTTCCAGAATATAAGTACTAGATATGTGGACGGATTTTATCGATGCTTTTTAATTCATTCGCTTTATTATCTGAAGTGAAATATGTTAGGACAACATAAAATAAGCTGTCATGGCTGGGTACGCAGCTTACGATCTGTTACGAATCTTAGAGGGGTGCTAACCCCAGCCTGCTTGTTCCAATAAGTTTCACTTTAAGGGATTTCTACATACAAACAATGACTTGATATTTATGTACGGTGTATGCTAATATAACATACGAGTATGTTACATTTGTTCTTCCCGAAGGGTTCTCGGCTTGTCGTGCCGGAGGGTTCAGTAACCGTGGAGTGGCCCCCAACACCCACGGTGAATCGAAGAGGAACCCACACGCCGGCCCGCGTGGAAGGGCCGGCCCAGGTGGCAGCACCTGGTGGGCTTTTAGAGTACGCCACGAGTGTGTCGGAGGGCTGCGGGGGGCGATTGTCCGCCCTTCGTGGCCGGGGTGGAGTCGCGGGGGAAGAGGAGTGTTGGTGTTGCGTTGCGACTCGCCCTATCCCCCGCGACTAAACGGTGCCGCACCGTGGTTGCGGCGTGATGGGGCTTTGGCGGGAGGGGCGACTCTCCCGCCGTGTGGTAGGTGTTGGACTCGGGGGAGTGCATCAGCCGCTTACGGAGGTCGTGGAGGAAGGCGCGTCCTATGTTCCGGCGCGCCTTGCCTGGAGGGCGGTGAGGGGGAGGCTCGTCCTGCCCCACCAAATGCGACGATGGTGGAACATCTTGTGGGTTTGGTCGGTGAGGGCCCGACATAACTCGTCCTTCCCGCGGGGGACGATTACGTGGTCAGGTACGTTCCCACAAGTAAAACAAAAAGAAATGTTACATTTGTTGCTCTGGAAAAAGTGAATACCGATTTCTATGTTCACCCACCCCTAATGGGCGTAAGAACGGGAATCTGAAATTGTAATAGCAAAAGATTATTGTTTTGAGACGTATTCCGTCTCCAAATAATACAATTCAATCAGAAACAAATATATTTAAACAAGTACCGACTTCGAATCGTCGAATATTGTGAAATAAAGTTAATCCGAACCAAACCAAACTCTCGTCAAAGTACTCGTGAAGAACATCCTTTCCAATTTATTAATCATCAAAATCGGTAGATGTGATATTGAGTTATTCGTCCATTTGGTTCGCACAGACTTCTTCAGACAAAATTTAACACTATGGTTTTCTCATGGATTCTCTTGTCAGAAATATACTAAATTTAAATGGAGCCACACAAGAACCATTAACTTTCAAATAAATAAAGTATTATCAAAATCTAATAAGGTTCACCCAGTCGAAAGTTATGCAGTAAGAAACAAAAACAGACGAATTGAGAATCTCCTCCTTTTTTAAAGTCGGTTGAAAGACAATCTGACAGAAAATATAACGAATAATCTTTTTAAAAGCTACTATTTAATACAAAGTTGAATATTTTTTATTATGCATAATAACGGGCGTACAAGTGATCATCTATAAAAACTGATTAATTTCAAAACTAAATATGGACTAAATAGGAAGAATCCCGTATGAACCATTGGCTGTATCCGCACATTTTGTGGGGCTCGCTGCCAGTGAGAAAAAACGTACGAATTTGTTACACACATAACGATTGGTCTGCAAACAGCACCACAATTATCAATAACTCACCTCATAATTTTTATGATCTTTATAAAAGCCGCCCGACATTAAGTTATAAGCTTAAGTGCTGTCTTTTACTTATGTAACCAGTTTTTAGTTTCAAATAGGATAAAAGGTTTCGGTCGACTTAGTATCCTTTCAAGTAAATTGTACAAAAAGAAGGTTGCTTAAATTTATTGCAATGTTATTACCAACCCCTGAGCACATTGTATTCAGAGCTCTTAGAACGGCGAGAAGAAGTGTAAAGAAATATTAATTACTAGGGTACCCAGACCGCTGCACCGGGCTAGATTTTGCTTTATTTTATTTAAACAATAAACTTACATCATTAAATATTCAATTTAACTGTCACAACATATTAAATTATTCATTTCTCTCCGTATTCATTTTCTTCTATTTTCTTCTCGAGCGGTTAAAAATCATTACCCCCATGGACATATCAGTAAATACAATATCATACCTATAGTAGTAGTATCATTGTAAATAAAAGCTGTATTTGACAGTTCAAAAAGAGGAGTGCTCTGATCATCACCAAACTTTATAGGATTACTCGCTAAGTCAATCTGAAGTTTCCGTGTAAGTTTCATTGGAATCAATCCAGCCGTTTCGGAGCCTTTGTAGAACATACCCACACACTTTCTTTTTATATATATAGATTAAAAAGATGAACGGTAATGTTGGTAAAGATTTATTAATTCTGATTGACCGACATTGGTGTTGAAGCACGAGGAGAGAGTTACCGGTCGTAGGATCCGTTTATATTTGCTCCGTGGGTGTTAAGCACACAAAGTTGGTACATCGTTCCGACGGGACCCGTATAAAAAGGTGGCTATAAAATGCAATTAACTTAGTTCGCAATTACGACATTAACTTTTCTCATTTCAAGAAGGTAACCGTTTGACCGAAACAAATCTCCATACAAAATGGCTTTTTTCGAGGAGGAAATGAGTCGTTACAGCGCCGCAGAACCCTTCGCCTTCAATAAGGCGGAGACGGCGCCCGAGGTGACAGCCAACTGAAAATTAACCCTTCATTGGTCGACTGGAAAAATTGAAACAGAATAGTACGGATAAGACGATTTTTTTTAAATATTCCTCAATATCGTAACTTAACTTTTGGTCTAGTTTATAAAGATAACTTGAGACTACTTTCTTTTAAGGAAAAGGGTCTACACGAGTGAGCGATTCACTCGATGTTAATTAAATATTACAAATTCAAGTACCATATGTTGTAGACGCCAGGCAAACGTGCCCGTGTTCCATTCGTGTTCGTGTCTTGTGATGCCATAGTGTCTGTCTGTGCTGTTCAAAATAATATTAAAACTCTAAGGTTCGACGTAGACTAGATGAACCTGGAAGCAGGTGGTGGCCTGCTCCACACTAACACAGTCGAATACCTGTAGGGCTGTATTTGCATTTTATGAAGCAGGGTTTAATGGTTCACTTTTGTTTCTATCGCTTCATTCGCCCGCAATTACACACAGAGCACGATCTAAACAAGTACCTAGTAATTTTAGCTATTAACATTTATTCCCAGCTCATTTGATTATTATTTAAGTTAGTATTAGTTAGCGTTAGTATTTTATATTAATTTAAAAATATCTATACGCCGCCGCCGAATCACGTGTATAGTTTTGTGTGTCGTTCGTTTGGACTTATATAATAAAACGAAATAACAGTGAAGAAAATTGATGTGGTACTTGTTAAAATTCATAACCTGTGTACGGCAATGGGCTGACCAAACCAAGCTAGTTCATGCCAAAAGGACATGAGAGCTTATAAATAATCTTAAACTAATAGTCGTATAAACAAAGTCCTTGAAAAACAAAATATAAAAATATGAGTGGATATGACATTAAGTGGATAAAGCGTATGAAGATGAACCCAGTACGAAGTAAATGTCACAAGCTTTAAATTACGGCGCCGTGGAAAGAATTGTGAAGCGACCTTTATGACCAAATTAATTATCTATACGCAGTTAAAACAACAACAACCCCAGGGGTTGAAAACAAATAAATATATATAACTTAATATATTTTTTATGTTTCAATGCGAAGAAAAGTCTAGTCGGTAAGGGTTGGACACAGGAGGTCGTTGTCAAAACACAAGGGAAGTCTAAAGAGCTGTGTTTTATAACGCCACTTCTCATTACTCTGGTGTACAGACAGGGAAGGCAATTGAAAATGGCTGCCCGCAAGTCTACTGCGATTTCATTTCAAACAGGAAATAACTCTTGACTCGTGCAATTAAGTGTCAAATCGTGAATGAAAGCTGCGGACGTTTTAAAACATGCTCCGTGTCGACGCCATTTTAAATAAACGACTATTAGCGTGAACTTAACCAGACATTAAAATAGGGCGGCAAATTGAATTTTCCTAAACGCCACTTGACCGTTTAATGTAATTTTGCAAGCTTTTAATAATTTTGATAAGTTTGTAATTTGTCATTTTTGCTCCTGTCCGGGTGGAGTCATTAGTGTTTAGTAATTCAGTAGCTTAAAGCATTGAAGTTAATTTTTTATACTGATTTCTATCAATCTGATTTAATTAATATTAACGCCCTTGTCTCACTTCGACTTATTACATTTTAATTGATTTACCGCGTGTCAAATTGTATAGTAAATAGAATTTCTTAAATCATAAAAGTTTAGATTACAGATGAGTAATTAGTCTATCTGTACCTTCATATTTATTGTCACAGAAATATTTTGTATTTGATTATTTTTTAAATCAAATAAATAGATTCCAGACGAGTGAGAAACATTATGCTATTAACTTAAAACTCTGCCGGAACAAGCTGCATCCTACGGTATTAGCATCATGTCCGTCTTTTCTGTAAAATGTGACAAAAACATCGACCTTTTTATTAAGATAATAATACTTTTACCATTATATTAGTGTGTGTGTACGTGTATTCGCATACGTAGAATGGCAGTGGTATCATATTACGCCATGAATTATTAAATTTTAATGTTTACTACAAATATTAATTACTTGACGCATCGGTATTGACGTGACTTTTCCGCCACTACTATTCTTAAGGCGCCATTGCGAACTCCTGGCCGACGGTTTTGTGCGCCCGGCACCAAAACAATATATTTACGTTTAAACAAAAAACCGACTTTAAATTAAATCATTTATGAAGTTAACGGGAAGGCGGATATTACTGAACCCAATAACATTCTGTCTCTCGTCTCCCAATACATGAGCCTGTTGATATTATACATACATCATCTGTTCACCCAGTCCCACTTCTAAGTGTATCTTTCAATATAATATCCTTAAAATGGTAATGGTAGGAACTCCCATTCGTTATGCTATTTCCAGGTGGTGGTGGAAAGCATTAACTTCAATACCTGATAAAAATAAATATTCCACATATTGCAGAAATTCATGTAGAGCGTATCAGAGTATATCGTAGTCGTAGCCGGCCTAGCGCAACTTGAACCTGCTATTGTACTGAAGCACGGCTTCTGTGCAATAGCAGAAAGGTTGACGCGCAGTTAGGGAGTCTACTACTATAGTCAATGGTTGTGATGCCATAGGATTTTCGCCCATTTCACTCACCGACAAAACGAGGTAGAAAAAGTCGTAGTGGACTGTTGAGGGTTTTCCTGCGAGCACTGCTTCATTACTGCACTACACTGTCGCTTAGTCTAAGGCCTTAGCCAGCCGTGCGTCTATCAGTGGCCTTATCTATGGTCGGATTCGGAGTGGGGTCGTGACGTGAACGAAATAAGAATGGCGCTCCTGGTGCCTTCAAGCACGCAGAGTGACGAAGACAAAGTGACGCAGAGACGTTGAAGCGCTGGTGAAGCGCATGAGTTCTTATTGTCTTTCTTTATTTCTATAAATGTGTCCTAAATACTCGTCGTATGCTGCGTCGTACTATTTTGTGCGTGATAATGTGCCCGAAGTGAAGTAACTCAAGGAAGACAACCTTTCCTTACAAGTGATAGGGATCACCTTCATTCCATGCGTGCAAGAACATTGTCATAATATATTTTATTGCGCCATCTGGCTATAGGCATCTGTTGTCGATCACTTTGCTATTTACCATCAGGTGACGTTCAGTACGAGCACTACACAAAACTGTTTATTACGCAGTAGTGTCAATAATCTAGTAAGCAAAGGGGAATAATTAGATAAATGAAATTAAAGTTTTTAATTAGTCATAAACATTCACAATCATCGTTCCGATATCACGAGAGTCAGTCGCCGTCGCCCGAACAAAGCCTTAAAATATTATTTATAGATAATATGAAACAGTGTACAAAGATGACCTCTTGACATTTTGTGCTTTTCCAGAGAAGACAAACATTTAGTTAAATAGACCGTTATTTCTATTGATTTAACAAGTGAACAATTAAATTCAACTGGTATGTTTGTGTATCTTTTTAAACAAAGAATATAATCTCCATGGACGTGTCCAATAAAATAAATTTCCAACAGTATTTTCACTAAATGGTGTCTTCTTCTTTATATTGTTAATACAGTATTATAATTAGTTCTATCTATATTTAACCTAACTAAATTAAGTTGATTATTATACAGTAAGGTGCCCACGTAAGGCAGCACGATTTCAATTCCTCTTGAAACGGAGCTGATTGTATTGCGTATTGTTCATGTCTTCGGATAAAAATTCTTCCTTAGTAATAATTAGTTGTAATATTACACCATTCTAATAACACTTGTGAAATAAAAGCACAAGACAATGAATGGGTTTTGTTGTGTGTTTCATTAATGTTACATTACAGACTATATTGAGAATAAAACTCGCAAACACGTTTAAAGGATCAACCAAATAATTATTGATTACAGTATAAAAATCTTTTTTCAATACTTTTATTTGACCTTGCAAATACAAGATAACATCTATAAATATAAAACTCATACCGTACTTACGTACATATATACGTATTACTTGAGTATTTAATGCTCAAAATTGATCATATTTAACATTCAGAAAATTGGAGTCGTAAAAATTTAATTTTTACCACATTTTTTGTTGTTAAATTAACAATTTCTGTACGAAATAAAAACCTCCAGGTTACACTCATCAGAATTGCTTATCAAATATTTATTTTTGCTTAGTTTCGTGAAATATCTTTGAAAATATTACTGCGGCGTTCACAAACTGGATTTTATTAGTTAAATAAAGTACGCAATTACTGGACGGAGTAAACCTAACTCATTCAACTAATAATATGTAAAGTTTAAACAACGTCCGTATGTATTTATATTAAAAGGACGCAAACACTAATTCAAAGTATTAACTAATGAAAAACTTCAAAATCTGAAAAGTGTTGCAAAAACACACCGCCAGTCACAATACGCACTTTATTCCTTACCCATTTTTGTACAATGGTCAAGGTCCGTGTTTTTCAAGTTAATACTAGTATTTAAAATTTTATAGTATGTATAGTTTGAACTTAAATACCTGCTTAGTTTAACGCTGGATTACATCACGTGAGTAAAATGAGAGGATATCTACCGAACCTAGAATTGAAATGAACCTCACGCACGCGCTATTGTCGAAATGGAACATTCAACAGTAGCGACCACTGTGTTTACAGTATGTTTACATTTGTGTTATAGTTCACTAAACACTGAGAAATTTATCAATATCATCGATTCTTTCATGATCCTTTTCAGAAAATATTATCAGAATATTTCCGCCCTTGGTCGTATTGTGATAGTTCTCAACAACGTAACAAACTGATAATCATGTTTAAATGTGGTATTTATAAAAGTTACGTTTCTTAAAGTAAAAAATCATTACATTTCGGTTTCATGAGCTATTATGTACACATGTTCTACTGACGAACGCAAGTGCATTTCAGTTCGCTCTCCTCTAATTAACTTGACAGCCGATCTAGTCATACAGCATTAAATTATAAGACGATCGTTGTACAGCATAACACTTCCGTTACCGGTATAGATCGGCAATGATCATAACAGACATTTGTCGCTGGAGGTAATTGAAAAACGGTTGTAAACATAAATGTGCAATAAGCTAAACATATTTTAGCAGTAAACTGCCAGCATAATTGAAAACGATACACTGAAAACCAATTTTTATTGATAATTGTTTACGAATTTCAGAATAACGGTATCGTATCCAGAATATCAGAAACACAGAAAAGATTTCAAATAAATCTACGCTCAGTCTTATTTAATTTTAATTCTTCCTTTGGTTCAGCTCAAATCATATTCCTTTTACAATAACAAAGTGCCGATGAGGGGTATGAGAATTAGATGCAACTCTCCTTCACTCTCCGGGATGCGGTGACCACCTCGGGGCGGAGGCGCGCTGCCGCGATGTCCGCGCTGCGGGCGGTCACACCGCGGTTCACCAGCGCTACGTTCTGCAAATATTTATCATATCATATCATCAACGCCAACACACCGACTTTTGTTGTGGAGTAATCCAACCAATCCTCGAAGAATCCAAGCGTACAGCAAAATTATTTCCAAATCTGCGTCGGTCTGATGAGTAAGATGTTCGCTAGTTAAATTCCCTCCTCACCTAACTCGTCTTTCTTTTTCGTTTTTGTTTTCGTGGATATTCGTATTAGGCGGTGAACTTATAACATCTATAGAAGAAAGAAATTAAAAAACAAACCAGTGGCAAAACATACTAACATATGAATAAGCATAAGAACGAATTCAAACGGATTCTGTGTACACATGTCACTGTAACAACGTGTGGTAAAAGTAGTATAAGTAACATATGTATTTACTGTTAAAACTTTAAATTATTGTACAAATGGTTTCCATACATGCGACATATTTCCGCGGAGACGCAGCTCTTTAATTAATTAAAGAGATTTTTGCCCGAGAGCTGACGCCACTGCTCAGCGCGTCCTAACATTCAATGTAATTTTTTACTTAAATAATTTAGATATGTTAAGATTTGGGCCAAATCTCAGACGATTCAAATTAACATACTCTCAAAAACATTATACGAAAAAGACAAAGAAAACAACACTAGAGCTTTTAACTTTGTTGTGGATGTTCGAGCTGAAACCGCTTAGTGTAGTAGTATAGCGCGGTATCATTACGTACAGTGGGACAAAACTGTTGTTAAGATATACCTCTTGGCCGCCACTAAGATAAGATGCATTCCAAACAGAGGGCTGTTGGAGAGAGTTTGACAGAAAGAGAACATTCCCGTAGTAACTTGTAGAATTTTATCCAGTGTTTGCAGATTTAGAGATGGGCCCAGCACTCGTCAAAGGGGCTACTAAGTAAGAAATTAAGTGTATACTTACAGTACTGGACAAGGATTGTTCGCTGTATATCCGCCTTGGATCATTTTCCTGTAAGGCCGACTTTGTGTAACCATCCATTGGCTTCTTTTCTACATTGGGAACACAATTACAAATGTGGTGTACTTACAAAACTAGCAAGGAAGGAATAAATAGCAAATAAATGTGATTACGTATCAATAAATACGTTAAAAATGCAATGTTCCTACCGTAATGAAATGGAATAATATCAGGATCTGTCTCCTCTATATCGCCGCTGTCCATCTTCAACTCATATTGGCTGCTATAATCGACCTTTGGTGAGGCAGAATAAGTGATATCATCTCCTTTATCTCGTCTTGGAAATGAGTCTACGCTGTCTTCTGAATATAAAGCATTACTGCAAAAACGCACAAGAAAACACTTTGAAAAATTCCGTTCGTAAATGAAGAAACAATCAATCCACTCTCTGTTTCTTCGCTTCTTTCATATTTTACTCATTTCGTTCATCTTTGTTAAGGTTTCCGCGTGTGTCACTTTCTTTGTCACTTCTACGGATGATACTGATTTTACATCGTTTTTATTTTTCATTATTGTTATCATATATATCAATTAAAAATAACGTCTTTCTTCCTTCCAGTTCTGCAGAAAATCATACACCATGCTTTCCCACTATATAACGAGGTTAAAGGACCAGCCTATAAAGGCAAGTGAATCGATAATACAAATACTGATTGCAATTGATACCACCTGACTGGCATTTGAGGTCCCTACCGTCACATCATGCGACCACGGACCAGCTCTCTCCACAGTTCCAGGATTATTCAACCTCACTATCATAACTTCCTCGATATTTCCCTGTTAAAATGAAACGGTAACTAACGTTGATGGCGGGTGTTTGTGGTTTCTGGCGGCGTGTCGTCTATACAACGCCGCAATAACTCCGCAAACGGCCGCGCTCAGGAACACCGCAGTTGTGAGGAGAGAGAGTAGCATCGGAGATATTGAGATGCTGTTGCTTGTTCCTGGTAAGAGAACAGAAACATATAAAATACACCATTCAGATGCTGCCACGCAGCGGCCTCGTGACTTTTGTGCTCGAACATCTTCCAATCATTTTTAGACCCATGTCTAATAAATGGGTACGATGGATGTTTATTGTATAATATTATATCACTTGGCTTTTCAACCCTTATAAATGGAATTAAGAATTTCATTTACACTGGTACTCGTGTCCTAAACCCTTCTCACTTGCCACTACAGTAAATCTGGATATATCGTAGCTATGTGGGTAAACCGGATTGGCACGAGACCGACAACTTTTACTATAAGTAACTTAATGCTTGCGTCCCCGATCAGAAATCTCGGCCATTACACTAAACGTGCATGCGGCATTTTGATTTGAGATTGTAAGACAATATATAAAATACAGTTGTAACGAAATGTTACAATTGTTTTTAATTTGCACAGTTGATATCGTGGTCGTTTAAATGGTTTGTGCCAGTAATTGTATGAATAGATTAAGTTTTGTTATTTATCGTTTTTTACAAACTACAAAGCAAAGAATTTCTTTGAGTAATTTCCTTCGACAAATGATCAATGGATCCTTCAGGATGTAAGTAAATATTTGGCCCTATTTAACATTTTCCTGTTTCGAATTTTATTTATAAATTGCTAAGATCAAAGTTGTACAAGAGGCAATTACTTTCTTCCAAATATACCCATTGAGGAAATATACAATCTTCAAAACAACCCCAAAGTCTGCTATAATAATGATTTAATTTAGGATAGTCTTTTTTCATTTGGGAGAAATACACATTATGTGACACAGATTCATTCCTCGTGTGATAAAAAGACAAAGCACTTTCAACTCCTCTGCTGATAACGACCACGTGCAGACGAGATCATTTCGATCATCGGAGAATATGAAATTAAAAATACCAAAGCAAGTCTTTCTCTGTTGAAGCAGTCCGTCTTTGGAATGCTCTGCCACAAAATTAAGGTGCACAAAATCCATGTCTGCTTTTAGAAACCTTATATATTATATAAGCACTACGAGTATATATCTTTTTGAATATGTTATCTTAAGCTATGTATATATGAACATAACTATATACATATTTACATTTATTACATATTATACATAGTATGTGTACGTAATAATATGTGTTTTTTCTTTAATCTATTAAAAATAGATATAGTGACCATCTTAAAACCTTTCTAGAAACAAATTTCTGTCCATACAAAATTTGTGTGGAAAATATCACTTTTAGCTGAGACCGTACATTGCGCATGCAACTACAGATATCGTGTTGAACCAAAATGTATTATTTCTGCGATGTATTTTATTAATTGTTGCGCAATAAAGTTTACTCATTGATTGAACAGGAGCCGCTGTCGCTTGCCCCTGTTCCCCCCACAGTCAACTACACACATTCTTCTTCTTCTTGTCGAAATACTCTTGATAGACTGATTCGGGCTCCCAATTTAGGTAATGGTGGCAAGCATCACTACACGCCGCCGCTCCCGTACAAACAACTTATAATCACCAAACTAAGTCCGTATGTGCTCAATTATAACATGAGGTCCGGGGATCTTGTAGGACCTTGTAGCGCCCTAGTCTAGTGCACGTACCTGTATACTTGTCGGGGGGTCTCAGCGCAATTGTATACAAAGTGATCATTTCGCTTCTTCCCTTGGCGTTGACGGAGTACAAGTTCACCAAGTAGCTGAGTCTGCTGTCGATACCGAGAACTTCGAAACTGGGCGTGAAGTTGGAGGACACGTTAGCGCGCATCTGTACGAACAGTTGTCATTCAACTACCTGTTACATACCTTTGTTTAGTGTCACTTCAGATAACGCCAACAATATATAAGTAAAATTAAAATTAAATGTTCACCGAATAATTATAATAATTCTACTCAAATATATAGGTTATTCTACGTACGTACGCGCCTAACAAGTTATACTTTTTTGTATCTTTTTTCATAACGTGCTTAAAGAAGTAGAACTTTAAAATTTTATGGAAAAATGCAAATAATTGTGCTTAAAAACAAAAACTGTTTGGGTCAAGCTGGCCGGGTTTCCAAACCTCGTCCGGTCACAACTTAAGTGAAAGACAAATGCTGAAGCAACTAATAAAATCATACTAATCCTTCAGGATTACGTGAGCAAGGAGAACAGGGTACCGTCCTCGGTATTATGTTGGTACATTCTGGTGTCAGGAGAATAGATAATTGTTGTTTAATAGCAAATTGCGGAGCGCGGCGGAGAAATGAATAGATCGCGCGGTACAACATAGAAGATACGAAGACCGGAGCGACAGATCCAATTACGGATAGAAAATATGGCGTCTAACGACACAAAGCCGACCCGAGTAATTGGCAAAGAGCAAAAATAAACCACCGCTTTCTCCCAACGAAACAGGAGCCACTAACTAAATAGTTCATTCTGGTATAAATAACAACACAAACGTGAAGGTTTTAATTACGACGATAATTTTTAGGCAATGAAGACATCAAAATTTATTACATTCTCAAAATCTGAGTAGCTCGAGACATTATTATTTCACATTTAATTGAAGAACTACGTACGTAACTACCAAGGAAAGAGGCCATTTTAGTCTACTTTTTTACTTAGATTAAGTAAGTAAGACTAGAAAGTGCCTGCTCGTAGAATTTCAGATTAAACTGGAGTTAAATTATACTTCATCCGGTGAGATCACCGGCGGACCTGGAGCCAATGTCCGGAGCTTTCAATGGTCTTCGTAAAAGGTCGGCAACAAAAAACCCTCTGGTATGTGTTTTTAAAAGAAAAGTGTTTTTGAGACTACGGTATTCTTCCCTTCTGTAAATAATAAAAAACTACAGGTACACTCACCACTAGCGAAGGCAACTCTAATACTTCCATGTAGAATATTTGCGGTAAGCCCCCGTCAAAGCCCTCCCCACATTCCACCGCCAGGCTGTCAGTGCTTTGATTGACAATCGAACAATTCTGTAGAATGGACGGTCGATCTGAACAAAGCGAGAGGAATTAATACAGTTGCAATGCACGTACATCGTAAAATGTATTCGGAACAGACCATTTCAATATAGTTTTGAAAAAATTTTGAATAACAATTCATTTGGGTCGAGTTATTCATTTAAATTTTAAAAATATTTTGAAAATGAATTCCTTGAAACTGTCAGACCATACTTTGTATCAGTTTTTTACACATATACTCGTACTGTACTATAAAATATAGTGTAATATTTTAGTACATTAAATACATTTTGTTCCATAATGCCCTTTTCAACCGACCCCAAAAAAGGAGGAAGTTCTCAATTTGTTTGTTTGTCCCGATTTTAATGATTCATTTTTATTTGAAAGCTGGTGAAAAATTCCCGTCTGGTCCCATTTGATCCAATTCACAATACAATAGCATTGATGAAAAACCATACAAGCCTTAAATTTGCTTCAAGTATGTGCGCGACAAATGGCCCGATAACTCAATATCACGACAACCGATTTCGATGATTATTTTTTATTGGAGAGGATGTACCTACTTGGAAGACCATTTGATAACAAGTGTTTAAGTCCTGATTAATTCTATTTCAGAAATATAAAGAGTAAATAAAGTTGTTATTTATCTTTGTTGAAACTTGAACTTTTATAGAAACAATTATATTCAGTTTACATTCTGTACGTTGTCTACATTATATTAAGGTAAAATATGTAGAGAATGCGCGACAAACATTCTGTTTATATTAATAGTAGTCGTGAAACGAACACACGGCGCTCTTGTGTAGTTGAAGCTGTTAGACATGTCTTTGTTAGTCCCATTTGGGAACAATCAAGTGAATTTACCTGCAGCTACCACCTTGTAGATACAAGGCGCCTCTTGCCTCCCGGCCGCGTTCACAGCGAGGCAGGATACTGTCCCGTAATCCACGTTAGTTACCGGGGTGTATCGGAGCGTCGACGAGTAATTATAACTTGTGTACAAACTAAAAACAAATACAAAAGACATAACAACACTCGCGAGACGACATCGTATAACTTACATACTGTATATTGTGGAATTGAATACAAGAATATACAATTTCTACAACATGTCTCACGCTAACTTAACATTAAAGTTAGAAATTAAAGTTAAAGTTAAAAAAAACAACAAAAATCTAATTCAAATCTAATCAAACTTTAAACGCTATAACGCGCTCTTTGTATTTCCGAATTATCGTAGAAATATAACGAAATATAATTAATCAGAACTTAGCCAAGCTCTCATCAAACTGCCCTTGAAGTACATCCCTTCCAATAATAAAATGAATAATCGAAATCGGTTGACGTTATATTCAGTTATTCGTCCATTTGTCGCGCAAATACTTATTGCAAGTTTAAGAAAGGTGTTATGGAGCAAATTGATATGGGGGACCACCAGCACCAGCTTTCAAATAAAAAAGAATCTTCAAAATCGGTTCGTCCACTCGAATGTTCTAAAGTAACAAATATAAAAAAACATATAGGTGAAGTGAGAACCTCCTCTTTTTTTAAAGTTGGTTGAAAAGAAGTAGCAAGATTACAAATATGAACAGAAGATAAGAACACATTAAAAAGTTATCATTATTTTATAATTGTTTATTGTGTGCAAGTTGCATTTAGATGTGCTGCAGTAATGTAGTATGGTAACTTTTAAACGCGGTTCACGAAGCCGTTTTTATTTTTGTAGTAAAAATTTGTAAATCTCGATGGGCCCCGCGGGAACTGTGAAGTAGAAATTATCTCTCATTTGTTTCTCTTCTCGGATACTTAATCTGGCACGCGGGAAAATTACAGAGCGCTTAAAATACATGTGTGCTTATTTTAAATTATAGGCCACAAGTAACTGATTCATTATACATAACTTAGTTAAAACTTTGCCTTTAGCTCCAGCTTGCTGCGGCCATAGACATAGTAACATTTGTTTTAAAACAAAACTATTACCTTATTAACAGCCGAGGCCAACACAGAGGAGGTTCTCAATTTATCTGATTTTGTTGTAAGAGTACTTTGCTCCGAATATAAAGCAGAGAACTTCTAAAATCGCTTACCGATTGAGATATTGGTATGCTTATGACAATATAAGACACCAATGATAATGACTCCAAATGTGGGAGAATAAGGTAAATTTAGGCGCTCATAGTTTCGTAATATATAAATACAATACTTCAGAAATAAAAGACGCATTATAGCATTTCGACACCAGTCATTTATACTACAGCTTAGTATAATTTACTGGTCCTCATAAAAGTGTACTTTAGGGTGATGATCTTCAGGGTGGAAAACGTGATAACTTTTGTATTAATTAAAATACTCGTTTCAATTGCATAATAGTTAATTTATTCATGACAAATACAAAGTATTTATTTTTCCTTTATTATTTATTTTTTGTTGTAGATTTTAAGTCAGCGGATAGCGCGGGTACAGTAGGCGGCAAATAACTCGAACGCTGACCGTTATTGCGCAGAAGTTGAATAAGATATCACAGAGGAGTGAAGAGGGGCGCGGGTGGACACGCGCAAGCGCTTATTGGCTCTCCTGTCGTACCCTGCCCCGCGCACCGATACCACACCCCGCTCGCTCCCGGTGTACAGTCGCTTTCTGCATTTAATGATTTTGTTAATTTCGAGTTTTATCTTTATTGACTGTTATAGTTTTATTTGTGATTTTATATAGTGAATAAGCCAATATAAACAGTACAAATCAAAAACATTTACATTCGTAATTTGTAGAAAAGAATAAATGCATGCGCTACTGTACACATGCGTAGCTATTCCTTTCACGATTTCAATCAGTGCCAGAGTTATTAGCCGCCAATCTACACGTAATATAGCGTAGTATACGTATCGATTTAATGTTTGTGCCGTCACGTTAGATTTGATTTGAAATCGCTAATGTGTCCACCCATAATATACACAAATTTAAATAACTAGAGAGTGGCAATAGGTTAACAGCAACATATGCCCATAATTAGAGTATCACCTGGTTGGTAGTTCAGCCTTGCCTCCAGAAGTAGTCAGCGTCCAGGTGAAACCCGTAGGGGGCGGACTGGAGTCCACCGCGCAAGTCAGCTCTATTGTCTCCAGCTTTAACGCACCAAACACCTCGTCTTCTAACGACTGTTTGCACAACGGAGCGTCTAAAACGTTGCCGTAATATGTACATACTGTTGTGGCAAATGCTATTCAAGCTCGGTTCGCACAATAGCGGTCCGAAACTATTGTTTCCGTTACATACAAATGATTATAATATTAAAGGGTTCGTTTTGTTCCGAACATCGAACACTCAAAGCAATCCGGACAGATTGCTTTCTTTGTTCTATTCTGTTCTATTGCAGATACTTCATAGAACAGGAAAATAGATAGAATTGTCAATTCTATTAATAATTTAATAACTTATTTAGTTATAAGGTACGAATTACTTTGTGGCTTCAAACCCAATATACAGAAAGTACAATACTGAAATAAGTACACCCGGATCACTCCACTCATGCTTACTTTTGTAACAACCCTACGCAGACTGGCCGGAGAAGCTGGCCGCAACAGTCTCACCGGGTTTGAGGTAGGAGAGCTCTTAGGCCTGAATCCCCAGAGCAACACGGCGCAAGGGCAGGGGCCCTTAGAGAGAGAGAGGCGACCTCGGCGGCTGTTCTAATCGCGTTAGCATTCCGAACCAAGGGCGCGTTAAAGGGACTTATAAATACTAACACATGTACATACAAACAAAAGTTGAACACGTCAACAAAAATTTATCGTATACATTTCCACACCCCAGTTCGTTTGTGTGACATGAAATTACATTGGTAGTAGTAGAAGTAGTTGCGGACGTGCGTTGACATCTGCGACGCAGTCCATGCTGCTGCGGCTTTCCAAATAATTTGTACCAATATGTTTTGTTTCTAATAAATATTATTAAACATTTTAATCAATTATAAAGCCAGCTCGAACTAAAGCCTTTAATGATTACCGCGGGGAAATAATTGCGTTTATACAATTGCGTTAATTATCAGGTATAATTGGTAATTATTAAACTGAACCTCATATAACAGGTAAAACGCAGGAAAGCGACATCTCATCATCACTTAGACAACAAAACGTCACTGTCTTGGCCATTATTGCTAAAATTGTCTACTTGATATATTTAGGAATCATCAGTTAATCACTCCAGAGTGACATCGCTTATCTTGATCTGATAACTGTAAACACTACGCTAGTACGGTCAAGGTATAACACAATAGCACTCACATCTGACTTGCAGCGTGACGGAGTTGCTGGTGGCGCTGCCCTCGCTGTTACACGCGAGGCAGCTGTACTCGCCGGAGGAAAACCTGCTCACTTCTTGCAGAACTAAACTGTGCTCACTAAATATTACACCTGCAGTGGTGTTCTCTTGAAGTTCTTTCGCCTGCAATCACTTCGATACTTACTATTGCATTATTTTAACCGACTTCATAAAAGGAGGTTAAACAAACATGAGATTCTCCACGTGTGATTATTCTGTACGTAACATATCAAAAATCTAAAACGTTGGTGCAAAGGACTGAGATTTGACCCCGACTGTAAGTTTCTGCAATAGAACACTAAGTAGTCACTAGGCTATAACTAAGAAAGGCTATGCAAAGTTTAAAAGTTTATCAGAAAACGCACGCATTTACAAAAACACGCTGGCTTCTCGTGTGTGCTGGAATTGACGTATTTTTACAAGCGATACTGGATGCAAGTTACGGCTGCACAACGGCAGCGCCCGGTCGGCGAGGCAGCGAGCAGTCTGACGCCATCCATTTCCTAGTAGAGTATCAACCCAAATGCAACTTCTCCAGACCACACCTCAGTAGCATACCCTCTGCCTTTAAGGTCCCTATTAAGCATTACACCAACAATCGTGTTGTTTATTTATATAAATATAAACCTCAAACTAAGTTGAAAAAAAACAAGCTTATAAAGTGACATTACCCCTTTGTACCAGGTCAGCCTGCTTGCCTTGGGGTTCGCTTTAACGCTGCATTCAAAGTAAACATCTTCCCCCTCCTTGATGTGGCCCGGGTTCACCAGAGAACCCATCTTTAACGTCACTATCGGTACATCTGAAAAATACACCTGTATTTAAAACAAGACACCTGCAGATTTATAACTTATCAACTTGCCAATAGAACATTTCCCTAACAGTGCTTCATCATGCCCAATGAAAAGAGCCAGCCTATGATAATTATCACCATCAGCGTCAGCCTATGTCTACCCCCCGCTGGAAATAGGGTTTCACCAATGCTTTGCATCGTATATGAATCCTCCGCCTTCCGCATCCAAGAACTTCCGGCTATCATTATAAGGTTGTTGGTCCATCCGAAGGAAGGGCGCCCTACGCTTCTCCGACCCATGCGCGGCCTCCATTCCAAGACTTTCTTCCCCATATGCCGTCACTGACTCGGCAGAGGACTTGCTGACTTACTATGCTATAACGACTACCTTTGTTCTCCGTCGATTTTCTTCGTTTCGGATTCTATCACTTCAAATGCCGAGCATAGCTCTTTCCATCCCTCGTTGTGTGACTTTAAGTTTGTGGATTAGCCCAGCTGTCAGAGTCCTCAAGTAAAAATAAGCATCAGTCCATCATCCAGAGACGCATTATGTTAACAGATTGGTGACAAAGAAAGAAACATGGGACCGATAGAGCGTTACCGATGACAATCTAGAGTATGGACGTCAAAAACGCGATGGGAAAGTATGAGCAGAATATGTATTCGCTGTCTTCATCATTATTCCAGCACACACACCTTTTATTTTTGTATAATTACCGAAGCAAATAGAACGGCAATTCCATTGAATAACCAATCTGAAATAAAATAACTTCCGTGTAATTTAGATGCGCGCTGAAACGAGTTGAACGGCTCTGTAATACATAGTACAAAGGAAATGGGCGTTCTGTAAAAGCGTGAAATTCTTTTACATTTATTTTAGCTTTTGCGCATTCAGTAAAACTTCTCGAACTGAGGTTAAAAAAGGAGAGCCGAGGGAACAATGGAGCTCAGGCAATCCCAGAGGAGTCTAACGTTGATTCTAGCTGCGGCACCAATTAACATGAGAAAATTGGATGTGTTTATTGAATGTTGTATTGAAAACATAAAAAAATACTTTAAAATAATACCACCTTTTGTTAAACTTTATTTTCGAAATTTAATTAAATTAACGCTTAAAGTGTCTAATAGTTGTACTGTTACGATCGCAGAACTTGGATTATGGGTAATATATATAGATTGTTGAGTCTATAAAATTTAATATTTTTTTGTTGTCTTTGGGTGTCGAATTATTTGGCACCTTCGCAGAAGTCTTCAATAATTGCGACGTTACACAGGAAAGAGTGGAATTTCGCTTTAAACGGAGCTAACTGAGATCAACATGACGGAACAAAAAAGACGCAGTGTTGACATTTCGTGACGCCGTCTGATTTCAAATTAGTTTGTCGCCATGTTTGAAGCGAGAAGTTTATTTCATTTTTTAAATACAACCGCGATGTAATCAATAATAATTTTAGAAATACTTTATTTTTAGTCCAAAAAGATTCAATCCGTTGAGGAATATCTTGATTTTATCGTTAATTTCTTAATCGTTGATAGGTGTTAAATAGACTAATCGTTAAGCTGTTAGGGTTCTTCTAATCTTTTGGTGCGAGAAATAAATCCAAGTGGCAATAAAATTTGGTATTCGACGTTGAGATAAGATTCATTGGTCAGTACGTCGTTTCATTAATTAACGAGAGTCAGATTACATCAGAAGCTGCAAAATTATCATTAAGTACGCGAGGAATGGCTTCCCTCGACCGCCTGCTCCTCCACTTTGACAAATGTTCCACATTTCAGTGGGCACTTAGCTGTATTACTTCTGATTTACATATTGCGGCACCAGCCGGGGATTTATTGGCAGATAATACTTATGGAGAATAAATAAGATTACAAACATTCCTCTTATTTTGAAGCGTCGATAGCCTGATGGTTTATGGTACTGTCCGTAAAACGTAATCGATTATTGACGTGAACCATCTCCTAGCGCAATCTTAAGCTTAAATGTTATGTTTGTTGAAATGTAACCATTTAAGTTGAGCTAAGAGAATGGTATTATTTATTTGTATACAAAATATTGTAAGTTGTTTTAGTAGTATGTTTAAAAAATTACTTCAGCGCTTGATTTATAAAATGATTCCAATAAAATTGTTCAAAACATTTGCATTTGAACCGACTTCAATAAAGTAGTTATTATTGGCACCACCACGGAAGCAAATTAACACTCACAGTGTACATTAAGTCTCCAGGAGTCCTCCACGACTGCGCTAGCCAGGCGAGGGTTCTCCGCCCGACAGATGAGGTTCTTCTCGTGGTCTTCAGCTTCCGGTATAAAATTCAGAACACTTAACGTCGCGTTCGTGTCCGAAAACTAAAACAAATAATTTGAAAAAATATTGAAATTGAAATAATTTTTTAAATTAAGATTTGAACATTTTTATCTCCTTGGCAGTCGCCATTTTGAGTATCACTGCTTGAGTGGCAAGCTCCCGTTCCTGTCCGCCAAAACAACACAACAACAGCGTGGCATAGCCCGGCTCCGGGAGTAAACTTTTTTTTAACAATTGTAAAATAACTGACTTGAAATATTGTTCAAAAAACATAGACATGATGTATTAATGTTATGAATCATTATACACACTTATACTAAAAATACACTTATACAAAAATGCACATCATGCCACAAAAATTTAAAAAAAATACAGTTTTACTCTACAATGAGTGCCCCGGGGAAATGACAACGAGAAGCATTTGCCACATTTACCAAAATTTCAAAATGGCGGCCGCCATACAAAATATTCCACTTCCACTAACCATTATTGATATCATCTACCTGCGGTAACTATCATGTTAGCAATAACCATACATGTATTACTATACGTTGTTCATTCCTAAAATTTAGCTGCAGAAACGGCATAGATCTGCTAGCTGGCCTCCGGAATTTCGTCCCGTAAATAGTGTGAGCTTTCTTTTGAACAGACCGTTTTTCGGAGCTAACATTCGCGCGCCTGTCACCGATTTAGAAGCCAAGTCAGTACATATGGATTTCTTTTGCGCGCCCTCTAATACATCTAGTGATGATATAATAGTAACATTTAAAGGATTTGTTCTTATCTATCCTATTCTCTACTCACTTAACAAAAATCATTGTAACAAGTTTAAACATCGTTAATTTCGTCAAAGAATTTTTAAGCTTATATGTACTCGTATGTACGTTATGGCGTTAATAATTTTAGTCACCTAGAAAATATACTTTTATATACATGTGTCATGAATGTGCCCTACGCGCCCAAACCAAGCCTAATTCTCTCAATTCCGGTAAAATATTCTTCATATAAATTATCTTCATAAATCTTATTATCGGAATGAGAACAAGTTCCGTCCGCATTGAAGCGGCGTGACATTCAGTCGGCACTGCTTGGTATGCGGCGCGCGCTGCAGCTCGTGTGGGGGCTGGTAATTATTACTAAATTACGGCTCCTGCTGGATAATTTTAACACGTTCAACTTTTGTTAATGCGCCACCCGTTACAGTACGATTCGGTAATTGTCTTGCAGCGCAAGTGGTACTTCGCACAAGCTACTACAACGTACAAGCAACTTTAAGCGGGAACGTACACCGCTGCTTTGTGCCACAAACAGATGGTGTGGTGACACCAGACCTACTGCGCCAATTGACATCTACCACCAGGAAAAAAATACCCATGAACTGGATCCACGTCTTCAATTAGCTTGCAATTAAGTGGTCTTTATGATATCCTTAGAATTGCTAGATTTTACTAAAGAATAAATCTCAAACTGTAGCGGGAGACCAGAGAGACACGACATTAAAGACCTGATTAGGTACCATACATGACAAGAGATGAACCTATGAGATGGCTATGCATTGAATATTATGAGCAAATAGAAAAGATTATCAAAGAATACAAAGCTAGGTAAATTTTTGTTTAGCTATTTGTACCATCTTCGTCAACCTTTTGTTGAGAATGAGCTTAGGATTAGGATTCGGCATGAATATTAAAAAAACAATGTTAATTTATTATGCCTCACGTGTTGAATAATGAATTTGATTGATTTTTATCAATAAATAAGTATCGTAATTGAAATCCAATGTAGTTCTGACACTAACCTGTTTTAGACTTAAAAGAAATAAAAACTACTACAATTGAAAAGGATAATCAGGAAATAATTACTAAGGATTAAAATAAGAAACGGACTGTCTTAGAATTCCTTCTCAAAGGCCGCGTCCCTTTCCACCAGGTCATCTGGGCCTCCGGCCGCGACCCGGTGGTCTTGCACTCCACCTCGTAGTTCCTGTCCGCGGACAGCTGCCGGCTTTTGTTGAGGATCTGGACGGTGAGCGGCCTTACTGTAACAAACTCTGTACGTCACGAGGAAGAAAATAATTTTATATGATCTAATTACATGTTAATGGTGCTTGTGTACAAAAGCAACAGGAAAATATAAACACCAATAATATTAGAAGAAAACTTCTTTCTTCTCATGGTATCGCCGCCATTTTTATATTTGCTGAGACAAGAATTCGTGAGCGGACCGCATTAGATTCGTTTTATTTGTTTGCAAACAATACTATTGAATAACTTTAACTACAGTTTAAAATTCAAATAGTTACAGTTTACATAACTCGCACAAGTTGTTGGAATTCTCATTTCCGTTTCTCGAGCCGTAGAGCACAGCTTATGAAATTGTGAAAAATCTGTGAGTAATCTTTTTTAAAAAGGCCGTTTTCAACCGACTTTGTGTGTATGTTTGCCGTTACCTCTTCACTTTGGACTGGGTGAACCGACTTTGATGATTCTTTTTTATTTGAAAGATGGTGCTTACCATGTGGTCCCATTTTGGTTCAGTTCTGACAATGGCATCAATGAGAAAGACATATTTTAAATTCGTATTGAGTATTTGTATTGAGTATTGAGTATTTGTGTAACAAATGGAGTAATAACTCAATTTCAACCGATTTCAATGATTCATTTTTATTGGATGAACTTCAAAGGTTGTATGATGCGAGTTTGGTTAAATTCTAAATAATTCTATTGCGTATTATGTGTTTTTATGTTCTTAACACTTATATAAATACAACTAGCAAAGTAGCAGTTGGTGGTGACAGCTGCGACTTACAATTTATTTCCAGAATAAGTAGCTTTGTTTGCGGCGGCGCGAGATTGGTGTTGGAAGCCTGGCAGATGAGCCTGGAGTTGAGGTGCTGCCGCCCGATGCTGGGGAAGGTGAGGCTGTTGACTGTGACGCCGTCACTCTGCAGCGAGAACGAGTCGTCTATGACCGTGTTCTCCAAATACCAGGTCAGGCGGGGCCGCGGGTCGCCTGCAATAAGATTGTTTTTGACAGAAAGAAATGTGGTGACACGGGACACCATGTAGGAATGTATGTAGGAACGATAATTTACAAGCAACATTATTTGGTCTTAAAATATTGCTTAATTTTAAATATTTTTTCATGTTTTTTTTTAATTTTATTGATTGGTTTTTATTTAATTACATTTAGGAAATTTAGTATTTTTAAAAAATTAAAACATACCTTAAAATAAAAGACATACAATAAAAAATAGTAAATCAACTTATAAAATAAAAAAACATGTCTTTTATTTTTTTAACAATATAAAATTACATTAATAATTAGTTTATACTTATTAATAGTTCGTTAACTAATGCTTTATTGTCCCGCTATCGGCCGCCGTGTATGTCGTATATCATAGTACTTCCGTTATATATTTTTCTTACGGTTTTAGTCCCACATTGTTTTCACTTCGGTCGCGCAACAAAACCCTTATCTCTTCCAAGCCTGCCGTAGGGATCTTCGTTCAGAAAGAAAACATTTTGGTAGAATAAATTAATTAACATATATCACGCACACAAAATCTAGTGCTGAAATGCGTGCGTAATTAATAAACTAGATATAATACCTATGTGTGCCTGATTGCAATTCGAATTCAAATTGTCGCCGCGGCCACCCTCCAGCCGCGGACAAAACTTAGCAAAGTTTATCAAAGTAAGGCCCCTTATCTTATTACTGGGGCTGATATTTCAAAAGTCCAAAGCGTACAAAAATTTCGAAACTTGCTAAATTATTTTGTCTTTACATAAATATTCACCGCGTCCCGGACAAGCAGTTCAGCCAAGTTTTGTTTTTACTTTATAAATATAACTAGATGTGGCTCTAAAATATATTCGAAAAGTTTTCATCCGCCGCACTACGCAATATGTATCGCTTCTATATTTTTTGCTCTAACACAGCTGATGTAAATACTTATACTTTACAAATTAAAAACTTTAGCTCCATGACCCGGCGCCGTGTCCACTTCGTGACGTCCAATGTCAACAAACAAGCGAAGTATTTCTAAAACTTTTGTATGTTATCAATTGTGCTACCATAACATACATAAGAGCGTCGAGACCGATGCATACATAAAGTATATAAAGTATAATTTAATATCTATGTAAAAAACAATAATATTTATTTTATTGTACGAAACCTCCACAGTGAAGTCTATGGGGGTTTAATGATGTCAGGATCAGTGATGTCAAATACAAATAGTATAGAAGATGTCTTCATTTAATTAATAGTTTATCAAAAGCTGGAATAAACTTTTAATGTGGTTTCTTGAATTACAAAACAACACAGAGTTATTCTTGTTTTTTTTATCCTTATTCCGTATCCATCTTATATCTATATTATTTAAAAATAAAGTCAAACATTTTTTAATCCACCTTACCTCCGTGAACTTCACAAAGTAGTTCCAAAGTATCGCCTTCATCGTACGGCTCCAACAAGCGCGTCTGATCTCTTGTCTTCGCGTCGATGATGACCGGGCGGCCGGGCGGGGCTGCCAGTTGACCAAATTCATTAGCAAATTGAAACTTACGTAGTGTTGCAACTGGCTTTCTCAATTGTACATTAAATTTACAGCATCAATTGTCTTCTCTCGTACATTCTTAAATTAACTATTTGGCTTATTATAAATAAATTGTTTATTTGTGTTACTTGTTATTTTTGACATAATCACAAAGAATTGCAGCGGCCAGTTCCATTACCGCACTGCGTAAAACACCAAATTCCATAGACTTCATCTTGACAGTTGGCCCTCCACAACTGTACGTTTTTCTCCTAATTTACTTCCGCGAAGAAAACGACCTATGGATTCACCAGCGTTCGCACCGATACTACTGGAGGAACGATTAACACATCGCCGTAAAGAAATTTAGTTAGTGAATTTTATTTATCTTAAGAACCGAAAAACGGAAAACTGTGTCTACAAGGCAACTGGGATCGAATCTTCGACCGCTATCGCGAGTCATACTCGTAGCCTCTAGACTATGACATACAAAATAATTTGTTTTAATGATTGATTTCAAATCGATTTCCTCGCATTCCTCTAAATTCATGACGTTGTAATTTAGTCAAATTTTCCTGATCACGGTGTTCGGAAGTTAATTGTGCTCAAATCTGCCTCGAGAGCATCACGGAGGTGGCAGTTTCTGATGAATCACTTTTTGGGAAATAGAAATAATTAAATGTTGCTCTGTTAATATTATCTAAATGTATGTGTGTGTGTGTAACATCGGCGAGGGCTTCGCTATTCAAAAGCAATTACAATTCAAGTCCAAATAAACTATTTGCTTATTTGTTCCTTAAGAACAGAGTCCCATCAGGCGAACCCTTTTTACCGTTTGCTTTGTCAGCCAACCCAGGGGTCCCTCAATATTGTCAAAGTTCTTGTACAAACTTGAACTGTCGGAAAGTTTCAGGCGAAATTTCACGATTTGTATTAAATAAAGCGAAGTGTCATTGTTTTATTTACCGTCAGATGGCTCTGTGTGTTTGAACTATTTTGTATAATGTACTGAAAAAATTAAAATACTGTAAAGTCAGGAAATACACATCTTAAATTTATCTAGATTTAACAAAAATTGTGTATTAGCAGGCTATTGATGCTTTTAATTTATTTTATCTATACCAATAAATAAAATTCGAGTGTCTGTTTGTAATATTTAAAAAAAAACATTTTTTAAAATCGCTTTTTATCACATGCATTTGACGGTTTATATGATCCATATTTGTATATTACAAAATAATATTTTCTACAATTTTTGTTTGTCTGTCTGTTTGTTCCGGCTAATCTCTGGGACAGTTGTATCGATTTAGAAGGCAACAAGAAATAACAGATATAACATATATTTTTAATTTACTACAAAGTCCATGACACCTGTAACTCTAATCCATGTTGTTAGGCTGGTGTCTACTGTCAACTTTAACAAATCCATCGGATAGAGAGGCGCGGCCTCGTAGGGCCCTCCGCCTGGACCTTTATCCTTACTGTACCCTTATGAATAAATTAAGCAAGGGAGCCTAAGTTTGGACCGCTAATCTAAAGCGGTAACTTTCAGACGCAAGGGGATGCTCAAGACAGTCGAACAACCGCTCGATTAGATACTTCAGTTGGAGTACTCTATTGCCTAATGGTTCACGGTACGGTCTGCAAAACGTAAGGTCGTAGTTTCAATTTCACAACTCTACTTACTATTGACGTGAACCATCTCCTAGTAGAAGCCTAAGCTTAGTTGGAATGGTTACTGAGAATGTTAATAATATTTGTATAGTTATAACATGAATATAATAATACGTGAAATAGAATGTTATTAATATTGCTAGCAATCCTTTCAATAATAACAATATCAGTGCCATTAGAAGCAACTGCAGAAGAAAAGTAGCAACGCATAATGGCGAGATTTTGCTTGTAACGGCGTATTTAGCCCACCGTCGGCGGAGGTCCCTCTATAGAAATTAGTTTGTCCTGCAGCCACAGTCCAGTACAGGATTGGTAGACATTACATATCTTAGAAATAATTAAGTGCTTTACGTAAAATTAAATGTAAGAACGAAAAATCATTATCATCGGGCTGTCTGACGTTTTTATCTCTAAGTTTTTCTTTTCTATTGTTCTCCCTAAATAACTTATTATATAAAAACACCCGAATAAAACCATGCTTATGTAAAATGCATTTGACGCTTAATTGATATGATCCAATCAAAAACGGGTGTCGTCGAGAGCGGTCACAAATTAACAAACGTAATAAAAGTAAACGGCCATTGTGAGGACTTTCATGTTATCACCCCCTCGCCCCCTCCCCGCACCGAAACACTTAGGAAAGTAATTTCCTCGGAATATTATTGGAAACGAGCGCCTCCAACGTCATTGCATAGTTGTCGATTATTCTATTTGGGCATTGTCCGATATCAGCCCGCTACCGCAAGAATTACTTGTTTCCATTATTTGTTATTGAGGCGAACCGTTTTGTTTATTGGAGACAACTCTATTCATTTTTAAGATAATTCCACTGCTTGTCGCAGATTTGTTTTGCCTGTAAATTCAAACCTTCTCACAATGTGAACATCTGTCAGAAGCCTGATTATCTCTCATTCTATTAACTTCTTAAGTTAAATATAAATGGCTCGAGTTTTTACCTTTTCCAATATTTATTTTAAAAAATGAGTACTTCCAGGACATCATTGGATTGGATTCTCTATAAAAGATACCGTGGAGTTTGCCTTGTGAATTCATTTTGTAAGGCGATTAATAACAATTGCTTTGATACAATGATAGGTGTCAATCCAAGATTACGTGTCATAGAAATGTCAGTTACTCACTTATGACGGTGAAGTTTAATCTCAGATTTCTAGTGGGCGAGTTCTTGAAGTCAACTCTGCAGCGGTAGACTCCAGCGTCCGTGGTGAACACATTGTCCAGGAGGAGAGTGGCTGGTATGGCTGCAGCACGGAAGAAAGCTCTAGATCCAAAGCCCGAAGGAGATGACCAGAGTTTTGGCTGCGTAATGGCCCGCCCTCGAACATCATAGCTGTGGAATAAAAACTTAAGAAGTCTGTGACACAAACACATAAGATATCATATCTTCTCAGGGAGGTCAGCCCACCGGAATATTTATTTGTTTTGCCGGAAATCCGTCTACGTTCAGCAGCAGGATAATACAGTTGTGATAATAACTGTTCATTGACTATAAATTATTTATTTTATTTTTGCGCGTTAAAATAAATATAGATTTATTATTATTACTTTATATTATAATAAAAATTCATCTGGGTTTCTCGATTGGTTCCCGCGCAAAATGATCTTGTCTTATGCATACTATTGTTTGTACATATCTTGCTTATTTATGTTCAATTTTACCTGTAAAGAGGTTCTCCGTCAGATTCCTTAAACCACAGCACCATGGCGACCTGGTCGTCAGACGACAGCGGCTGCGTGTCGCAGGGCAGCGAGGCTTTCTTGCCCACCACACCCTGCACGTGGACCGTGGGAACTGCGGCCAAATGATCTTTATTACAGTTTACTCAGTATTCTTATCATATCCTACCACCATAACATACATAAATTAATACAAAAGGTGCCGAACATATGGTTCTCATTTCTAAATAAAAACCAGCTACCTCGATTGGCAGGCCTTTAAGCCAGAAATCATACCCATTTATTTTGTTGAAGGGTTGAAACTTTCTGAGGGAAGTCTGAATTGTAAGGAGGAGGAGGAGAGAGGAGGTTCTGAGGCTCTTACTCACTAGAACCCCCTCAATGGCCATCTTCGGTGCATGGTGAAGGGCTCCGGGATCTGCACTCTGCACGTCCCGGGGGAAGTTACTCTCTCCCCCAACACTCTCGCAGTACTAAGGCGACACCAGACCACCAGTGTCACCTTTTTCCCGGGTCCATAAAGGTCCATCCCCACCCTTACAACACGACTCTGATGTAAGTATAACTTAGTAACGATGGTCAAAAAACATTAGTGGATGGGAATCACATATCAAGTAGACCCCGGAAGTGTATTGGTCTCCTGGTGGTCTGAGATTTATAATTAGTTATTCTAATTAAATATGTCAAAGTTAAGGCAACAGTGAGAGAGCAATTGTTAGTAACATAAGCTGTTACACAAAACGATATAGTGTTCGTGTTCAATTTGGAATCGTGCTGTAATTGTTGAAAAGTAATTAAATATCTCTCGTCACATGCAGTCATTCTCATTCCGTGATATTTCATCAGACCGAGGTCAATTATAAATTCTCATTACCTTTAATGGAAGGAGATTTATTTTTATGAAATAAAAGTGATAAATGGAAAACAAATTTCGTTTGGAAGTAAAGCCGTGCTAGCGCCAAGTTGAATGCGACGCGCGACCTGAACAAAGATATTTTACTTTAAATTGATTTAAACATTTTGATACTGGGAATAAATGGATCCCTTGAGAAGTGTATACCTGTGTGAATTGCGACTTTATTGTCGCTAACTGAGGTCACTCAATACTTGTAGAGGGTCATTTTTAACAATCGCCATATCTCAATGATGGCGCTTTAACTCAGATTAAGACTTGAACCTTAAGACGGGCTTCTAAACAACTCCTGGAAAGACTACTCGTGGTATATGGTTTAAATGAGCTCTTCGTATGGCTAGATATGATCTGCTCTCCGTTACAAATGGTCTAATGGGATGAACTACTAGCTCTTAGAAATGAAAACAGTTTTCCATTTGAAACCGTCAAATAAAGTCTCGCTGTAGTGAGTATACCAAGCTTTGTAGAAGCCTGTTGGGCTCTGCTTTCCATGTGACTATGTAATTATACCTCATTTTATATCGGAACTATAAAAGGTAATGACTACATAGCAGAGATTATAATTACACCAACTTTTTTGTAGATGTTATTTAAGACCTGTGTCAAAACAAAAAGCGTCCTAGTCCATAATCGCAATCAGATTCAAACCTTATCAGAAGTAGACCTTAAGTCGCCTTAAATCACTTTTCAGTTGTTTTTTCCAAATTAATAAGTGATTGATATATATCACTTGGTGTGTGTTGAGATGTGCCACCAGGAGAAGAGAAGGGGTAGGCACCAAGAATGATTCATTCCGTGTTAATATCGAAATTAGAATTTATAGTTTGTATAGAAAAATAATATAACATTGTGTATTGATTTATCAGAGCCAGAAAATTCAATAAAGAATTGACACCAGACGTATGGCACGTCTCTCAAGCGAAATATGTTTGGTTTCCGCAACCCCGCATCCAATTCGGTCGGACGAAACGTCAGTGGGGTTACTGTTATTGTACCTCGAATTCACATTGATTTTCCTTTCAATGCAAAAGAAATAGTGAATGTAATGTACTTAGAACTGGATTGGATTTTGTTTTTGACGTTTATTTTTTAACCCCAGACTAGATATGAAATCAGACATTACAAAACATCGACATGACAAAACAAAATGACGTGGGATGCTTTTAAAAGTATCGCATTACTATATTTGATCATTGAGAGCATACGTATTGAGGTACCGTATGTTTATGTGTACGTACAAGGTATATTTTATGTAATATATGAACGGAATAGAATAAAAGAAACGTTTATTTGTTTGGTAACACATCTGGTTTCAAGTTTTAACAAAATTAAAATTAATACAAAAACAGTAAATAAATTAAAGATAAATATACCGCAGTGTGACGCCCGAGAGCGAGACGAATAGTATCCTACAACTACTACGACAAGTGGCATCCTAGCCAATGTAATAAGGTCCCGCATGATATGAAGTATTTGCGTCCTTTGAGTGAGATTATCGGGGTCTATCCGACCTTCCCAGTCTTAATCTTCTCACGGTGTCGATATCGTGTCTGTGTGATTTTCTCGTGTACATACTTAAACCCAAACGCGCAAATATTTATTTATATCCAACGGGCACGCAAGCGGCAGTTCAGCGGTGCTCCGGCCGGTGAATGTTTTCACAGAACCTACTGCTAATAATGAAAAGCTCGTCTGGTTGTCGAGCGCTACGTCGATGAAGCGGATCGCTCGCCGGAGCGCGACGCTCGCACGGTGTCACATGTCGGCCGGGGGCACACTGCGCTCTGCTGCACACTTCTAAAATTACGCGATACGTTTATGAACACGACGCCAGGATTATACAAAGGGATATTCTTTATTGACATCCAAAAGCAATAAAGGTTGGTAGTCTATACGTATACATAGAATAGTATCATAAAAATAATGATAGTAATGTTGTTAGATGTTGCCAGCCCACTTCCACTATTAAAGCTTAGGTGCTAGTTGCGAATACTGGCTTAACAACTGCCTTCGCAGCTCCAGCAGTACGCATTCGTCGCGAGCTTTGTGATCTTTGACAGGGGAAGTGTTCGTATAAACACATCTCAGTTTCATATTACCAAGTGCCCTATACAACTTCACAATTGCTCCACTGTATATACAAGGTAAACATTATCATTCTATTTTCTTTATCATCCCATTTCACTTTGTAATTTATTATTAACCTCATAAAATGAAACGGCGGGTAATCGCTCCAAGTTACTAACAGAATAAACGTGTTTCAATTGCGAATTCAAAAGAATAGATTCAAAACGTAGCGCGCAGACATTAACAGTTCGGGGCTAAACGTTCCACGTTCGCAGATTCACATCAGATCAAATTGTTACTTAAAACGCGATAACAATCCCAATTATAGTTGTGCTTGTGTGTTATGTCAATAAACATGTATTTAGTAGTAGATTTATTTATTATTCCAAAATAAATCAGCGATGAAACTGCCTGCCGACTCCATCCGGAAGTTCGAGTTTAATTTTTTACAGCTGTTATATATAGTATATACTTAATAAAATATGATTGTGAAATGATAATTTTTGTCTATTACAAAATACAGAACGGAACATCTGTCAAAAAGGCAATTGGTTCAATCGCTTTAATAATTCGAACTGAATGTAGTTCAAAAGTAGTTCCCAGTACATTGACAGGGACTTTTATCCTGGTTTATTAAACAATTCCAAGATGCCTGTGGCTCCCTTGTAATACGGAGCGAGAGATAATTGCGAAACAAAGAATGAATAAATTAGGTTAACTGAAAGCAAGGTATATCGAATAAAAGAATTTCCCTCAAACGGTGGTAATACAGATGTTTGACCCCAATTAACAAAATTCCAAATTCGAATAATTATGTCGCCTGGAAGCCAGCCTCGCTCCATGCTCCAGGAGTTCAATCAACGGAAATTGATCAATGGCAATTCCAGGTGATTTATTTCCCCGGTGGCCCTCTGTTTTATGTTTTTCTTATTGAACGTTATGCCCGTGTGAAGTACACGGCGGGCGACGCAGTGTGGGCGTTGTACAGCCTTTTAATTTGAAAGACAAGGGAACCTGAGTTTCATTTTATTGTTCCTACTCTGATTGATTGACTGGAGCGAGTGGACAACGTGCAAATGAACTCTATTATAAAGAAACAAATATTCAAACAACGACTTCAAATCGAATCAATCAAAGGCGACGGATCACAACGTTGAACGCTATTATACGCGGACGCTCTTTTACATTTATAATACGAAGCTGTGACTTTTATATTCTCTGTCTACTTTCACATGCGTGCCCGCTGTCGTTATAAAGTATTTACCTGGTATTGAATATAATTAGAAAGGATGCACTTAAAAAGTAGTTTGATAAGAATTTGGTTAGGTTCTGATTGAATTTTATTAGAATCTATTTCGTAACATTCCATCTCAGTTTGATTAGATTTGAAGTCGGTATTTGTGTTTACCTGTGTACTGTGTTCGAGTTAAAAGGACGTAAAAGTTTTTTTTCAATTAAGCTGTGGTAAAATATAGCTCAGTAGTTAGGGCACGTGTGCGCGTGTCCCCTGTGTTTAATCGAGTGCTGGGCTTCGTATTATCATTTTCTTAACGTTTAAAATCTCTCTCATCCTACAATGTTTCCAAGGAAGCGGTGATAGATCCCTGATTTATTAACATATCATAATATATTGAACATTGTGAACACAAGCTCAGGTTCTGACGCGTGACACGTTAAGTGAATGTAACACAAACAAAGTAAATGATAATATCAACGGAGCTCAGCATACAGATATGCATTAACGTGATTGGTTTCGACGTGTTGTTCCGGCCGTATGGTTGACAACTACGACTTGACATACTCGTATGCACACTGTGAGTACAGATTTTCGTTTTACAATATCTTGTTGCGTTAGTTTTTATTTTATTTGCTTGATATTGCATTACGACTAGATGCAGAAACAGACTCAGCTGACAAATAGCGGTCTGAGAATATCATTGTGTTCTAGTTTGAGAGCGTTTCAGCGAGTACATACCGTTTTACGTTATAACTTGCGCAAAAACGCTAAAAAATTCTACACTGATTAGATGGGCGTTGCTCTCGGAGCGCTCGCCGTGAAGTAACGTTCTCCTTTAGATAATAATTGTGACATTAACTTGTGGGTCATTAACTTGGCTTCATACATTTAACGTACATTTAAAGAATTTGGATTAGATTTGCAGCGACTAGAGTTGCAGTACGAAGACGACAATAATAAATAGTGAAGCTGAGGTAGCAGGGTGCACACTACACACGCTTTGCTGAATTACAGGATAGAAAGTTTCTCATGAGACCAATAGATTGAGTAGAGAGTGATGTACAAGCAAAAGCTTGGACCAACTGGTTCAGGTGAAAATTAACGTCAGTCTTCTGTCAACTTTAAAGAATGTGAATGTCATGAGAAAAGAAATTTTGCAAAAGAAAAGCTATTGGCTATAGCATCGTCGAGGACGATGAATAGATTACCTTTATATGTTATTTCACATATATTTAAAGTTCCGTCCGTACTGGCTGCAAATTGTTAAAAAACTTAAAACGATAACGTAACAAAAGAAAACTGCTCGGTTTAAATTCTGTTTGATTACGAGCAGCATTTTTTGGTTGGAAATACGTTGCTAAGCAACATATATTTTTATGGATCGAAGGTATCAACAAAAACTTCAACAAATTTCTCTTCACTACTCTCTCCTTCTCTTCTGAGTTAAATTCAACTGAATGGTTGATATTTTTTTATCATGATATAATTTTGTGTTTATGTACCAAACAGAAACAAGTAACAAACGCAGAGGAATTGTTTACTGACTTCGGATATTTACACGAATTATAATATTATATAATAGTTATTACTTGCATTGTGTACACACTTGGGCACAATAGCCAGGAAATATTAAACAAATCGAAAATTAGAGTTTAAAATACAATCTTTTTTTTATATTCTTTTATAATAAAAGGTGAAATAAATTCCATAATATCTTGGGAACGTAATGTATAACTTCGTAGGTTTATTAGGCAAAAATACTTTCTCTGCAGGGTCATCTGACCACGTAAAGTGTAACAGATGCGAATTTCGTGTATTATAATTTAGAGGAATGTTCCGGACAAATACATTCGCTGCCAGGACTGGGGGAATACGGTTATATTCCGTATATTCCACAAAGGATTCGTATTTTTTTGCGAAGATTGTACGGACCCGCCGTTGGGCTTGAGTTATTCAAATGTGTTTTGGTGATCAACAGTAAAGCCTAAATTTTGATACATTATTTTATATTTTATTCGGGAATATGCAAAGTGTGACTGAATGACAGGTTGAAGGATTGCGTGATAAGACAAAAGTTTGGCTCGAAAAAGAATATTGTGACTAGAACCCAACATAACAAAGAAAATAGCGTCTCTCCCTGATCTCTATCTGCAGCGTATCTCATTTGTAAGAAATATATTTTTTTATATCGGAAGAGCGAAACAAAACCATATTGAACATTCTGTACATTGTCTTTTTTTGCACAAGCGGCGTGAATAATAAATAACATCGCGGTGCCATGATCTGTTTATCTTAAAATTTACGACTCGCAACTGCTTCCCACGGGATCAGACTTTAATATGTCACAGTTGCGAATTTCAAAGTATCTTCTAACTTTATATTTTGTTTGGAGACAAGGGTATTCCTCGTAAACAAACGTAATGAACACAGTTTAAGATTGTCTTAAGAATATTCCTAAATAGAAGAGATGGAAGCGAGGAGAAGGACCGTATATCAACAAGTCCTGTGTATGAGTGGGAGAGCCGATGAGTAAAATGACAACTTTTCCGTCGAGGCTTTCAAAGTTTCAACTGGATATAATTGTTACAAGCTTCAATTGACGGTGAAACTTCTCACAGGCACTGTGACAGATGTGTTGATTGTTCTCGCTGCATCATTTCTTAATCATTCGTTTTTTAACTAACTTGACACGCTTACACGATTTATAATATTATTGAATTAATTTGTTACTGTTTTTTATTTAAAAATTGAGGCTATTCTTAATTACTAAAAGGCTATGCCTTGTACTTAGCTTCAACTGAGACACAACAAACAGGACATAGTTTTAAATAACCTTACTTATTACTAACTTAATGATGTTGGTATGCTTTATTACTTAAATGTATTTATTATTGCGTAATAATATATAATGAAAACCCTAGTTAAGGCTACAGTGTCAGCGTGTAGCCTCTAACAAGATAATAACAAATATACTTAATATTCACTAAAAAATCATGTGTAAATTATTATAATGTTTATTATGACAGCGTGGATATCATTTAGTGGATGTAGAATATATATGTCCCACTGTTGGGCACAGGCCTTCTCTGTAAAGAGAGTATAAGGGTATACCGGGGATCGAAGTCGGGTTGCTAGCGTACTATGCAACTCGAGGCAACCGCGCGGGCACTAAGCTGCCACGACTCTTAATTAGGCTCTCAATTTTAACTTTTTACTCTAAAAGGCATCGCGAACAACATATTTGATACGTTATATTTTATCATATTGTTGACAGATTTTAGCAAAACATGAAGACCCTTAGAGGTAATTTAATAAAGACTTACTGACTTTGTTTCAGAGGTTCACTTGTAAAGGTCTTTTCCTCCAGCATAACTCACTTATTCTAAACTGTGCACTGATTGTCTACAGAGAGAGTCCTCTCCTTTTTCTCCTAAATTTCTGGTATAGGCATCTCCATAAAAAAACGGAAGCGGAAACGGACACGGTTTTTTTATATTAGTTAGTCCATTATCTTATTCTCATTCATAAGTATATATAGTACGATTATAATATTTATTTTATGCATTAGAACTAAATTAGCATTTAGTAGGACTAACTGTCGCTAACACATTTAACACATTTAAAAGTAAAAATACTTAAATTGTTGCATTGGTCAAATACGTAGGTTGCATCCATGTGGTGGAAGATCTGTTGAAGCTGTGAATTATGTACGACAGTGTGTCACCGACCCTGAAATTTAACAAGAGGATATGATTTAATAAAAATATGTATTGAGTACGTAAGTTCCGATCAGGCGTCACTTCCTACGGCAGTTGAGATTGCCACGTTGCGCACGTGGCCGCCGTGTGCCCCGCAGCTACCTGCCTTATAAATACTCACTATCTGCCGTGTTAATATCTTGTAGTTAAATTTATGAGCTAATGGAGATGTAATATTTGTTTACGGAAATTTGCTTTGATTCCGTTTTATTACAGGGTAATAATTTATTAGAAAAGAAAGTTTGTTAAAATATTAGAAATGAGGCCAACTGCCCTCTGACATTGGGTAATATTGTGTCAGTAGCGAGAGAGTTTACATCTCTTTGTAAATGATTAAACGAACATGAATATTAACGTCAGTACGTATTCTCTTCTCGGGCAGTTTCTTTAAAAGGGAACCTTAGGGCGCTCTTTTTATTAAAATCGTAACCGACTTCAAACAAAGAAGCTATTAGATTTAGTGGAACTTCAATTTATATTTGAGGAGTCATCCTTTGAGGATTGTGTTATATTTAATAATGTTTAAAACATTACAAGTAGACTATATCTATAAAAGAGAAAGTGTGTGGGTTTGTTCCTTATAGGCTCCAAAACGGCTGGATCGATTTCAATGAATCTTTCAGGGAATCTTCAGATTGACCTGGCGAGTAATCCTGTAAAGTTGTTGAGTTTGTGACGATCAGAACACTCCTCTTTTTGAACTGTGAAGTATAGCTTTCATTTACTATGCTGAGAATAAAAGAGAATGAATACGGAGGGAAATGAATAATTTAATATATTGTGAGAGCGACACCAAGCTAACTACTATACTTGAATAATATAACACTGTCTTCGTGACACAGGCGCGTACGTGGGACGGTCACCAGGTATTAATAAAAAAATATTTATTTTGAAAAAAAAATATTTAATACTAGCTGCGCCCCGCGGTGTTACCCTCGATTAAAAAAATATTTTATTATATTTTTGTAAAATAAAAATAGTCTACCGATATCGTAAGGACCTGTCTTGACGACAGACAGATGATTTAATAAGGAATATGAGTTATTTTAGAAACATTTAAATGAATAGTTTTTAATCGCGAGTGACACCGCGGGGCCTCAAAGTATTGAGAGTGAATCGGATCCAGCTTCATTACGGAAACAGTTAATTCGTTCCGTTTAAAAGGAAATGGCGCGTTCCAACGAAGTGTTTTATTAAACCCCCCAAGTTCAATGGGAGCAATCAATCTCTGCTTCTATTTCCGACGCGGCTCGCTCTCCGCCGCCGGCTGTGTTCGTTCAGAGCGTGTTTGGGACGTCGTGCACAAAACAAACACACCGCCGCGCGCCTCCAACTGTGGTTAGAAGAAATGCACCACAAAGACTTGTTTATCTTACCGTCAATAACCGTGTGGTGTAAACCACGAGACACTGTTGTGGCGATTTCTGAGTACACCACGGTTACACCAAGTCTTAACGACTGTAACGGTTTGATTGAAGAAAAGTAACAACTTCACTGGAATCACCATAATTTACGAAGATAAATAAAGCAGCGGCTGTCACATATTTTTGTTGATTTAAATAAATAAATTAATAAATATGGCTTCCTCTTCTACAAACAGCGAAACAATACCGCCATAACGACATCAAAAGCCAACATACGAGTACAAGTCTCACTAAAACTAACTGATCCAATGAAATCGTCCGCCTTTTTACTAACATTACGGGATCAATTGCAATGCAATTTATCTGACGTTTAATGACTGTTATGTCCCATAAATACAAATTGTACTAGATTATAGGGATCGCGGTATTGGAAAGTAATGTTTATTGTCAATCGGTTAGTGGTTTTTATATTTATTCCATGTAAATTCCATCGACACCATCTTGATTCCATTAATGAACGTTACACAATTGTTTTCCCAGGCAAGTACTTGGTCATGATCTGATGTTGATGTATAAGTCGCACTAGCTTAGTAAATACCTACTTGCTCTTCTCTACACAAAACACCTACTTTTTAAAATCAGAAGAAAAGACAGACGCGGGCAATCTTACCAATAATGTAAGACAAAGCAAAGCGATTCCTTCCGATGGCTAACTTGTACAGTCAGTTGTCAGCCGAACAGCCTACTTGAAGATCGGTAAGTAACACTCCTAAATCTTCCTTAAAGACCGGCAACCCACCTGCATTCTGATGTTGAGAATCTTTATGGTAGAAGGTGATCCTTGAACATCAGTTGATATGCAAGCTCATTTGCTCCTTTACGCGTAAAAAACTGACGTGGCTACAACAGCAGCTAAACTAAAGTGAAACGAAAAAACGAAGTTTTTGTAAAAAGGATCATAAATATTGGCAAATATTTTTATTTAAATGAAGGTAGTCTACAAGAGGACCTCCCTGTAATGCTACACAGGTCTGCGAGCTACCGCTACCGCTGACGTACGTAAATTGAGCCAATATTTTATAAATTGTTTATAGTGCGAGGTCTGCGCGCCGCAGGAATTCATTACCGGACTTGTGAATGGACAATTTCAGTGTTGATATTGGTTTTACCATAAATTATGGCATTTTATTTATGGCTAAACAAACTTTCACAGGTACCGCCATTTGCATCACAATGTGCGCTACTGATCCAATTAATTCGGTGTCGGTGACGCGGAGTGTAATGAGATTTAAAGGCTTATTGCTTTCATATTTTATAAAACTTGTCCGAGAAAATTGGTACGTAAATGTTATTATTGTATATTTTACATTCATTTTATCGCCAAAATAAACCTAGTGATGTGTGAACGGAGACAACTATATTTACGAGTAAAAACAAATTCAACCGACTTCAAATCGAATCAAACGTTAGACGCGCGGACGCCCTCTTTGTATTTCCGAATGATATTATTATTATAGTAGAATATTACGAAATCAAACTGAATCAGAACCAAACATTCATTACAACACTCTTAAAGTACATTCTTTCCAAAAAAAATGAATCATGTAAATCGGTTGACGTGATATTGAGTTTTTCGTCCACTCTTGGCTCACGTCTTGATGCAAATTTAAGAGTTATGGTTTACTCATGGATTCCATTGTCAGAATTTAAATATAAAATGGATCAAATTTAAATGGATCACACGAGAAGCATCAGCTTTCAAATAAAAAGAGAATCATTAAAATCAGAGCACGCAGTTGAAAGTTATGCGGTGACAAACATACATCAAAAACCAGAGGAATTGAGAACCTCCTCCTTTTGAAGGCGGTTGAAAACACTATCATAATGTCAAAACAGAATGAAAAAATTATAAACGTATTCTTTTATAACAGGGGCAAACAAAGGTTTATTTGATAAGAAGTGGTTATAACGTGCACAATTTCGCAGAACATGTGCACGTCGTAATAACTGTGATAATGATGCGAGATATCTTAATGGTGCTGTTAAATTTCCCGCCAACAGTTTCGCGGAGGTGCTTATCGCCGGATAATTTGTTAAAACGAGTCCACGGCGCGACGCTATCGGCCCCGAGTGAGTGCGGCGGGACAGTCGTCCTCCGCACTCACCGGGCCCTCTGACCGAGCTTTGTTTTCCTTCAGTAGCAGATGCACCGGGCGACGTGCTTAAAGTTTTATTTCGCTTTCGCTTCGTCAGATGCGTTTTGTATTCCAACGTTTATAGCCCTAAATTGATTCTGGAAATTTCATTTCAAAAAATTAGCTATTTTTAACTTGAGAAAACAAAGGTACTAACGACAATGAACAACCAAAACATCACGTCAAAGGAACAGCAAGAGCATTGCCTGAAGAACAGTAAAAAAAGGGGAAAAGGTTTAAATCTTGTGTTAACTCACGTATCGCGCCATACTCAGAAGTTTTACGTTTACTTAAAGTCTGTAACAGTTTTGTACACATCAAGTACCGTCAGTTCACCGTAATGTTATACAACATTTATAGAAAACATTATACACACGTAGATACAGATTTAGCTGAAGATGTCACAGTTCATTTCAGTTTACATTTCGTTCAATTACTTTTAATTGAAGAACAAGTATATATTTGCAACTATATGGTAACTATAGTTACTTAATTCTTTTATCAAAAATAAAAAACAAAACAAATAAAAATTAAGTACAGTTCAGTTAAAGTAAAAGCAGAAAACAAGTAGTTAAAATGTATTACGCGGATTGCATTGGAGGAAGTGTCTAAATTGGAGAGAACAAGCGGCGCGAGTTACTAATGGCAGATCGGTAGTTACAAAAAGCTCCAAGCACTGCGCCTGTCCCCCGTGTATTTGTCTGTGAAACTGCAAATTAAAAGGCTTCAGTTTTAAAACACTAAGTTATTTAGCATTGTAAACGATTTTAACCTCATTTGGTTTTGGATGCCAAATCTGGGGAGAATAAGCCGAAGAACTGACGGTGCTGATAAACACCTTTTACAGAAGTAACGTACCACATGTATTGCTATCCGTACAAGTCGTGCGACAAGTACCATCGCTTAACTATTTAATTCATCTCTACCGATGTGAAAGCTTATTTCTGCAAAATTCATGTTGTTTCCTGAACATATTCTAGTGGAATGGGATAATTAACTTGAAAGCAATTCATAAGCAAACCTGTTCTCGATCAACCTGTTCTCTCATCGTTTAATTATCTAAACACTTTTGAATAATACTCGTATTATGCAAAGACACGAACGCCGGAGTCTGCGGCGCGCCACGCTCCACATCATCTCGTAATGAGAGGAGTACCGTAGTTGCACTCAGAGGTAGACAGTAGCTATTTATTACATAATTTGCTAGTATTTAGAACGCATATCACAATTATCTAATCAACATGTATATTCACAAGCAACAACAAAAACCGACTTCAAATCGAATAAAATTTAAATTGGGACGAGAAGCTTTGAAATAAAAAAGTATCATCAAAATTGGTCCACCCAGTCGGAAGTTCTGATCTAACAAATATTAAAAAATATAGCACAGACATTTGTTGTATTGGCATCATATATCATTAGGATTACCATATTAGAAAAAAATTGACAAAAAAGAAAGAAAAATAAAAAAATATAATCGAAGAACGTACATGTAGCCAACATTGGACACCGACACTAATTTCCAGTTGTCCAGGACTACCCAATGTAGTGCGTATGCATTACTATTTGTTGAAACGTTATATTTTTTACACAAAACCATTAATACAAAAAAAGAGACATTAAAATCGGCCGCACCCGAAAGCATCGACATGCAAAATGAAAAAGATGTTTAATTAAAAATGCCGCAATATAAAGAACATTTAGCTCACGCTAAGTATAACGATGTACTCAGACGCACGCCGCGGTCACGCTCATCGCCAAGAGACATAAGCCATGAGTTACTTCACTAGACCAAACCAACACAGCTACTTCCTTGATGTAATCCCTGCAAGATGTACTGGCGAGGTCTGGTTCACGTTCCCGTAACCCACAATCTCTAGCTCATGTATAGAGATGTTACTTTGAAGCCCAATTTCACTAAAATGTTTTTGACCACTCATTCAATTCTATTGTTATCTCTACGCCAGAGCTTCCTAACAACGTAAGCATCTTTAAATTAGTCCGAATCGTACAGAGAGTTTGATGAATGATCCATGACTGAGTTGTTTCTTGTCCTCTGGCGCCGCCGGCCTGGAAACAGATGTTAGGTCGCTTTGTTTGTCGCACTCACCCCCCCGGATAATATTTCTAAGACTTCATTACAAATCCTAGATTTATTAGAAACGATTCGTCGAAATTGAATGTTACCATCGTACTTATACTGTCATATTTTTTCTTGGCAATTGAAGAGTAACGAACGATTCGTTGTTTATTCTATATTTTAACCGACTTCAAAAAAGGACGAGGTTTACTAATCTCCTTATGTTTTTTTTTTTCTGTTACCTTATAACTTTTGACTGGGTAAACCGATTATGTTGATTCTTTTTTTTATTTGGAAACTGGTGCTTTCCATGTGGTCCCATTCTGATAATGGCATCAATGAGAAAACCATTTTAGTCTTAATATTACTTGAAATATTTGCACCACAAATAGACAAATAACTCAATATCACGCAACCTAACCAAAAAATTGTCATAAACATTACAACAATAAATCGGAAATACACAGAGGGCGCCCGCGTGTAATAACGTTTAACGATTAATTCGATTTGATGTCGGTTTTTGTATTTGGTAGAAATGTTTTTGGGTTTGACTTTCGGTACGACTAGAGGTGTTTCTCAATTCAGATTTAAAGAACTTCCATTTCCAATGGGAGTTTTGTTTACAATTTTTTTAGAGAATTTTCCGAGACAAGTTATATTCAAAGCATTGTCTTCCTAGTTGAGATAATGAATAAATGCTTCACATACATAATACCCGAAGGCTAAATTGAACGTAAGTTCTATGTAATAACTTAGCTTCTATCCGCTCTGTAGCTTATTTCACTCGATATTGTGAGTAGTGAATAATATATAAGACAGTGATCATTTTCTGTCGGCGAACCGTCGTCTTATCTCCTTCCTTACAACATTAATAATAAACACAAAGCGGTCAGGCCCCCGCCGGTAATTGTCCTTATCTGCTGAAGTAGAATTATACCAAGTACACCGCAACAAGACAAACAGATGGGCTCCGTGAATAATTTGTCAATAAAATTAATAATTTATTATAATATAAAAACATATTTTGATAGATACCAAAAACTGTGAGCAGCTCTTTATTAAAAAACACAAGAATATGTTGATATTTTCGACCTGCCCAGACAAAAGAAGTGAGTGCGCCGCTAATGATGCACTACAGCCTGAAAGAGCAGCAAAAATTGGTGCATATTGTTTGTAGTTAAAGGGCAGACAGACACAGTAGCCGTTCCTATTGTAGAGGTTCACCTCAGATTTCGGAGAGTCAATTAGTTTTTTTATGATAATAGACAATACTTCAATTTGTATTTAGAATGATGTACAGCTTTTGTATTTTGTTGCAGACCATTCTAACCTAATTTTATTGAAATGATGATCTTATTTCATCAAGAGCTTTGTTCGTTGTGGATCCGAAATATCGCATTACATTTGTTGCAAACTTTCAACAGCGCTAGTAGCTATTGTGTTCCAGAAGCCTTTGAATGAGTGCGACTCGAATGGAAACTGGAAACTAAATAAAATCGATACGTTTTAATTACGTCGGTGCTATTTCGAGTTTGTATGATATCGGAGTTCGATTTTAACTTATTGAAATTCAACAAAGCGTGAAATAACTCGGTACTCATAATGTGACGAACTAATCCGCTGTGTGTGTTGGGAAAATGAAAGTGTTCGTCAAACAAAGAAATTCGCGCCGTTCATTCTGGAGAAGTTAAGATTAAAAACACCAGTGCATAGAGGAAAACTGCATGTTTGAGAAATATTTCACATTGTATCATTTAACAAGCTTAGAGAGAAGACCTGTGTACGTATATTGGCTGATTCCTAAGAGGCTGCCGATCAGTAAATACTGTTCGTCCTTGTAACGCAGCGCTGCTGATATTAAATCGATTGACAACAACTTAAAGTTTCTATTTGGTAAAACTTATTCCAATTAAGGTCACCGTTTCAGTATACTACAGCACATCCACTGGTCTGGTCACATGGGTCTCCTCTAACGATCCAAAAGGACCGGTTACAACCGATTTGCATCCAGCTACGTCCTGCAGCCCTTACGAGGTCGTCAGACCATCCCGCATTAATTTTAACTAAAGTGCTTAACTAATACAGAGCTAGTTGCTGAGGCCCTACCGTCCCCTCCGGGACATTTGTTAAATGACTATATTTGATTATATTATAGCGATTGTAAAATCAAAAGGTTATAGAAACATACTTTATTTAAAGCCGGTTAAAGTTAAGCAAAACTATAATTCGGGGCGGCTCGACAAAATAAACCGTAAGCAGAGAAAATGTAAACGCAATGTTATAAAAATATAAATACGTGACGTATTAACGGGCGACGGCGGCTCGTTGCGAGACGATATTGTATTAGTAAGGTGTCTTATATACGTAAATGTATATTTTGTCTCATTTGTAATGTAGTGTATGTATGTATGTTCAAACTACGGCACTTAGTATTAGCCGGAGACAGCAGCGAAGCTAATGCAAGAACAAATCTGCAGAGGTTAAACAGACACCTGCTCAAGACCAGCAGTAATATTGAAGGAATTTTTTGATCTTTTTATTTGTTTGTTTTTTTTTCATCGATTCCCGGCCGTCTGTCGCGATACCCTCGGTTGGCTTTGATCTTATTTTAAAGAAAAATGATTCATGAAACACGGAGGCATTCAGCGCCGACAAATTTTGTTCTGAAGATTTTACCAAACAATTTAGTTGATTAATTTCTAAGCGGCTACATGCAGTCAATAACAACCAAAACAAGCAATAAGAAGCGCAGTGCAGCAATCAGATGCAGTAATGAACGGCGATAGAACATTATTCACGTCAAAAACGTAAAACGTTTTATTAAGGAAGCGGCAGATAAAAAACGGCACAGAGCGGCGTTAACGCGCTTTACGCGAATACAGTGCAGTTAAAGTCGTTTCATATAACAAACAGAAGAATTCACGCTGCGATTAGACAAGGCGGAATTAATGAGCTGGCAGGCTTCCGAGTACACTTCCGCGAGGCGCGAGTGACGGCGAGTCTGTGCGCGGCAGCGGGTACGGGATCATTGTTAAGTTGGAACCGAACCTGAGCGGACATTAAGTTAACAAGGAGCATCACCTTTAATAATGATGAATTAACAGCTAGAGATCGTCTACGCCAGCTTCATTCTTCGACCAGTGTCATTCTAGGATTACCGCAGCAACCAGTAAGAGTCTCTTCATGTATACATAAATCCCTACAAGAAGATTATCATATATTAGTATCTGGTTACACCCAAACACTACGACGCAGAACTTTAATGGTCCCGTCCCCATCTCACCTTAGATCACATAAATTAAAATACGTACTAAAAATGCACTCATATTGGTATTTTTGAAAAAATAATACGTTCACGAATAAAGCTTAGGCGTACCTCCTCCACCAGCGGTAACCGGCGACTTCATCTGAGTTGCCGTTTTCTTTCGTTTGTTACAGAACTAATTAAACTTTTCGAATTAGTATTCATTTAGTAAATAAGTTGAATTCAATTAATTAATCTATTCATTTACTAGTCCTTATTAAATATTCCAAAAAGCAAGTCGGAGGCTTCATATATAATAACTTACGTAAAAGTAAAGCTATGAACACAGAGAACGTGATCACTTTTAAAAGTTTTAACAAAGTGACTTTAGAAGTTTGCAACAAAAATTCGACTTTCAGTATCCGGTTTCCGCTCGCGCATTACACTGGAGTTCCGCTTCGCCAACTAGTTTGAGTTGAAGATTTCTTGGTGACGCCGAGATGAGCTCGGAGACTGTTACTACACAGTTACACGGGGCGGAGAACTTGAGCTCTGCCGGGAAAACTGTGGTGACAGTAAAGTGTTCGCCAGCTCACTGATCGTTTGCTTACTACTACAACTTGCTTTGCTAAATATTGTTTTCAAATAAATTAGAAAGCTTTTTTTAATTTTCAACCGACTTCATAAGGATGAGGTTCTCACTTCGTCTGTATTTTTTTTATGTTTGTTACACCTTTACGTAACGTCCAAGTCCGACGTGGGCGCCTTCAAGGGTAGAGTGAATAGGCACTTACTAGCGCGATTCGATTCACTTTCGACTATATCACCAATTAACATCAGGTGGGCTCGTGGTCAAGCACTAGTTTATAACGCATAAAGTTTCGATTTAAAGTCGGCTTTAGTTTTTACTCGTAAATATAATATAGTTGTTGTAGTTAGTATATCATATAGTGCACATCCTAAGCAATGAAATGCGAAGGTTCTCGAGAGGGGATGCGTTAGGAGCGTGCGGAATGGTAAACTGTATTCTCTGCTCTTCCCTCTGTCGTTCTCGTTTTTCAATAGACGATACCTAATAGCAATTCTTGATATTTTTATTTAAATTTCAACTTGGCAACATTGTGTTCGTACGCTCGGTGCACATGTTGTCTAGACGAAATTTGTTTACCAATAACTTTGCAAGTTCTTATACCACGAGATCTAATTCGTTCCACTTTACATAACAGGAGATTGCGAAAATTTCCAAAGTTACTTCTGTTTATAAACTTGAGTCATCTATACACTCGTATTGAGATTAGTCACTAAAATAAATAATTACAGAATTTCATAAAGTTGATCGCAAAAATATAATGAATGGTTACATTACAATACCAATTACATCTACCTAAGTAAGGATGATAAAACTAAACACGCTATAATACGAAATTTAACAACCCAATTAATTAAAACGACTGTTTCCAATCGTACTGTTTTATAAAGGCTGAGCTAGCTTAGTGCTAATTGCAAGACCTGCAACAATAATCCAGTCGTCAATAGCTAAAGTATACAAACATGTACACTAGCACACGCACGGATTCACTGCACAGTAGACAGCAGTTCTAAAATGAAGCTGAACCTGACGGGAGCGTACAGCAAAATAAAGAATGACCTAGTAATATCAGTAACTACATCTACGGTTCATTGTCATCCTCCACTACTCCCACTGGGTACAAGTAGTAGAAAAGCCACTGTCTTTTTAAACATCTATTCCGATATTCTATACATACAAATAAAATTGGAGTGTCCGCTTTTTATTACACGCCTATGAATGTATATACGGTACGTATACCAAAATAACATTTAAAAAAAAATTGTACATGTTTTTGTCTGACTGTGCTTATTCCGGCGAACGGCTGAATTGAATTTGACTGGACTTTTACTGGCAGAGAGCTGATGTATTAAGGAATAAGTTAGACAAAACTTAGTAATAAGGAGGTTTTTGATCAGGTACATGCTGTATATTATTAATTAGCTTGATAGTTATGCTGTGTGCTTTTGTAATTAAATTATTTTAGGGTTAATTAAATGCTGTGTGCCGACAAGTTTAAAGTACATTGTTCTTAGGTTAGTTACAGTTTGTTTCATTGAACTAAACTTCGCTCGACTCCGTTATCTTTAAAAGACTCTATCGATAAATACGTATGTTATAAATGGGAAACTTTTCTTTTGATGTGTGAACGGCAGCTCAGGTCTACAAGGAATTTGGCAAAGAAATAATAATTATTTTGTACAGTACCCTCTTTTTAAGAAACTTTGTAACAAGTGCCAGGACAGGAGATAGGTGGCAGGTAACAGGTGACAGGTGGAAGGATAGGTGACACGTGACATTTAACAGGTGATAGGTGAAGGATTGCAGCACTATATATATGTTGTGTAATTTTTACTTCCTATCTTTTATGTTAACGAAATATGATTCATTTAGTATTTGTGGTTCCTAGACAGCAGTGCGGTCCAGTCATCGGGCGGAGACAACTAGTACAAAATAAGATTAAAAGTAACTTTTCTAATTCCAAAAGATTTAAGTTGCCAGAAGACAGGCTTATTTTAAACAATCGGGCCAACCTAGCCAAAGACATGATAGCGAATGATTAACGCGCGGGTCGGTCTAATTGCAGTTCGCTAAACTCGGCCGGCGACATCCGAAACCCGATCAAATATTAACGGCAGCTGGAACACTAATTGTGCATTTTCATTCATCTTCTGCCGGCTCTCCTGCGGCTCTCCCGCGATTCTCGGAACAGACATCATTTATTCAAAAAAATGAGCGGCGGAGGTCTCCGTCTCCTGCACAAAGTTCCAGTCCGTTATCTTTAAAAGACTCTATCGATAAATACGTATGTTATAAATGGGAAACTTTTCTTTTGATGTGTGAACGGCAGCTCAGGTCTACAAGGAATTTGGCAAAGAAATAATAATTATTTTGTACAGTACCCTCTTTTTAAGAAACTTTGTAACAAGTGCCAGGACAGGAGATAGGTGGCAGGTAACAGGTGACAGGTGGAAGGATAGGTGACACGTGACATTTAACAGGTGATAGGTGAAGGATTGCAGCACTATATATATGTTGTGTAATTTTTACTTCCTATCTTTTATGTTAACGAAATATGATTCATTTAGTATTTGTGGTTCCTAGACAGCAGTGCGGTCCAGTCATCGGGCGGAGACAACTAGTACAAAATAAGATTAAAAGTAACTTTTCTAATTCCAAAAGATTTAAGTTGCCAGAAGACAGGCTTATTTTAAACAATCGGGCCAACCTAGCCAAAGACATGATAGCGAATGATTAATGCACGGGTCGGTGTAATTGCAGTTCGCTAAACTCGGCCGGCGACATCCGAAACCCGATCAAATATTAACGGCAGCTGGAACACTAATTGTGCATTTTCATTCATCTTCTGCCGGCTCTCCTGCGGCTCTCCCGCGATTCTCGGAACAGACATCATTTATTCAAAAAAATGAGCGGCGGAGGTCTCCGTCTCCTGCACAAAGTTCCAGTCCGTTATCTTAAATAACAAGAAACTGCTGAGGATAAAGTCGAAGGTTAGGATTTAGTACCGTCTGCTTATGACTAATTTTATTATTGTCTACGTCTAGACCGTTGAACCTGACGATAAACGTTTGAACCTAACTCATTCAAGTTGTATGATCTCTAAACATCCTAACTTTGATATGTTCCTTTTATGACAGTTTCGTAAATGAATGTAAAACAAGTTTGCCGCGCGAGATACAACCTCTTATCTGTTTATTAGACTGTGTATTCAATTATTAACTTTATTGTCAGACCGGTAACGAAGTACATTTTTTATTAACATGTTTTAAATTAAATCAAGTGTCAACAATCTCTCCTTAAACAGCTAAACCAATATCGACTTTCATCAGCGCTGGGAAATGTTCGCATCACCGCTAAAAACATAATCGCCCTTTTACAACAAACCGTTGTAGTAAATGCCGTAAGTATCGCAAGAATTATACAATTTTTGAAGTTAAATTATACAATTTACAACTCGCAATAATCAAAGACAGCGCAGAACTTGGTGTCGTTAAAATTATAAAAGTGCGTCCATAAATCTCAATGCTCCAAAAAATCAGCTAATTTTGCGTGATTTAACAACATAAGGAAATAAAACATTCCGCATTTACATATTATCTGCGGGAATATGCTCATTCCTCTGGCGCCGGGCCGCGGGCCGTGTGTCATTTGCGACGGCGCAGAGTAAGGGAATACCTCGCAGATTCAACTTTATTGCCGTTTTGGGTTTAAATCAACGGAACGTTTTGATTTACTCTCGTAGCTCGTAGCTTACAATTCTTTGCTTTAATGCTAATTGAATGACATAATAGGAACATATCCCACATGCGCGGCATGTACTCACAAGTGTACAATTGTTACGTTGCCGTTGTGTGTTTCACAACCCTCTCTTTAATCTCGGTCATATGCGATGTTTCTTTTTCATATTTTGTGAGAGCGTGACCAATTAAAGTTGATTAATATTTTTTTTGGTGGCACAAAAAATGAGTTGCACATTCCCAGGGAATTTAAACAAAATATTAGGTCGAGGTTGCACAACACCGATGTTTTTTTTTTAATATTCTAACAATTCGTTATTTCTTGTTTTTAAAAATAAATGTGAATATCGCCACCCTTTGAGTTCTAGTGCTCGCAACAGTCAGACTATCTTTGTTAGATCACTTTAAATTAAGCTTGTGACTCAAAGGTTTTAAAAAATATTATATTATAAAAATGTACAAAAAGGATAAAGCCTAAATGAACAAAGCCAACTTCGCACATTTTGCGGTGACCGAATCGAAGGACAATCAAATTCTATCCTTTAAGGTCCACGAAAACGTGAGGGTTTATTTGCAGCGCTGTGGTGATATTATTCCTCAAATATATATATATTAAAATAAGCCGTAAAAATATGTAATTTTTAAATCGTTTCTTCAAGTATTTTTATTTAAATTACAAAATTTACAATTGTGCAGCGAGAGTTATAAACGGGTACATAATTAGTTAATAATATGCGAATATTTAGCCACAAGTAGAATAAATTTTACTAACACAGTAGACACATCAACATACAGACGGGCGTTTTGTTTTTGTTTGGCAATATTTATTGTCTGCCCTGAGAGTGCGGCGATACTCTCTGATATATCTCACCCTTCACGCACTTTACTAAATCATTTCAAGTACAGCTCCTCTCCGAAGTGGACAGAGCGGATGTTCTCTCTAGAGTGAACAGCTTCCAGCACATTGTTTGCATTTGTATTCAGTTTAGCGTTTATTAGAATACATATTTTACATTTGAAGTGATCGTTAGAGCCTACAGTGAGAGAGAATGGAATATTTATTGTTACGACTTAACTGTTCAAACAAGTAACACCAACATACAACCCTAATTTTTAATTATATTTTTTATATCATGTTTAAAAAAAACGTGATAATGTTGACCGCAGATAAACGGCTGACGAAGATATTTTAAACTAATCTTTTCATGCAGCCTCGCTAATGTGCCAGTCACAGTTGATTTAACTTATGCACACAACAAACCGTTGTAGTAAATGCCGTAAGTATCGCAAGAATTATACAATTTTTGAAGTTAAATTATACAATTTACAACTCGCAATAATCAAAGACAGCGCAGAACTTGGTGTCGTTAAAATTATAAAAGTGCGTCCATAAATCTCAATGCTCCAAAAAATCAGCTAATTTTGCGTGATTTAACAACATAAGGAAATAAAACATTCCGCATTTACATATTATCTGCGGGAATATGCTCATTCCTCTGGCGCCGGGCCGCGGGCCGTGTGTCATTTGCGACGGCGCAGAGTAAGGGAATACCTCGCAGATTCAACTTTATTGCCGTTTTGGGTTTAAATCAACGGAACGTTTTGATTTACTCTCGTAGCTCGTAGCTTACAATTCTTTGCTTTAATGCTAATTGAATGACATAATAGGAACATATCCCACATGCGCGGCATGTACTCACAAGTGTACAATTGTTACGTTGCCGTTGTGTGTTTCACAACCCTCTCTTTAATCTCGGTCATATGCGATGTTTCTTTTTCATATTTTGTGAGAGCGTGACCAATTAAAGTTGATTAATATTTTTTTTGGTGGCACAAAAAATGAGTTGCACATTCCCAGGGAATTTAAACAAAATATTAGGTCGAGGTTGCACAACACCGATGTTTTTTTTTTAATATTCTAACAATTCGTTATTTCTTGTTTTTAAAAATAAATGTGAATATCGCCACCCTTTGAGTTCTAGTGCTCGCAACAGTCAGACTATCTTTGTTAGATCACTTTAAATTAAGCTTGTGACTCAAAGGTTTTAAAAAATATTATATTATAAAAATGTACAAAAAGGATAAAGCCTAAATGAACAAAGCCAACTTCGCACATTTTGCGGTGACCGAATCGAAGGACAATCAAATTCTATCCTTTAAGGTCCACGAAAACGTGAGGGTTTATTTGCAGCGCTGTGGTGATATTATTCCTCAAATATATATATATTAAAATAAGCCGTAAAAATATGTAATTTTTAAATCGTTTCTTCAAGTATTTTTATTTAAATTACAAAATTTACAATTGTGCAGCGAGAGTTATAAACGGGTACATAATTAGTTAATAATATGCGAATATTTAGCCACAAGTAGAATAAATTTTACTAACACAGTAGACACATCAACATACAGACGGGCGTTTTGTTTTTGTTTGGCAATATTTATTGTCTGCCCTGAGAGTGCGGCGATACTCTCTGATATATCTCACCCTTCACGCACTTTACTAAATCATTTCAAGTACAGCTCCTCTCCGAAGTGGACAGAGCGGATGTTCTCTCTAGAGTGAACAGCTTCCAGCACATTGTTTGCATTTGTATTCAGTTTAGCGTTTATTAGAATACATATTTTACATTTGAAGTGATCGTTAGAGCCTACAGTGAGAGAGAATGGAATATTTATTGTTACGACTTAACTGTTCAAACAAGTAACACCAACATACAACCCTAATTTTTAATTATATTTTTTATATCATGTTTAAAAAAAACGTGATAATGTTGACCGCAGACAACGCCTGACGAAGATATTTTTAAACTAATCTTTTCATGCAGCCTGGCTAATATTCCCAGTCACAGTTGATTTAACTTATGCACACAACTAACCGGCTCCTGTGTGAAATCGGCGAAAAGCCAAAATTACAAAATATATATTTGTACTTTGATTGCACGCGTTTGTAAATCTGAAGGGTTTTGCCTTTTGCACCAACATGAAATTTGATTATGTGCTATATTATATGTGCGAATTACTTCGTAAAGACGTCTAGGCTAAGCGACCTAAGAGCTTAAGAGCTTTGCCAAAAACCCGACGTAACTGTAGAGCCTCTACAGTGTCCATTGCCGACCAGCGTAGTTCATGCAAAAATATCATATAACATGTCATGTCATACAACTGAAATCATTTAGCTCCAAGCCGTTTCATGTATTTATGTAATAATGGAAACAATATGCAAGAAAAACAACGTACCGAATAGAACGTTTGAATTATTCGCCCGGTCCATAAAAAAGGGTCGCAAAAACTTCTGTTCAAACTATGGAAGTTACAGCTCCCACCGTCGGTATAAAAAAGGATGTCATATATTTTATTGAAAATACAAGAAGCGGTCCTTATGAAACTACTAATATTTAGGGCAGATTTAAAGGAAGACCTCAATCAGGTAAGTCGCATGCTTGTTTGATCCTTCTCAAATAGTGTTTGTGAAAACTTGTGAAGATTGGCCACTGAATAAATAAAGAAATCATTTAGGAAAAAGGGGCATTAGGAGTCATAGGAGCAGAGAAGGATAGAATAATGGGACATGAATTTCGGGCGAGGAAACCAAAGTGACGCAGCCATGGTTAGCCGATCCCAAAATTCTTATGGAAGGAAGGAAACGTTCGGTATGTATCCTGACGCTGAGAGAGACGCTTAACTGTGAGCATTCACTGTATCCTCACAACGAATGCTCTCGAATGCTCAATATTATATTCAATCAGTATCAAATTCTAGTACAAATATCGATATCTAAAATTCAATGATCGTCGACGAATGACGACATTATTTTTCTGTCATTCGACTGTCTACTGCACGTTCAACAACAAATATTAAACCATTTAAACAGAATAACTCTTACGTTAACGGTGTAATAGTACTACATGTATATTTAACAGTTAAAACAAAAACCGACTTTTTTTAGTATTTCCGTATTATCTTAGAAATATTACGAAATAGAATTAATCAGAACCTAACCAAACTCTCATCAAACTGCCCTTGATGTACATCATTTCCAATAATAAATGAATCATCAAAATCGGTTCGCCCAGTCCACCAGTCCAAAGCAATGCAGTAACAAACAGAGAGGAATTGAGAAACTCCTCCTTTTTTGAAGTCGGTTGAAAAATGACATAATTTCGCGTCGGCATAAGATCGGATGCTAAAGAAAAGGTAAGAAATCTTGAACAAAACTACACCGTGACATAAATAGCTGCTGACTGTCACAAAGACTGTTTTAATTACAGGAATTGAACAGCCGCGGACTTGACAACCTCAGCAAAGAAATGTTATAATTACAGACCTCAATACAGAGCGAGGTCAGCGAAACTCAATGCGTGGTGAAATGTGTTGAGACGCGACGTGACGCCGCAAGAGAAGTGGAGGGTTATCTCGTTGTACGGTTAATTTGGTTTGCATATATGACATTTGGCGAGTTGACGGCTGTCGACTATTACAGTTTTAGTCTATAGGTTAACTGAAACTAGTTTTTTAAATTGCTTATTACTTAGTCACGGACGAGCACTGAATTTAAAATGCCATCAAACATTAAACCCGCCCGATATCGCTATAAAAGTCGCTGGTCCCGGGCGGATATTTTAGCGGCAGTGTGAATTTCGCCGTTACAGTTTTTAATTCAAAGCGATTGCGACGTAATGGCGATGATTGTTATAACGGCGCCGTCGGAACGTCCGCCGACCTCCGCGCAGTTCCAGCTTAATCTGTGGAATTTGTTTTAGTATTGTTATATAATGTTATTATATTCAGTGTGAATGTGTAGCTTTTGAAAATTGTGGAAAATGTACATGTAGGTCGCGTATGCTTTACAAAGGATTTAATAAAGTTGCTTTAGCGGGAAATTAAAACAAAATTTGGAAAGTAATTGCCAAGTTTTCGTCTATTAAATCATTAAATTAAGAGATATGTACGTATCCGCTGCCGTCGACCTTCGGTCTGGGAGAGAAATAACTGGTGTTAATAAGGCTAATATTGCTAAAAAGTGATAATATCGATCTCCGTAAAGGACATTGGTCGGATTGAAAAACATATCACAAAGTACAAAGTACGTTTTATACAACCAAAAACAAAATTGGCAATAGATTCTCCAAACATAACTCAATTCACACTTGCTTCACACACTTCTCTCTCTCTCTAACTGCAACAGTAATATATGTAATGTAATTCACTCTTTCTCATTCTATCCTAACTTATATATCCCTCTTAACATCTATTTCCCTGCGCTCAGCTCCATCACACTTTATGTAACACATTTACCAGTTTACTTCCCAAATTAAGAACGTGCGCGAAATTTAATTCAAAGCATTAAAAAAGTTACGCATTACTAGGTGAACTACAAAATCACGTTATTCTTTAAGGCCGTACCATTATTTTGCTCGGGCCCGGGTATTCATGCTCCACCTCTAAAATTGTTCATTGTCATTCATGTTCAAGTCAGGTTACGAATCCCATAAAATTAGATAATAGATATTGGTAAACAACTTTTGACGAATAGTGTATTATCGATGTGTATGTTATATATGTCCTCGCCAGACACATTGACCGCACACGACACGTAACTGATATTGGTCTTACTAATTGGCTAATTCAGCTTAATGTGATCTAATTTCGTCCACCTGCCGCATGTCAGGGATGTTCGGGTACAAAGGGTTTTGTACCGACGTGTCTAATTAGAACGTAATTCATTGAAACTCAAGACAAACGTATTGTGGTCTGGTCACATAACGCGCTCGTCACCATTTCAATACACTGTAACGTTAGAAGTGCAAGCACTTGTAATTTTACTTACTTCTGCTCATGGAGGCTTATGGAGACCAAACCGAGGGTGACTCCACGTCAGGATTTCTGGAGAGTTTTGCTTTTATTCCAATTAGGTAGAAGCTGGGTTCTCGTTGGTACGGTGCTTTACTTTATGGTAATAGGAGCGATAAAATATGTGTCTTTACGGAAAATGGAAGACGAGCTAAAGAGCTTCGTACAGATCCGAGTGATGTCCACAACAAAACAAGACACGCTGTCTTGGGGTCCGATGGTGAGAGAGCGAGTGGATCTTATTACTCATGTGTACAATGTGTATTTCAAACTCTATTCAATAATTTTTATTTACCCTCTACGGCGGCGTTGACAACTGGATACGTTGGTCTAAAGTGCCTGAGGCCTGATAAAATTTAACATTGAGCTCTTAAATTGTCATCACACAATACCGGAGAGACCTAAACACACAATAACATCGTGAATATTATAAATCCTGTTGAGATCATATCTGATAAGGAAGGAGTTAAGCAAAAATTTTAAAAGTATTGTAAGTTGACACACCTGAAATAAACAAATTGACTATACAAAAAAAATTATAATCTAAATTATTAATAAAAGATATTGTACGGCGTAATAAGTACTGGAGTTATTCACAGAATAAAATTGTAACGCTTAAATAAACACAACGGCACACATAAACGACTGTAACTGCGTTCACAACGAGCGAATGGCTTCAGAGTGGCAACACTTGTGCAGCGAGCCTTACTGAATATCGAGCTTGAAATTGGCAACATTGCCGTGAAATCCGTCTAATTTAGCCTTTCCGCTTTCGCGGTTATTCGATTTCCTTCTTCCTTGCCGAGTTCATTTAACCAACTGCTTCAAAATGTTAGTTAACGTTTGAAACCGACTAAAAATAGATTAAGTGAAGGAGAGCATCTGGAATAAACACAAAACCAGTCATATATACACACTACAATTGTTCACCAGTTTGCAGTAAGATTGTGTATTTTGCGCACTAGTATTGTTAAGCGGTGGTATTGGCGATATTACCACGGGTGGCTTCAATCCCGGCCGGGTTGTTTCAATGACTTACAGTTATTTGGTTTCTAAAAAACATTACTTGCTAAAACTTGTGCCCGGTGTACGGATCTCTTTACAGCAGCATATCAGCTTTGTGTAAACACGACAAAAATGGCCGCCTGTGTCCACAACGCTACAATTAAAATAACCCAACAGCTTATGCGACCAGTAATTTAAAAATATTGATCACTAAGGAGATTTCTGCCTTCTTGTACGGATCTGTTCTAGAAATTACACGTATTGAAGGTTTCACATATTACTTGCTTTCGGTGAACAGCGTACATCGATGTGCTAGCAACGTTGTTGTGCATGCCGCACACTTGTTTCGCCGTCGGACATTAAGACGAACGGCGTGCGGGGAACACCCTACTGGTGCGGACTCCGCCCGGCCTCGAAGCGCGAAATGCTTCACTTCGTCCATCGTTATAGCATATATCGTTGCAGCAAAGGACTGAAGCAAATTGTCTGCTGTCAGTACTTCCTTATGTGTACAGTATCCTCAAGAGGAGAATACACACACTTACATATAAACTGCTGAGAAACTTCTGTCATCATCGCAGCCTGCATCATCACATCACATGTGAATGTAATCAAATATATTTGTAGTTTAGAAACTGTGAAAACAAATGTCCTGTCATGTCTGAGTAATCTTTTATTACTACTACGAGTATATAATATTAAAATGGTAAGCTACCCCTCTGTATATAGAACATAAGCCGTAAATATTTAATAAACTTTAATTTTAAAATAATCCGAATCAGAATAAACAAACAACGTAAATTTAAATTTAAATTATTTTTTTATTCAATTAATAAAATGATCGAAAACTTTAATCAACATGCCGACACAGTATAGAATACATTGTTTTTTATTTTTTGAGCTGCAGCGTTTTTATTTAAATTCCTACATTTCGATAGTACTCCACTCGTCACTATCCTGCTAATGTCATATCCAATTAGATAAAAGCTCACCCGGGAGATCAAGGTCGCTGATGAATTCCTCCATGTCAACAAATCCTTGGACGGTGGTCATGATCACCAGAGTTACCAGAAGCTGCATGGGGAGGCCTCTGGCCCACGGCCGCTCACACGCGCACACATACAAGTCAGACCGAGCCATGTAATAATTCTACTGCAACTATGTACAAGCTGTTACATACTAATCTTTGGAAAAATTAAATTTAAATAAATATTTTTATGGCTAATTAATTAATTAAACTGCAAAGTCATCTTTCAACGTCCTCACTGATGAATATTTGTTATCACTCATACGTCAGTCACTTCACAGATAAAATACTCCAACACGTATTCCACTCGCCAATGTTTATATTGTGAAGTCGGAACACGTGTCCGGGAATAAACAAATTGAGATGAGATCTGAGCGGCGCGTGTGTCGGTCGTCGCGCCGCGGAGCACACTGATCGAAAACCGATAGCGCCGCGGAAACAATCCATGAACAGAAAACTTTCAGCCCATTCTGAAACCTGGAGCTCCGACACCTCGCTGTCGACCTGCCCGCGGCCTCGTCTGGTGCACTTTAACAGTCATATATGTGATCAACAATTTGCTATAATGCAACACCAGCCCTGCCCCTGTTTTCTATTTATTATATTTTAATGCAATTTATTTGGAAATAAAAACACAAAATTTGCAATTTTGATTATTAAACAATGCGCAGTGCATTTTACAAAAAATATAGAATCAGGTTACTATAACTAATAAACGACACACACACACATAAAACACAAAGTGACAAAAGTAATGTTGGTTTTGCAGTGTGTTGTCACCAGATGCTGTCACTACCACACTCTCATCCAATGTTACACATTGCGACGTGCTGCATCAGAATCGAAACCTGAAACATGTGTAAGCTTAGCACAGCATACATAAGCTTTTTAAAAGTTGAAAGTCCAGTGACAACCCAGCAAAATTATTAATATTTACAGATTGTCAGTCAATGCGCAAGTAAAGTACATCATTGTGTGCAAATTATTTGCTATAATCCCGAATTCACCTCATTTTTTGTCTGTTTGACATCAAGTAACACAAAATTACCGATTACATTATTTACCTTAACAACGACAAAACATGATTGATGATTTTGATTATTATTTAGTTTGTTTATTGTTCGTACATACAGTTATCCTGCCACATAACTTTCATATTTGCAAAACAACAGGAAATCCCGATAATAACAATTTAGAGAAAACCTTACAATGTCCGTTGCTGTGACTCCAAAGCCCCGAGCACACCTCCCCTCCCCTCCTCCGCGTTTTAATAATTTTCTTGGAGGACGAATAATTAAATTAGTCAACATAATTTCTCTTAAAGAATTTTTCTCAAAATTGTTGGGATAAGTAAAAGAATCCGTGTTATTTTGGGTTTGCAATTACAAATACTGATCTTTTTGATTTTATGTAAAACATTTTCTTTGGTTCATTATTAAAACAAGAAGAAATCATTATGAGAATATTTATTAAAAACAACAAGTTCACGTGTTCTCGCTGTCTGTCCGATTGCCTCGCGAAGGATTCATACATTTATTAAAACTATCTCTATGTTCACCAATCACGACCACTCCGCTAAAAATGTTTAAAATTATTTTTCCTGCTGAATGTTACGTGCATCGCTATACATTTTAGTATTGTTCGTATTTCGTACAGTTTCCTACATTTTAGAATAGAAACGTCTTATAAAACTTCCTATCCAAACAGAAGTCGTCTCTAAAAATTCGTCCAGGCATTTGTGACCCGGGATGTTCGCTGGCGACGGAGACCAGCACAACGGAGTTTACGGTTGGCTAGTAGTCACCAGTTACTAACATCATTTTTTTCTTTGTTTTATTTATAAAGGTACTGATTTTTTTTATAATAACTTTGTTCTTATTTCATATTTGTATTCTTGTTTAAATTCTATTCTAATGATAAAACACTCCACTGGACTTCTTACACGTTTAACAAACAGATCAATTGAGCCTATATTTTCTGGACCCCAACAACTTTAGCGTGGTTAAGATATCGGAAATGACTTCCATTTTTGTCGTTTGCAACGTCACAAAATGTAATGAAGTACACAATGATGTTCAAGAGAGGAAAAGTGTGCATTGAAGTGAAAGCATGAATAATTCCGAGCGGACATGCAAGTGCGCACAACAGAGCGCTGCAGCCTGCTCCCCTGTCAACATTATTTCGTAGGCTTCGTAACGCTACATATAATGTCGCCAGGCTATAGCGGACAATGCTACACCTTTTGTAGGATTATAACGACAAAGTAGTCATGGAGGGTGTTTCATTGTCCGTACGAACCACAAGCAAATAACCATTTTTTTTAAATATTTTCCTTTTAAAAATAAAATGTTTTAAAATAACTATAACAAAAAATATGAAAAAATGACCTCGACAGACTAACCAAATTATATAATTATCCAAATCATATTCTCGAGGTCAATAGGTATTGCAATAGCACTACAAGCTTTTCCAGCAAACAAAAAAAAGCAAAGATAAAGAGCAATCGTTACCTAAAGCTAATTAAAAACTAAAGCTAGTTAATAAACTGGCTTATTAGCCAGCTCTTGTGCCCGCCCACCCATTCTTCTTTATACTAAGAGTTGGCTGGTAAAACAATCCACGAAGTCAATTTATAAATTATTTTATTAAATTGTTATACTTATACTGAAGAATAAAATTAATTGGATTCCAAACTTCCGTGGCGGTGGCTGCTGAGCAACTTCCAATAATGATGCTGAGTGATATGGGACGTGTTCAGCTTGTTAAATAAGCTTAAGATGAGATAAGTATCTGGGTTTTATGAAGGTATAAAATAGAGTAATCTGTGTGGGCGGGACCGGCGCTCGCTTAATAACAACTTAAACGGAATAAGATATGACGTACACGTTGGGAAAGGTTGGGCGGAAAGATATATCTCACAATTATACAATACTCGTACTTACTACTTTCTCCCCCCGTCTTCAGTTATTTTAACAAAACTTTTCCACTATCCTCTAATTAATAAAAAACTATAATTAATTACAACGGATTAAACAGAACTGGAGTAAAGATGCCAAAACAATAGTTTCCACTTTAAAATTTTTTTTAAATTATAATCATTTTATAAACCTTATTTTACCTAGAGAGCCAGCCGGCGCGACACACATTGTTTTGAGTCTGCACTAAACAACAAAGCTGAAGTCAGCAACGACATGTTCAGTCGGTGTCTTTTTCCCAACACAACTCTCACGATCAAATTAATAGCAATGTATTTTTTAGTTAATCTTTTATCTTTATTTCGCTAACATGTCAGTATCAACGTTATGTTTCAAATACATTTACTTATAGTAAATTCAGCAATTTGTTCTATTTGTCCTCAGAATTCCGCGTGACATTCCACTTTCGGGTCTCACGAAACAACTCAATCTACTGACCTTTTCAATTAAGAAAAATAATTAAATATTCTTTTTGCTCTTTGTGGGCTTAATGAATTGGAAGAAAATGTGAAATGAAATTGATAAAACATGGAGCAAACATTTTGAAACAGTCCTCTGCTGCCACCACTATTACATACTTATATAGGCTGTAAGTGTACCTGTATCCTCTGTATAGAAGGCATAAACCGTCACGCACACCTAGTGATGTTTGACAGACTAAGTTTCCTATCGATGTTTCCCTTCACCGCCGTACACAGATTTATTGGTGCCGGTACCGCGGATCGAACTCAGGTTGCTGGCGTCCTATGCATCTTAAGGCGACCACACACTGAGCTACCACGGCTCGTATTATGTAACTTCGTTTTTACAAATTGAGAAAAAATTATGTATTTTCCTGCGTCTGATCTTAGTAGAAGATCGTAACACTGAGAGAGTAAGCTGTGATTACTAATAGAAGCAGCGATATCCGTGCCTGTCTACTCCGCTAGGGCTATAACAACATGAGTAGTTATAAATGTCTGTTTCTTTACATCGACATCGAATTTATAGCATGCAGTTATGAGTGAATGTGGTCGCAGACAGCACGAGCCTAATAAAAGACAAATAATTATAAAGTTACAGTTAACAACACACAATAAAAAGTTTGTCGCAATAATTTTAGGGCCAATTAGAGCGAAACGTTCTGGGAGACATTGCGAGCGGCAATACCGTAATGCTACAATATCTTATCTTAACATCGGCTCATTTAGAAGCAAAGCAATAACTTTAGCGGCACTCCGCTTCCTTTGTCGCCGCACATTTTAGATGTATAATAATAGAGGCGACCCTACCCTTTATCTTCCCCGGTTATATTTACCAATGGCGGTACAGAGCGACGAGCGCCGAGGGTCTGGTGTGATGGTCGCCAGTTCAAATACTTCAATACCAAATACCTAGTAATTTGATTTTTTAAGTACGAAAATTACTTGATAAAAATGTATGCCCGGTGTGCCTTACATCTGTCACCTAAGTAATCAAATCAATTAGGCGAAAACTAGACAGCAAATGCATGCTATGCTACATGCTGTCTGGTTTTGTCTGTCCACCTCGCTACGGTTAACGTGTTAACGGACGTGATCGTTTTCACGAAAACATATAACTCAAGTCCTGTTAATTGTAAATGGCTGGTGCGACATTAAGCTGTTGAGCATACTTAGAAATAATGATGATCAACTTAACCGCGCCTCCTCTATCCGTTCCCATCACACCTTTTTTTGACGAACAACAAAAAAGAACAATTAATCACAAAGGGTTACTGATTTTGCCTTGTCGTATTACATGTGCCATTTGTGTAGAGAGATGATTTACTTGTTGGCATGCTCTTTGAATTCTGATGAAGTTGTTTGGCTAATTCCCAGCAGTATTCAAAGAAGCTCGCGTCCGTCTCATTACATAAGGATGTCGTATTTATCCGTCATATTATGGTGATATATATATCACATTATGTACTGCAAATAGCTTTATATGTATTTCCCAGGCTGCGACAAGAATATACTGAACTTACGTAAGCGATGCAGGCACAAAGGATTGGCTCAACGAGGACAATTAGATTGGCTCGGTTACTAGACTCGCAGAACTGATAATCAGAGAAAAGAACAGCTTAAATTATAAAAGAGAAAACAGGCAAGTTCTCTACAATTTAATAATTAAATGACCCACTGTCCTCTACGAATACTTCCAACACCGAAAGAGTTGACAGAGTGTAGGCAGCATTTATTAATATAAGATGCGCAGAAGAACTTTCGCTCGTTATAACCCACGACATTGTACTGGATAAACACATCGTCGTCGTCAGTCAATCTACTCCTGGAGAAACCTTCTTCAGTGCTACCCACCACATACGATCGTCCGCTCTCCGCAATGAGTTAATTACAGCTATCCTTAGAAGGTCCTGTTGGGCGCCTACACTTCTACTGTGCTACGCGTGGCGCATTGGTCGAGGCTGCAGCCACTCAATCTCCTGAAATGTAATGATACTTTTTAAAAAAAGTGATGCACATATACATCATTAAATCCACATTTATAAATGCATTTCATTGATTGAGATACGTATGAAACAGTTGATGGAAACCGTATATATATCATCAGAGTTAACATAGTTTAGTCATTTTAAGATGTCATAGAGGTCTAACTCTACCAGACTGGGACAAGTGGCACTTTATATAAATTCGTAAGGCAACAGTGCATACTAAGCGCAACTAATCACAAATAGCAAACGTTGACAACTTAGCGTATCTTTATGGCTCGAAAGATAATCAAGTAATTAACTGCCAAGTAATACTGCAAATTTCTCTGTGGTGATATTATCAAAGACTCGTTCAATTTGTTCAAAAAGCCTATCGAGATAACATTGATTTAATTAGTTTAAAGTGTGACTTTGGATGACAGGAGTAACACGGCATGATTACAAACAAGTTTTTCTTATAGCGGTTAGAAAGGGCAAAGGGAATGACAGGCGAAAAAGTTTGACTTATAAATAAAATGATCAAAACGTTATTATTGTAAAAGTAAGTATTACGAGTATGTAGGGCCCTTTTTGGATAAAACAAATTACGGAAGGTAAAATGGTCACATTATCAACCGCCAATTAAAACGTTTCCAGTTGTCTGTCACTGCCATCGCCAAGTAATTAGTGAACACACGATAATACAACAATAAAATTAATTGAAAAAGCAAAATATTAAAGTAATGACTCGTAACTTGTGTCACGGAAGTTGTCTGACGAGCACATAGACAATGTGTACAACTTCTGCATAAGAAAGTTCTAGGTTGTCGTTCAGTTTATGTTTCGTCTATTTATTTATAATAATTATGAAGGGGAACTAAAACAAATTCGTGCTGTGATTCAATAAAGACACATTCGGCGAAAATAAAGAAATTGCATTTGCATTTAATACCAAAAGTTATAACAATACAAACTCATGCGCAGGTAAGTCCAGTCTCTATTACTTGTCTTCGTGTCTAACTTCTTCTTTACTTTTATGAAACATTCATTTATTTGGTTACCATTAAATTCTCTATGGTTTGTTAACTTCTACGAAGTGAACTTCGTCCAAGCGGCTCAGCCGATGCTTACTCAAGTTAGTTAGCGCGTATCGAAAGCTGAAGTTAATCGTGTAGCAAATGGAGCTTGTCAAATATTTGCTAAGCAATTTGCCTCCAACAAGTCTATCGCAGTAGGCTCCTCACTGGTTGCTGTTTACAAGTCAATCTTCTAGCATACTGAGTAGAAGTCGATGTTGTTACTTTAGAGTATATTAACTACCAATTATTTTTATTAGAGCCGTGACAGCTTCAACACAAATAAAATTGGTAAATGCAAAATTTCGTACTGAAATACGAGAAGAACTTGCCGGTGAGAAGGAGAGGTGTAAATACACTCACCAGCAGTTTTAGCGGAACATAAAAAATATGTATAATTTTTTTGTAATTTGAGATTACTGGCGGGATATACATAGCGGCCATATTTTTAGAAAGAATATTAATAAAATATGAAAAATGTCGGTCGTCACTTTTTTTGCATTCTTTCAATAATTTTCTATTTTGATTGTCACGAACATTTAACAATATACAGTTTTATATGTAGGTAAAAAAACCTCCATTAAAAACCTTTACTATAATCACGAAATATAATAATTTGTTATTTTTTAATTTTAATCTTGTGTTACGTCACCATAAACATTTATAATTTATAAAGCTATCCATTTTGATCAGGGACCTTACTGTGATAAGACGGTAGGTATCTAATTCACTATCACATACGTATATTCAACGATAAAAAGAGTTATACGAATAACGCTCTATTTCTCTGTTTTGACGAAAATATAAAAATGAACTGAAATGGAAAAAGCACTGAATCGTGGAACTAAGTTATTTTGTACGGCTATTGAAAGAAATAAGGGAGATAAATCATTTAATCCGTTATCTTCCTGCCTCTTTTTACATGAATAACTACGAGTATGTCCACTGAATTGGTACGTAAATGTTACACTAATCCTTTAAAACAAAGCAAGTGCATGGAATATAGAAGTTGTACATTCGTTTTATATCTATAAGTGTTTAATGAAATATCGGTCAATGTACCCCCGTGCAGAGTGTGCTGTGCAAAGCCATAAATTGGTCATAGTGTTGAAATGTAAGGTTCCATGAGCCAAGTGTTTGATTGTATTCACTCACAGCCACTTGCCACGTGCTCGAGCATGGCCACCGCATGTTCCAATTATCAACCAATTATAGAACCACAATATGCGGCTGTCACGATGGAGCCCTGACACACAATTAATTCGACGCGGTAGATTGGGTGCTTTGTTGGTACGAGGAACGAAGGAAGTATGCCGCTGGCTATACAACATAACTACACCGCCAGTTGGCGTCAGTCACCATGACATCGTCTTACGAACAAAGAGCTTACTAACTTTCTGACCCGGTTAAGTTTACGTGCATTCCTCGAGAAATTCTAATAACTATCATATTTGTTCAAATATCAGAATTTTTTATTGGTCATGTAACATATGTTTTTGTATGATGAAAAATCTGCAGCATTATGACCCTGCGGCATCAAATGGCCCTGTGGCATTTATGTTGGTGACAGTTTACCAAAGAATTGTATGTGGCTGTCCAATTGATATCAACTAATTCCTTGATGTTTCTCATGATATTAACAACGTCAACGAAGTTGCAAGTGTGATACTGATTTTAGACAACAAAAGCGGAGGATGTATGTGAAAATAAAATGATACGGCCAGATGTAACCTGACAAGGTGTGTCGGCTATATCGGTAACCAGGGGAAATACAGAAGTACTTGTACTTGGTGGATATTTTATGATATCGTCGCGTCGCTCTCTAGGCTCCCATAAGCCTTTGCGTTACGGTACCAACGATTGTCATATATTTCTTACGTTTCACATATCTCTCGCACTGAAAAGCGGTGATGGCTAAGAGAAACTAATACTCATCCGAAGCCTGTAGCGATCAACCAAACCAACAGAATGTAATTATTTATACTGTAGACTATCTTTAATAATCAGTAATAGATATTTTAGTAGACATGATTTTGCATTACGCTTGCTCCTTCCACAACGCATGCGCTGCCGCGTACTGTTCCACCGTCTCCTCCATAACACTCCTACTGGAACGTTGCTGCAACTCTTCATTTCATATATATTTGCTTGTTGAATGTGAAAATTTTTATAGCGCTTAAGTGTTCTTATTTAAGTAACTTATGAAAAATAACATCTGGCAGAGATTTAGAAAAGTGTAAACTTTTCAATTTAGTGTGCAGACAGAGTATAAAATTACCATTTCTTGTCTGACGCCTGAAGCCCCGGCTCGGGGTCCGTCCCGTTCAATAAAACGTTTCAAACATTTTTCTTCTCTCGACGAGTGTCAAAAATCGTCAGAAATTGTTTCTTCGTTATCAATCAAAGTCAGATGTGAACACACACACGCAGGCAAAAACAATTCGCGCCCGGATTTCGGAACAGCCCGACCTTTTCATTTCCATTTCCCCCGCGAATATCTTGATATGAAAAATATCGTTCAAGTGTTTTTAGATTTAATTTTACCTCAGTTTTGTGATCACCCGCACCACGTGTAGACATTATGTATAAGTTGGTCAAAACATGACGGGTGAATAATTTTAAGTAATAATTATCATTTATTGCAAACTAATAATGTTTAATCCCATCGTGTGGACACTCTACCTAATGTACTTTGGTTTATTACTGTTCCAACAGATCAACGATCGAGACGATACGTCGACGATAGACGGACTACAAATCGAATCAAACGTTATTACGTGCAAACGTCTTCTTTGTATTACCAAATTGTAAGATAAAATTAACCAGAACCTAACCAAACTTTCATCAAACTACTCTTGAAGTACATTTTTACCAATAAAAAAAAATAATCATCAAAATCGGTTTCCGTGATATTGAGTTATCAGACCATTCGCGGCGCATATGCTTCATGCAAATTTGAGACTTTCATGATTTTCTCCCATTGTCCGAAGTGGACCAAATTTAAATGAAACGGGAAGCACCGGCATTCAAATAAAAAAAAGAATCATTAAATTCTGTAATAGATCCCCATAAAGTACAAACTTATGAGGTAACTAATAAAAAAAATACAAACGAATTGAAAACCTCCTCCTTTTGAAGTCGATTGAAAATTAATAGTTAAAAATCTTTCAATAGCCTGCAACAGGATGAGACCAGAAATGTATATATTAGTATATATTATTCTGTTGCAGAGGTTTGCAGTTCCAATAGTTCTGTCGAGCGTGAAGTTCTTCATCATTCACTAGGTATGGTAACATTATCATTGTTAGTTGCGATGTTTCGATATAGCAGAAGGCTATCGCTGGCAAAACTGCACTTCGTTGCCTCTGCTAGTACGTAGGCAGACATAATACCGTTTTGTCTGTAGCATCTTATTTAACTTTTAATTTATTCGCTTACTCCTCCGCGGGTCCATTTATTATTCAAGGCCCCACTTCAGAAATCGGATTAGGCGTTATTAAAGGGGTGCTTAATATTGTGGAGGCGGCGCTGACCTGTTTTTCCTCCTCCAACAAGTTGTCCCGTGCGGTCTCCTGCACATAATACCTATACACACTTTCTTACACCCTGTATAGTAAGTTTTTTTTAAAGGAAAAGTGCGAAACGGCTCACCTGATTTTAAGTGCTCACCATCGCGCCTGTGAACATCCACAGCACTGGAGGAGCTGGTGCGCTGCGGTCTTTAAGAGAGGAGCATGCTACTTTCCTAAATCATAAAGTTACGGAAAAACTGCCGCCAGAGAAAACGTTCGTCGTAAAGTAACATAGTAAATCAAATATCGTACCACCACCACCACCACCACCACCACCATTACCGACGCAGTGGCTCTTAATTACAATTATTTTATTATATTCTATTAATGTAAATTATGTACAACAATATGAGATACGTAGCCGATGACTAAAGTCCCGCAACTGTCAATATTTGAGTTTGTATGTTTTTTTATTTGGTTGAAGGAATGAAATGGTTCAATGAAAATTTAGTTTTAATAATTAGTTACTGCGACTCGTCGCCGCGACTAAGACAGCTTAAAGCAAACAGTTTGATCTCATGTTCTTTAGAAGATTCCGACTTTTTCCAGAGTAAAGACAGATTTTCCCGTACTTTTTTTTAGACCAAACTTGTTATGTAGAGTCCGATGCGTCGCTCCAATATCAGCTTTTGTTCCCACCGCTTGTTACCACATTTTTGATATATTTATTTTATTAATACAGTTTGTGCTTAAATAAATATTTATCAAAATACATACAAATTAATCAAGTACATTTCCAAAGTTAAAAAGAAACAGATCCGCAATAGTGTTCAGCCGTGTTCAGCGCGTGCGATAACATTTCAGCAGTGGCGTGACACCGCCGTGTTAGACAGAGGACCACTCCCGTAACCCGCTTAAATATAGCGAAAGCCGGGCTTACGTCCCGGCGCCGACGTGTGTAACAGTACCGGGAACATTTGTAAACCAGCAGTTCACGAGTTACATCGCGCACACTATCATTATATGATAAGCAAGCAGCATGACAGACAAAAATAAATACTATTGATTATGATTTGGACCAATGATAATCATTAGTACCACATAGAGCCCAGTGTTGCCGTGTGGGCACCGGCTGCAGTTCCACACGGATCACTTGCTGTACAGTAAGAGGAGGCAAAAGAAACTTACGAATCATTGTCCGATTGAATAAATATCTGACTACACCGCGTTACTCCAGAAATACTCTTAAGTCATTTAGAAATCTCATTTTACTATAATTAGGTGTAAAACGACAAAAAAACTGACTAACGATACTTTTTTAGTTTACAATTTAGAGTTTATTTTGTTTTTAAGTAATGATAACAATCCTTTTTTTCATAATCGTCGATGTCGGCAAATAACTCAAGCGCTGACCGTTACTGCGCAGAAGTCGAAAATAAGTTATCACAAGGGAGTGCAGCGGGCGCGGGCGAGTGAGAGTGGCGGTTCTAATTTTTATGTAAATTGATTTCTGTTTTATGTAAATTTAAGTTTTATCTTTATTTACTATTACAGTTTGTTTTTATTTATTAAGTAGTGTTGTATAAATACTATATTGTGTTTTTAAATATTTAATATGTCAAAATAAAAAGTACAAATCAGAAACACTTTATTCGTAATTTGTACAAATGAATAATTGCGTGCGCGACTGTACACATGCGCAGCTGTTTCTTCCACGTTTCCCTCAACCTTGCGCTAGGAAATACTTTACGTCAACAGTCGAATGGTGGACTCGAGCCTACGTTACGTTTCGCAGACCGTAGCCTAAATCATTTCCATCCATCATCATATTGCTCTGACTCTTTTCAATTTGTTACATTTAATATTCCACTTTATTATTTCTTAAAACATCTGTTAAAATATTTTATTACTTTTTTATTTAATTTACTACAACAGCTCAATATCACATTATGTTTACACGCACGTTCTTCATCATGAGCGGCAGGCACTGCGAGCTGTTCCTGGTGCTTGTCAGCAAAGCGGCTTACCGTGAGAACTTTTTCATTGGAATTCCTTTTACGTTACCCTATTTCTCGTTTCCTGATTTATATAGCATCAGCCCGATCCGACCTTATTTCTGCTCCGAGGCAATGTAACGAAACAATGTAATTGTAATACATGTACAAAATGATATTATCTCTCAGAGTAAATTAAGAATAAAAGAAAAATTAGTTACACAAAAGTAGTAACACAAGTTATTGTTTTAGTATTTGTACATTGTTTGACACATTCGTATTGTTGTTCTTTTATGGTATCCTTTTTGGCAGCATGTGCTTCACGCGTAAAGCCTCGTCGGAAGCATTCCGTCCCCTGCGCCACCTGCCGCAAATCGTGGAACGTCCATCCATTATCAATCAGCACGCAGCGTGTCCTCGCGCCCTCACATTTCGCAGCAGTCACGCCATGAGTAATTTCATTTTTGTTCGCTTGTAAGCGGGCGGCGGAATTGTAATTTTTCCTTTTGTTAAATTTATTTCATCAGCCCCGCGACGTGTCCACTGTTTGCAGAAGGTATTGCCAATCATACACTAATTCTTCTTAAAAGTTACGTAGGATAGCATTACAGTACGTTCACTTCAACAGCAAGTGGCCTTATCTCAGAATAAATGTATTTCTTTTCACCTCCTGTAAGTTTGTCGTCAGCAGATCCGATTTCATTTTACATTTGCTTGAATAGAATGAGAATACATCGATGTTTAGCGCCGATCATTATAACTCAAAGAATATCGATGAGAACTAATTCGTATGTACGAATCAATTAGCCAAAGAGTCAAGGATAAGGTATCACGCTGCACTAGACTGACACGCGGACTGACTGCCTTAGTGCCAGTAGCTCTTTCTATGTTATTCACATGTCGCGTAGTTGGAGAACGAGATGAGGAGGTGGCTCGCATGTCGCACTCTGTTGTCAGTCTCCTTACGACGGCTCCTACGCGTCATTTATAAAAATATCATAGCAATATAAGACATTGAAGAACATTGTAAAATTTAATTTCATCAATAACAAATAACCCATTATCTGCTATTAATCGAATGCTCAACGATTATAAATATTTTTAAACAATAGTTTCTTCATCATAAAGGATTCATTAAATCAGCCTAAAAATAGCAAGCAATATTGCGGAACAGTTAGCTGCCAAGCAAAGTGATAAATACAGTTTGCTTTTTAAGTAAATTCAAATAAATGTACTGAAAATGGAATATTGTAATAATAAAGATATATACTCGTCATTGACAGTGATTAAGATAAACAGTTGACGGAGGAGCGCCGCCATACTCCGCGTTAATTATTTCCGTAGATGAAGATAATGGGGTCTCCCGTTATGAAGCGCCTGTTATTCATGAAAATGGAAACGCGCTTTGTTTCGCGTTATACAACTGCAATTTGATGAGTTGCTTTTGTTAAGATTACGTTACCGATGGCGCAACTGCAAACTGCCCATTGTTGCCGATAACTTTATTGCTTTCAGACTAGCATTATATATATATTACCCAACCTTATAAGGTCACAAATGTAAACATCGATCAAGCATTGTACAAAAGTACCCGAAAAACAGAAATGCTGTTACGATTCAGTTGCGATTTTGACGTCTACGATACTTAAATTGTCGCCCAGCTTTTGACAACTACGACTACCCCTCATTATTTTACTTACAAAAACCGTATTTTCCATTACCAATTGCAATGTAAAATTTTTACTATCTATGGCTAAAACAATTTTTCCATACAATAAGAGTAATCTGAGATACGCTCGATTTTTATAACAAACTTTTATTTAGTTTCACCTGTCCGTTGTCCGTTCGTCCGTCTGTCGGTCTGTCGGTCTGTAATCAAATGTTGCAAGTTAAATATGATCCACTTCCCGGTCTCCGATTGAGGTGCAATTGCATCCATATTTAAATCAGATGACAATGTAATATTATAATTACATAGTCAGCACATCTGATGATGAGATGGAAGGTGGCCATAGGAACTTCGTAATTAAACGACGCAACCACGTCGAGCTTGGGCACATATGATTGAAACTTTTAACATTACAGACACACACGCTTTTTTTGTTAACAAATAATAAAAGTTTGTAAAAATAATGTTTTTTGTATTTTTATGTTAAATTTATTTAAAACACATCAATCTAAAAGGGACAATAAGTTTTGCGCTAAATATGACCAATAAGTTGTACATCACGTGTAGTGAAACCTCATAAATATTGGAAGGCTATGGGAGACCTTCGTCTAGCGTTGGATTGATTCCCAATATAAAAGCCGTCCGCCCCGCGCCGCGCGCTAGACTAAAGTGATTTGTACAAGTAATTGTTTGTGAACCGCACGCACTCGGACACTGGAGCCGTCCAGTGCTTGTCATCCGTTGTTGTTGTGAACTTGTCACAAAGAAGAACAACGATGGTGGGTCGTCCGTGACGTCACCGCAGGTGAACCTCATTTCCTACTGATCACTGCCAGCAATTGCTCCGGCTCCGCTCTAATCACGTGCGGTTAGAAGTCTATTTCAATGTTCACACAAGTCGACCAACTATACACAAGTCAAGAAGTGACAGGGGTTGGTCGCGGCGGGTCGGGACGGGCCGCGGCGAGACTGCGGGAGAACAAATTTGTAATGAAGTACCCTTATCAAATGTATTAATTCATTTTAAATTAATTTCAACAATCGCAATTCATTAAAAATATGCGTTTTAATTTACAGAAAGCTTTTTGTGGAATTTAAACAACTTAAAAGTTCCATCTACATTTCTTGTTTTGCTTAAAATTGTATTTTGACTTGAAAAATACACAATATAACTTGAACACTAAACAGAATTAAGGGATTCTAAACGTTCTGCTTTACAATCGAGGGTTGTTATCAGCATAATCTAAAAGCTGCCATAGGCTGTGAATCCAATGTCGTTTTTTTTATAGGAAAAGGGGAAAACAAGCTTCGGGCACGTGATCTCAGGTGATCACCGCCGCCCGTAACATCCCCAGTACCGGAGCAGCTGCAAGTCCTCTGAGATAGGAGCAGGCTCGTTTCTTGAAGGTCCCCAAATTGTAAAGGTTCGCTGGTAACAGTTGATTCCAAAGACTGAGAGTTACGCGGGAAAAGTACAGGCGTGGAACGCCAAAAATAAAGACGGTGCCTGTGGAATTTGGAAGTTTGTTGGTCAAGTTTCAATGTAAATAGGAAGATTCAAATTAAATTGTTGATATAAAAATATTAGGCAAATGTTAATGTTATCAGGAACTCCTCGTGATTGTGCGGGACGTCGCATGAATACCGGGGCCTGCGTTATATGTGGAGCAAGCATGCGGAACACGTTCGCCGGTGCCTGGGGCCAGATATGAAAAATTATAGTTCTCCTTCGATTCTTACAATCAAGGAACACGAATATACTTTGATTGGACATAACCCTGACATGGAAACAAAATACGGGCCCTCGTATTTGTCTAAGTAACACGGCTACGTGCGTAGGTAGCGGTTGATATTGACAAATGAAACTTGTATATTCTATGTTGAATGGAAACAGAAGACTGAGCTGTCTTCTTAATTCTTATTTTTTTGTATATTCGTTTTCTATTTATTGGAACAAAAATTTAAAAAATCTATTGAACAATTAGACTAGATATTCAAAACGGACCCCAACTCCGATAGAAATATGTTGGCTGTAACGTGGGTCACCGCTAGCAAGTGCTCCGGCGACGCGCGAACAAGTTTACAATTATCTGTTAAACATCCATATCATTGTGTCATCAGCACGTAACATTAATCCATGATTCCTAAAACACAAACAATAGATGTTAATTATAATTTCAAATTATATCACGTGTAACGTTTACGGCGTGACAAGTTATTTACCGTGAGGGCTGATAAGTACAGGCGACGTGACAGATCGTAATTAACATTTGCGGTCACAATGTCAATACATCAATGTGCACCACGAGCAATACACTTCAATAACATTAACAGACTACAGATAAAATATTTTGTACGAAAGTGCGAGATTAGGAGAAGTTAATATAAAACACAAGCCCTGTATAAGGCTACGGTATCCCCTGCTTGTCGTAGATGGTCCACTGGGCGACAAGGGTGGCGGCCTTTGTCGTCCGCCGATGTGAACATAGCACTACTACTCACACTACACTACTATAAGCGGAGAATTGAATAAAAGTCTGTCTATGTCTAGCTAATTTCTGTCTAGCTAGGGTTGAAACTTGATAGCTCTCTTTTTTAACCACTATACTCTATAGAAATAGCTGAATATCTGAGTAACTGAGAGAATCTCACACGATTGAAAACGGAACACGATCTCGTGCGCTAGCCGGGAGTAGTCAATAGAACGGACACATTTTCTCACAGTTGGAATCTCACCTGCTCCGGGGAAATAAAACTTTAATATCTGAAATGAGCTCCGTGTGGCGCCTCCCTGATATCGACGACACCAAGCAGACTTTCAAAACAGTCGGTGTTGCAGAACTTGGAACTCTGCCCCACTTCGCTGCTTCCTTCAATAAAAACTAACAAACACCGTTATTGTTGTTCGTTCATCTGAGTTGCACGCGCAATAGAGCAGATATGAAGTATAGGCACATTTACAAGCGCATACTGTCCTACTTTCCCGCTACAACATCATTTGGGAAACGTTTTGATGAAATTAAATTAAAATAAAAAAAATTAGCTCTATTTCTCTGGCTTTTAAGAAAATTTCGATATTCGTCTGAGAAAATGATTGGTGCTGTTGTTGTTGTCTGTGTCCTCGAGCCTGCAGAAAGTATTCGCGGGCGTGCGACACATGCCATCTTTACATTAAACATTACGCGCGGACGAGAGATAACCTTCGTAAAGCCATTCTACAGCCACGATACAATTTCAAATTCAGTTAACTTTAATTGGCAAATATTTTCAACTAATTAAAACTCGACAAGAAGTGCGCACGTCGAGCTGTCACAAGCAGATTCCACTGACGGTCATGTTGTCTGCAAACCGATTTGTCTAGAAATGGAATTTTATTATGTCCTGGATCTTTCTATAATTATTTTTTTATGAAGAATTACACAGATTAGCCAGAGAAGCTGGCCTTAAATGCTTCACCGGATAGAGAGGTGGCAAAGCTCAATCCCTAAAGGGATGCCCAAAATACAACTAATTGAGAATAAATAGGCGTTCCCAAGAGTTCACAACTCTTGGGAACGCCTATTTATTCTCAATATTATTTACAGCAGGATGGCGACCCTACCTACAGACCCGATGTAGATTAAGTAATAGACAGAGACATAACTGAAGGCCATAGTCACATACAAAGTCAGTCTCTGTAATTGATTGTTCTGTACTGAGATGAACACATATTATTTATCGATGTTTGTTCGAAGTTCGAATACATTGTTCAGATCAGTTTCAGTTAGTATTGTTAAATTGTTACAGTCCAATAGAATAAATACATGTTCAGCTCAGGAATTATCCATCTATTATGCGAATCTGTTCGTTTCTCAAGCGTGCCGGAGAGCGATATGTTTTGAAAAATCACATAGAATTTGTCATCTCACCTTTACCACTCAAAATGGGATGCAGCTATTATTGCAATATCATTCATAAATCATCGCACGAGGGTTGCAAATCGCGTGACAAACAGCGTGGGGTGGAATATGTCGAACAGCTTGCGGCCGGCGTACAGAATGAATATATTAGGCGTTTGAATATCGACGTCGACATATGTTAGCAGTCCAATGCAAAGTACAAAAGATTTCACCTTGAACATGTTGCTAGCGTTTTATATTTAGTCTGTCATTTGAGACATTTTGTTGAAAATTTAGTATTATTATGTTGATGCGATCGAGTGCGGAGGACACGCTTCAGACGCAAAGAGAAAAACAATATGATTGGAAAATAAAAAATAATGTATTTCTCATCCAGATTCCACCACCATCATGTAGGCACGTGACAAGACCACACCAGCGCGACAGGCGGGGCTCGCACATATCAAACAACTCGTATAGATATCGAGATATTTCTATTATACGTGTAATTTATTGTCACAAAAGCTTATTTTATTCGTATAAACGACATATTTTGAAGAAATTTACTGAAAGGTCTTTATGTTAACTTAACTTTCTTTGTTAATCAACGCCTAATTATTTGTTTTATTGTTTTGTTTTTATCAATTCCTTTGAGCGGCGCTCGGAAACATTTCTACTAAAACATTACAACTGATTGTACTCGTACTACTCACTGAGTTCCCGGAGCACAATGCTTTGCTTCCTTCGCGAGAGATACCATCGCATGCTGCATCGTGTTTACTGCATCACAATTCTTTAGTTAATATATTACTAACAATCTTGTTAACCATTCCAACTAAGCTTAAGCTTATGCTTATGCTAGGACATGGTTCACGGCAATAATCGAATGGTGGATTCGAACCCACGACCTTACGATTCGCAGACTATTATTGATCAAAATAATCAACTCACAGACCAAACATAAAATCTTATTTTATTTATTTATTTTTATACCTTTGCCTTCTTATTAAAAAAAATATTTATCAAAGTTTCTATTGGCACGCGTGCACATAAGAATAATTCTAAAAATATATAATAATTACCTAACTTACCGCAACGGACCGCGCCGCTCACAAACAGGAGTCAGCCCGCGCCCCGCTTCACTTTGTTATACATTAGATTCGAGAGCTTGAAGTTCCAGCGAAATTGTATCCGAAATACAAAGCAATCTACGTTCACTGTTCTCTGCTACCTGCTCCTATTGTCTCACTTCAATTGAATGAAAATACTATATTGATATACTACTAACAACACTATGAACATATTAAATGCAAATTGTTTTATATTTCTTTTAATGTTAAGTACAACGGGTTGTATTCATGTTGATTACAACCCATTGTACTTCTATCACTTTTCTCTCTTACTATTTTTCCTCAAATTACCACAAAGGAAATCGACAATTAACTCGAACATTTGGCATGGAGAGATTCTTTCTCAAATCATATTACCAAGCTATAGATAGATAATACAGCTATACACTACCGATATCTAGAATCTAATAATTAATTAGCTGTATTTTGCGGTTCCTTACGTTACACATGAAATCTAAATAATTGTGAATAATTTACCACAAGGTCAAGGTGAACTTTGATATTTGAACATTTTGTCTGAACATGAGATTTATGCGTCCTCATGCCGACGGAACCCTTCCATTTCAATTCCGCGCAAGGCTCATTATTTAAAAAAAGCAAACGAATATCTAAATAAGAAAATAAGAGGTGCAAGCATAAAAGCGTCCTCATGATCCCGGAGGAGGGAAGTCAAAGGCATATTGTTAGGCGCTCGTGAGAGCGGACTGAAGCTCGTCAGCCAGCACCTAATGATGCTCAGTGCGGAGCAATCACCTACACATCATTAGACACGTAACGAGCAAAACAGGACATGTTATATTCTAGTATCCATTTACAATTAAACGAATGAGGTAAAGATCTTACGACACGAAGAACACGTACATCACAGTTGTAGTAAAGGTAGCATTCAAACGGCCACTAATAAAGATTTGATTTATTTACCTAATTATATATGTACTTGTAAAGACGTATTCGTTATCACAAACAATGAATAAATACCGCAAATTAGGGTACAAAAATGATATAAGCGACAACTCGGTATGGAGTAATCAATTACAGAGACTGAATTTGTCTATGGCTCCACTTGTGTGTCTGTCCATGACCTAATCTATATCCGCTCGGTAGTGGGGATTTCACGCTTATGATAATTGTGTGTGGACTCCACTGGGCCGATGGCAGTACCAAATACCTCGAGGCTTATTTTGTTATTTGTGTGTTTAAAGATCCTGACTTAACGTACCATTTGCTAACATCAACCCCTTGGGACTCTGCCAGAGCAATGTGGAAACCAACTGCGCTGCCGGTCGTAAGCCCGGATAAAAGATGAGGAACGCGAATGTGCTAATTGTGACTTGTATCTTTGAACAATAACTGTAACTTGTAAATAACGTTGTGCGTATCGTGCACAAATTCTGTTCAACATGCGGTAATGTTAATAATGTTTAATCTGTTCTTTAACTTTTTACAGAAAGAATAATTTATTGACATGTACAATTTAATTTTTCATTTTCACAACAAACGTTTCCTTAGCAAGTGGTTAAATTCTAAATCAAGCACGTTGGTTGCTTGGTTTAGAATTTATTGTAGTAAAGTATTGTTGAATGTATCCAGATAAAAATACGAGTGAATTTGAAATATTTGTTAACAAAGAGCAGTGTAACAAGTGAGCGCCGCTTTGTGCGCTGCAGCTGCATTCCGCCGCTCCTGCAGCCTGCTCCACTACACGCTGAAGGGTTTCATTCTACAAAAGCGCTCGCTTCGTAGTTCTCCTACTAATTGCCGTCGATCGCTTCGGTCCCACTCGATAAATATTGTGATTAAAGAGCTTTTTATTCAGTTAAATTTGAGCCAGACCAGTTTCCTGACACATGATTCATATCATGTTTTTAAAAAACTTTTTATATACTTGGTTAAGCCAACTAAATGCGACCACAGGCTGTGAAGTAGTTCTTCTGTAGCTAGTTATGCTAATTATGTTTGTTCTAGATAGAAAATGTGCGCGCGCACTTCTCTCTCTTGCTCCTAAAGTGATATACGTAACGTAAATCTCTCTCTCTCTCTCTCTTTCTGTCTTCATTAACGTATATCTCCTACTGAATTGTAGTAACGCTTTCACTACCTTAGCCCAAGTCTTGTGTGTGTGAAGACGTTTTATTCAAAAACATTGAAGTCTTTGATTCAAAAGATTTTAAATATGCACCCGGTCAATTAAATTAACTTTATCACTCTTTAGAAGTAAACTGCAACAATCCCCCGTGCGCTGGTCAACTACCAACTGACCAATATTGTACTTGTTCGTCGTGAAGTGTATATTTAATCTAAATTTGTATTTCATCATGTGTTTTGTATTTATCAATTATAATTTTTTTTCTCGCGCATTATACATTACATTTATGATACAAATTACATACAATAGGTATGTAATGTAGATAATATATTATCATTGATATCAAATATATTATCTAATGGATTAAACGTACACGTACGGAAATGTAATTGTAGCAACATACAAAATATACTATAAATAAACGAAACAGCAGAATATAAAACATAATAACAAGCTTAAGAATATAATATGGAATTTAAGGTCGAGGAACAATGGCGGTGAGAACCGCTACATAGAGCGCGTGAGGAGAGCTTATGTTGTACGATAACACAAAAAAAAATCATTTTTCTCTGAAAAGTTCTACACCAATTCGAACCACGGTATCAGTGACAATATAGATATGAATCTCACTTAAAGCTGTGCAACTAAGAATATGCATTACTGGAGCATCTCATAAAAGAAGAGAGAACGAGGTCAGTGACGACTGACGGTATAGATACTCACACGTCAGCGCTGGCCGGACGTATGCTGCGACGTAAGCTTCGACAATGGACGTATTGTAAACTCATTCTATGCTCGCATCTTAAATGCTTGTATTATTGGTCGTGCCTCTGCACCACAATGGAAGAATTGGATGCTTGGCCACGACTACATCAATTATAAGACTTCAAAATAGGAATACATGGAATTGAACGCCCTCTGGTCACGGCGCGGACTCGGGCCGTGCTCCAAGCGCAGAGTGACTGGAGTCTGAAAATCCGAAAACATTGGAAGCTTTTTGCAAGTGCGAAATGAAATTGCGATGAAATGCTAGTCAACATCCTAAAATCACCGGTTGTTAATTATTGAACGATCGACCGGAAGTGCGCTCGTTACAAAGGTAACATAAATATCAAATAACAATAATTTATTAATTTTTTTAATGTTTATTTTCTGCTAATTTACATTAGCTAATGTTATTTAGCTCAAGTCCCCGTACTGTTTGTCCAGCTACGTTTATTTACGTAAAAGCGCCGTTCCAAGGCCGTCGAGTCGTTTATTTATTACCCTTTTGTACAATACACAAAGAATTTTTACTCTTTTGTGGACTTTAGAAAAAGGCTTATTCGGAATATTTAAATTTTATATTCAAGTACGTTTTATCTCTTATGTATTTCGTATCGTTTGTTAACTATTGCACAACGTCACGTGTGTCGCTTCCAGAGCTTCAATGTTTTATATGTTATTAAAATATAAACATTTCCTTAAATAAAAATAATCAAGTCTTCCTTCATGTAATCAATGATTCAATTCGATTTAATGAGGTTAAAACAATAAAAGTAAAGAACATTTTGGTATAATTCTTTGATTTCCCACATTCTTCGTCTATAATTTATTTGTAATGTCGTTTAACATTGTCAGCTTGATTTCCAACCTACTTTAAAAGGTCGAGGTTCTCAATTCCTCTGTAAATCAATTGTCTGTTTTTATGTTTGTTACATTGTTGGTATACTTGGTCTAATTCTGATAAGCATGTCGTATGAGGAGAGTTTGGTTGGTTGTGATCATCCGCCACGCTGCAAATATTTTTTAACCTTACACGCACTATTTTCTCACGAACTAAGTTTACCTTATTTTTCTCGCAAACCTGTTAGTGAGGTGGAATGGAAAAGATAGCAGGAGAAAGTTTTTAGGTGTCGATAGTGAACGGAACGAAAATCGTGTTGCCATTTGATGCTTTTACCAAATCACGCTTTAATAAAGAACGCTGGAAAAATTTCCAAAGAAAAAGCTTTGTGAATAAAGGTACGTTTCGTATTGTATTCTCTGTAACTTCTGGATCACTCATAGATGTAATGTCCACTACCTAAGTGCCCTCTTCCCTGAATACGAAGCAAGGCATTTGTGTCGAAGCTGAAACCAATCTCCTAGCCTTCAGCATAGATATAAGACAGCAAGCCTCTCGTTGATTCATATAATTTTGGAACAACAACAAAGCGGATAACAAACATCGCTATGATAATGTACAAAAAGCTGCTGATACCTTATTTGTATACTTAAAACTAGGCATGAAATAATTGATAGCCGTGTTTATATATCAGACATATAACAGCTATCAATTATTTTACGAATGTCAAAATTAATGCAAAGTTTTCGAGTATTTTTATCCTTAATTAAAGGCTATAAATATAAAATTTCTTTGGTATTCATTGTGAAACTCCTCCGTTTATTTTGTGACTTCATTTCATTTCATTGTTCAGTGCGAGAGGAATTTGAATGACGGAATTATTCGGCCCTTAATTGGTTTCAACTGTTTTATTCAATATGGCCTTTTGTGTTTGGAAATAAAGAATTTCATGTCCCACGTTTAACAACAGTTTTTATTCAAAATACGATAATTGTTTTAAAAGTGTTTATGAAAGCGTTCTTGTCGCCTGTTGTTTCCACAAATCCCGGATCAGGTTGGTCGAGCTGAATGAACATCGAACAGTCGATCTAATTTAAATTCCATTTTGTAGACTTGTTGAAACATTTTGTACCGAAATAACTGATAGTGATAAAATATATGATACATGCAATAAGCCAATCGCAACGATAACATAGGACTCATCTGTAGCTAGTTATTAAAATCTCTGGCTAAATCCAATTTTAGTACGATAATATTTTAGTGCTGGACACTTTTCAAAATACACACTTTACACATTTAGGATAATATATCATTGCAGTTTTCCACTCGGTGCAGTGATACTCCAATAAACACGATGATTCAGCCAAAAGCAATCCCGAATTACATTTGGAAAGTGATGATAAGAAAGATGATGTAATTAGCACACAGCCCTTTTGCACAATTGGTTATGAAGGCTATCCGCGTACGCTTCGCTTACAGCCTGAAATGAGCGATTGAGTGGCACTTGGTTTGATGGAGATTTTGTCTCTATTTAAATAGCTTCGGCACAATTCAAGAGTTCCCACAATCAAGAAAAGAATGAAGTTCAATTCGATCTTCCTTGCAAGAAGTCTTTTAAGTAATTAAAAGTGTCTAACCAATCGAGTAATTTACAATCTAGTCGTATGGACAGAATCACGAAACAAGTGACAAACACGCCGATTGTAGCAGCGACCTCCGTAGTGTCGAGAGAGTGCACTCACAGAATGCAGCCGTGAAGGGGAGGTGTCCGTCGGCCTAACTCTTCTTACGCAGACAGGAAGCAGCTGCCTCTGGACAATTTGTGTTCACGGGCACTTCAAACCAGGTAGTCACGGTCGGCTTTAATGAGACTCCATATTCAAAATCTTCTCATTATGCAAAAGTTGGTCCACATACGTTCTTACGAACTCGGATTCCTGTAAAATAGCCGCCTTAGCATCGAATGCTGATTAAGAATATTTACTACAAAACATCCTCCGTTTGTTAAATAAGCAATAACGTGTAATAACACAATTGCTAACTTTATTTTGTGCTTAACTTCAACAATGTATTTTGAAGCAGCTGAATAAAATGAAATTATTAATAAATATAAGTGGGCTGGCTCTCGCTAACAAAGCACTGCGGCAATTTAAAAATATTTTAACAAGATGTAACAAGATCGCTTAAAGCATTAGTACATTGTGCCGTCGTTTTTAGCATTTTATCAGTTTATTTTGAACCGCTCCGGGTCCACTACGTGCCGAGAATAAATTGCCGGCGCTGCGGAGTGGAACGTCTTTGCTGAAATTCTTTAGAGATTTTTCCAGTATTATTGTGCTTAGAAGAAAAATACACAAACATCCGCGAGTACAACTTGTTGTAACATTGAATAGGCTGCGCAGTTGTAACAGCATGCAATGCATTGTGTTCAAATTAGTATACGGTATTTCATTTAGATTTCTCTGGTTTAATGTCGACGCGTGCTGCGTGCGGTTCTTGCTCTGTTCACCGTGCGTGTACATCTCACACACAAACTGGCTTCATAATGATTTTAGTAATAGTTTACCTTTGTATGCACGATGGTTTGCCTTTGCTGCTTTATTCTGGATCAATTCTTTCTGCCATTGAAGACGCTCCTAAATTGCAGCATGCATTGTTCATTGCTCCTTAAACTTTAACAAACACTAAAGTAAAACTAAAATTAAAACTAATAAAGCATTTAGTCAATCTATCACAACGACCTATTTTTGTGAAGGACTCTACACAGATTAGCCAGAGAAGCTAACTGTTACTGCTTTACCGGAGTGAGAGGTGGTATCGCCCTTAGGTCGCTTAGCTTGACCTTCTTGCGCTCTATGTTAAAAAATCCCCAATTCCCCAAAGTTTTAAAGATAAAATAGAAGATTATTTAATAATAACTAAACATTCCATTGATCATGTCAATTCTACAATATGAAGGAGTCGCGGGACCTGGAATTGTTATTACCTTGTGTTTCAATCGCGATGCTCGCTATCGTCGGCCATTCTCTGATGTTTTATTCAAGTGCTATTTGTATTATCTTGGACGTCCGTAGTACGAGCTGCTTAAAACAGAAGCACAACAATACAAAGTCTTTTATTTTTAAGTTGCTCTCTCTGAAGTCCTTGACCCCGTCGACTTCTTTATCTCCTGACAATGATGTTTTATATGCGACGTTACTTTTCATAAGTAAAGAAATAAGTCCGCCTCTCGTGTATCACTGCTTTGCATAAACAGATGTGCAGCTGCACTCACATATTTATTTTTTGTTTGTTTCTTTATTATACATAATAACCGTTTATAAGTTTTATTTCAGAAATAGCGCACTAGCAATAAAATAACGCACTTACTATACGTACGTACTATGAAGAAGATTGTGAAATATAGGCTTATCCCATTCGATACGGTGCGTGACGGGAAACAAACCAGAGAATGCCAGCTCTGTCGTATTCTTGTTCTTAACTACTTCTCTGTCCTACTTATCTTCTTTCTCTCCTTGGTCGTCCGTTATCTGCTTTCTACGCGTAAAACTAAAATAGTGACCTAATATTATTGTGCAACCAACGTTCAAAACATTTTGTTACTTCTTTCTTCTTTCTAAAGTATTTGGTCAATCGTTCTACTCGTCAAGCTGCACATAAATTATAGCAAGAAAGCTTTTACAAGTATTTTATCATTCGTTAGAACCATTTTGAGAAAATAATATGAAAACCAATAAAATCATTAATATCGATGCAAACATTTTCCGAGTCCGATGCAGTGCGGCGTACATTCGTTTATTTGAAATATTTGTCAGAATCCACTACAGGGAAGTTAAACATTTCCGACCTCTCAGTTACGTTTCATATCAAAGGAGGCTGAAGCAACTATTTGCTTATCAAAGGCAGTTGCCGCAGAGTTGAATACTTCACGTCCTCAGTTACCACTACGTTATCATCATGAATGGTGAATACAATTGAAATTCCAGCGGAAATAAAGACAGAAGAGATGGAACTGGCTGATGTGTAGTTCTAGTTCTAATATAAATCAAGTTAAAATTGATTAAACACGCCTTGAGAGATGGACCAGCACTTGAGAGTGAACATCTTATAACATTTCTCCAGAAGGCATATTGCAATGGGAAGAAAACCACTCAGCATAACTTTAAAACTTGCAGCAGCACCGCCGCACGACCACAACAGTCGCTTCTCGTCTTCCGACACACCATGCACTTGGCTCATACTTATGTTATACAGAAGTAATTTGATAATAAGTAATTTTTGTCAGTTCAACCACTGTTGAAATAATGCAGAGCTACGACATGGCTTTCTCGGCATCTCTCGTTCTCTTCTCCACAGAAAAAATCGTAGCAAAACATTGAGCGACAATTTTATTACTTGAATTAGTGTAAGAAAAAAAATGTAAAATAAAAATAACCGTTTAATTTATTCCATTATCAGCGGACACACCAGACGCTGTCAGTGTGCCCACAATTATTTATATTAACTTGAATTTAAACTTGAACTTAATTGATTGATTCTGTGAGATGTTGCGCTGGTGTTCTATCGGTAATGAGAACACTACGTTGAACAACTCTGGTCAGGAGCTGAAGCTATTTAGATTTGGATGAACTAAAACAACCGGAAAAAAAATAGATAAGACTGTCAGAAGCGAGCCCGTATGTCCTAACTTAAACGGGAAGTTACCGCTGCAGCAGCGCGCAGGCGGCATTAGCGACGGCAAACACCAGACTTACACTGAACTTAATGCACTACACTTGTCGAACACTAATCGCTGCGCAAATATTCATCCTCCTCGCACACACTCCTACAGCTTCATGGAGTCTATAATTACCTTCATTTATGGACTCGAGGCGAAGCATCTAATTGTAAGAAAATTGTTCTTATTTCTGTCGACGCACTTTAAAGTAAGTTGTATAAACAAATAAAATTATTACCTCCGATGGACAACAGGTCTCCAGCAAAGACTTTTACTTTGCACGGATCTAACTACTCAAATTTCATTCTCATATATTAATAGATTGAGATAAAACCTCTATTGCACTAAGATATATGTGCAGAGGCGAGCTTTTTAGCGACATACTGTTCGTCTGTTTCCAGTATTTTGACATAATCCGTCTTTGTGACGTCGCCAATCTCATCAACATACATTCTCCCAACACCTACTCTGCTGTCACTTTCACAACGTATTTTTCACTTTTTCAATGCATTTCTTTGCTCTTGCTCAAACCACAGAAGCATACTTTTTGTCTGTTCTGATAGCAACACCATCACTTTCACTTATGTTGCAATTTCTAATGCTATTACAAAGAGTCACTCTTAGCTAGCATACCTTTTAATGACCACATCCTTGCAATTTTGGATTTTGGTTTTTCATACTTGTTCCTCTTTATCTAAGTCTCTTGTTTATGTTACAATTATTTTCAGTTGAATTCGAATTGTGAAAATTGCAAACATAAGTTATGACTAGAAAAGCCATTTTACTCTCGCATCTCACCCCTAACTCGCATTCCTGATCTTTAAAAAAATCAAACAATCGTCTATGTACAGTTTGAACTGTCCTGGAGATCCTACACCAATGTAGGTCTGTGTGTGAGCCCCGTTGTCCGAACACGAGCGTTTAGCTTTGTATTCCATGTCATTAGTTTGCAATCAAAGTCTCCAGAGTTGTAAATATATTTCTAGTTCTCATTTCTGAATAGACTCAGTTCTAAATAGGTGCAGCTGAATAGAACTGAAGAAATTCAATCCCACTTAACACCTACTAAGGTCCTAATGAGGTCTCGTCCAACTGTGGCGGTGGAGAGCGCACGCTAGATTGATACACTTACTTCAAAGGCTGCAGTCAGACTGATTCATGACACCTCCGGCACTCCACTTCAAGGATTGGAATTAGGGAACATTTTTATTCTTGTTGGAATTATTTCCGTTAAGTTAAAAATCTCGTGTCATGTAACCCTGGTGGTATTACCACTGTTTACTAAGATTATTAGGTACAAATTTTGACTTGCAGTCTATCGCCATACAAAATTGTTTGTGTTTTTACGATTGTAATATACTGAAGTATTTTAATACATTAGTTGATTTTATCGTACGCGAAATAGGTCGGAGCGCTGCGAGAGCTGGCGATAGCTATTTAGCGGGAGATCCTTTGTCATTTCGGCTCGTTATACAGTCAAATTTGCGGGCCGGTGATCGTTATGATATCAAATAGCACCGCCGCGTGCCAAACGCTCCCGGATATTGTGGACTTGCTTTATGGTAATAGGAACGGAAATAGTAAGAAAGTACGGGCGGGCGCCGCCACTGTGAAATGTTACGCCCGAATCCTGGCTGTGCTTCCGATCGCTCTCTCATTAATTTTTTTTAGTTTTGGCGTAAAAATATTTTAGTTCTTCTTTTTTAAACTTTTATCACTAAATTTCTTTTATAAGAAAGAAGCAAATGAGCATTGTGTTACCGCCACCATCCAATGACTCCTATCGCAGGAATTGCAGATGTGTAATTGCAACCCGTAGAAGTGAAGAGGGCTGTCGGCATTAACTCACAACTGATAATATACTAACTGTTAACAAACTTACGTTTTTGATTACAAATCTTCAGGCAATATAATTAATTGCAGGTGATGTAATCGAATTCGCATTTTAAAATACAAAATGCTAGGAACATGTTCCACGCATAATGCGAAATCTTTTGCTCCTTGCATTGGACTGCTAACATGTGTCGACGTCGACATTCAAACGCCTAATATATTCATTCTGCGCGTTGGCCGCAACACTGTGGATATATTCCAACCTAAACCATTGTCACACGACTTCCAGCCGTCGTACGTAGACTCATGGTATATATTGCGATGGCAGCTATGTTATGTTAACGGTGAAATGACAAATTCTTTGTGATTTTTCAAAACATATCGCTCTCAAGCAAATTTGAAAGTATTACATTTTTTCATTGCAAAGATATGACAATGATATTTTCGGTCGTTGGTATTGAATACAAGTTTTGCAGATTTTTTGGAAAATAATTGGAAGGTAATTATTTTTATTTAAATAATTTTAAGAATATCAACAATATCAGGTTCTTGCCACTTCTGTTATTCTCATTAAACACCGAACACAGATTGTTGTGTAAATTAAGAAATACTCGCGTTTACATCCGGTTATACAGACCACAAATCAATAAACAAATTTCGCAGAAGAATACAAAATTTACCGATAATTTATTCTATTTAAAAATGACTGTATGCCACCAAGTAAACTGCTGCAGCTACTCCTGATGAAGAGCTTGCAGTAAGTTCACACCGTTACAAGGAAATATTCAAATGATGAAGTAACATGTCACAGTGGCACTTAGCTTATATTTGGCAGCAATAAAAGCTGCAGTTCTTACAACAAGCATCCAGCGATGCTTCTACGTTAATACTGTGGCTATCTTACTACGTTTCGTTTAAATTGTATTACCGATCTCAGGAGACACCACGTCGTATAACTTGAGAAAATATAATTGAAAACTAATTAGGTAAAAATTCAAAACATAATCTAAAGGATAGTTTAATTTTATAGCACACACTGTAGCCACAGAGTGATCTAGATGAAGGGCTGCTGCTGCTGTTCTAAAGTTAGTGGGGCACGTTTGCTTACATAGAAACTACCGCTCCGGAACTTATTGATGTTTAGAATTATCCCATTAAACTTTGAAGGCCATTAGTGCTATTAATGTATTGTTAACAATTGTTTATTATATATATTTGACAATTATGTTTAGAATTAACGAGGAGATTGGAATTCAGCGTATCTTCTATCTCTGTATCTCGTCAGAAAAAATTCTCAGAAGAAAGTTAGCTGTTTGCAGGTAGACTACTTTTAGAGCTAATTTGAGCGACTTCATGTGACATACGACTAGCTTTTGAAAACCTGGAGGCGAACCAGGATATAAATAAGAATATGGATGAAGGATGTCGTTAATATAAATAAGAATATATGTCAACGACATAATATGTGTAGGTCGCAATTCTAAACAGATGAGCTCCTCTCAGTTCCAAACGTCCGGCCGATGTTTGTGTACCAATTGTGTGTTTTCTATTTTGTCATCGGAGTGATCTAGTGGATCTGTTGTATTGACCACTTTTATCTGTATCATAAGGAAGGTCGCCGCAGTCACGATTACCGTTATACCAATACTAGCGAATTGCCAATTAGATTCCTAAATAAACTCATGCCGGACTCCCCAGACCGTGGCCCTACCTACATACAATTTCTACGTTAAGTGTGGCTACACAACTACAAAGCTTTTAACAGAAATAACAAATTAAGTTATCAACTCTACACTACAATGCTTTAATGTTCAGCTTAATTTCTAGTTACAAGTTGCATGGATCCGAGTTAACTTTCAAACTAGACTTAGTGTACATATACGAGCAGCACTACAAAAGCTCCGAGGGCCTGGTTGTCATATTGTTCTTGTCAAAGCATTCAATTACAAGAGCGAGATGAACAATTTTCGATTTTCAACCGACTTCAAAAGGAGGAGGTTCTCAATTCGTCTGTGTTTCTTCGTTTGTTACCGCATAATTTTGTACTGGGTGAACCGATCCAATTCTTATTCTGACGATGGGATCCATGAGTAAACCATATCAACCTGAAATTTGCATTAAGTCTGTGCACCACAAATGGACGAATAAATAATTATCACGCCAACGGATTTCGATGATTCATTTTTTTATTGGAAAGCATGTACCTTAAAAGTAGTTTGATGAAAATTTGCTTTCGTGATATTGCTACGATAATTCGGAAATATAAGGAGGGCGTCCGCGCGTTATAGCGTTTAACGTTTGATTCGATTTGAAATCGGTTTTTGTTTTTGCTCGTACAAGTATATTTATACTTGTATAATTTGATATTTGAAACAAACGACATAACTGAACCCGCGAGCCGCAATAACTGCTGACAAATGTGCTCTCCCAAACTTACAATAATGTTAACAGTCAGTAGCGCGACCGACGCGACGTGCCCGTGGACATTAGCAGGAGCAGGCGCGGTTGAGAGCAGGAAGCAATTGATACAATATCAGTTTATGATTCATTCCAACTTGTTGTGCTGGAGCTGCAGGAAGTACCCGTTGGTGGCGCGCGCAGGTAAGTAGCGCCCGCACCTCCCCCGCAGCTTTGTGCGGGTAATTTTATTTATTCTCCCGGGCACACCCCCGGGACTCTTCAAATAAATTGCAATGCGTCCGCACGGTTGCCTTTCTTATTTTCCTACCGTTGCACTAGATTACAGGAATGTTTTTCCTGGCCACCTACTTTGGATCCTGCGCTTAAAAATTAAATGTAAAACCGCCTTGTATTTGGTTTTGCAAGATCTCAGAGCTCCGCCTGCCACCACTGACCACCAGGTCTCTCAGTCGGCACTGGTCTCCTATTCCGGCGAGGCAGTGCTTCCACCATGCGGAAAAAACATTTAAATACCAAAGGTTTTTTAAGTTATTTATTTAATTTTTATAACAAGTACATAACCAAGTGAAAAGAAAAAAAATGAAATAAGCGCGACACGGTCTTGTTCATCAGTATCTAATTCTGACTTTGTGTCCTGAATCCATAGAGTTGCTAAGTATTTAGTCACTCCACGTGGCGGTTGGCGATGGCGGCGTCCCGGTGTAGGTTGGCACCGCGCAGCACGAGCCCTCGGCCGGGCTGGCCGCGCTCCCCGCCCGCGGGCTCGTCGTGAGCGTCGGCGTACTGGATGAGCAGCATGCGGCGCGGACGTGTGGATAGGTTGGCCGTGCTGCCGTGCACCAAGAAGTAGCTGAAGATGACGACGTCTCCTCGCTTGGCTACCACTGGCGTTGCTTTTTCGATTGGAAATTTGGTCTGAAATATAAATTTTGTGCTATAAAATAAAAAAGTTAAGTAAATTACTAAATTAAAATTCCAAGAGCGTACACAAAATTGCGCAGCTTAAAATATTTAGTACGTATGTGAGATACAAACAAACGAAGCATTGATAGCCTAATGACTTATAGTACGGCCTGCGCACGTAAGGCTGCAGGTTCGAATCTACCATTCGACTATAGACGTGAACCATTTCCTAGCTTAAGCTCAGTTGGACTGGTTGACAAGAATGTCAGTAATCTTTAAAAAAATTAATATATATCTCACGTGCGAACTTATCCCGCTGCATTGTTTTCAATGGCGGCTGCGAATTATTAACACTTGGTTACAATTTGGTGGTATATATTCTGTTTTTATGACGAAAAAATTTACCTGATCGACATAGTGGAACTGCGTGGTCTCCCGCCCCCCGACGTCATCCAGCGGCCCCAACTTGTGTGATCCTGGATAAACAAAGAGACCTCCGTTTTCTGGCGACGAGTCATCAAAATTTATAAAGGCAGCGACCATGGAGTCGTTCTTGTAAGGGAAGTACGGGTAGTCCTGGAATACGGTGTTGTTGCTGTTTCATCAATTGTTTACTTTGATAGAATTTTCTAACACTTCATCTTGTCTTGAGGCTAAAAGCTTATGTCCAATATATCACAGATTATCTCGTATTTATTTGATTTTAAATTGAAAAACAAACCTGATGCATGGGGTATGAAGCTCCCTTCTCCGGCGGCTTGTAGTGAGCCTTGGTGTGGTGGAGAATTATATTGTTGGTGCCCATCACGTCTTCCAGAATATCCAGCAGTCTGTCGTGATAAAGGAGTTTGCCGAATACGGCGTGATGCAGCTGTAAGTTGTGGATTCCTTTCACCTGCAACAAATAATTATCAGTCTCCACTTTATATCTTTCTATTCTTTATAATCTTTTAGATTTAAACGTACGGTAAACGTTGATGTCGATCGACGATCACGCCCCGCGGATATTTCCTGTATCCTTCTAAATAATATCAACAAGTACGACAGTCCCGCAAGTGTTCTCGATAGCGGGCAAATGCCGCGTCTTCCTCAATCTTTCTTAAGGCATGCAACGCTGTCGGGAGATTTTAGCCACTAACAGCTACCACCTGCAGCATCACTGCAGGGTGTTGTAAAATTTACATGCGACATTTGTGAAATGGGTCGTCGAACATGATCAACGAAAGTATTGTAATATTGTTGACTTGAACAATTATATTTACAATTAAAGAAATAAAATTTATTAGAACGAAACCAAAGTTTCTTCAATCTACTTGTTAGTGCACTAACAACGATATTACTTGGCACTGCGTACTTTTGAAATAAAACAACGTGTGGTTCTTAAGACGGTTTTCTTTCGACTCATTTCTCGCGCACAACTGTCAAACGTCAATCATATGACTTGACACTACTCTTAAAGTATATCCTTTACAATAAAATTTTTATCGAAAATGTAATGAACGAAAACGGCTGGCGAGATATTGTGTTATTCGTTCTATTGTGGCGCACTCACTTGATGCAATTTTAATAATTATATGGTTTTCTCATGGATGCCATGGGATGCAGTGAGATCACACGGGAAGTGCCAACTATCAAATGACCTACTCGAAAGTTATGAGATAACATGAAAAAAACCAAACAGACAAATTGATGTCCTTTTTTGATGTCGGCTGAAAAAAGAGCTTTCGTCTCACTGCTGACCGCGGCGTCACGAGAAATGGATTGCAAATAAGCATAATTATTTTATATTATATAATAATCGATAAGGTTTACCTTCTTAAGAAGTATTCGGTGGTTGGTTAGTTGGTTTAGTTCACGTCAATAGTCGAATGGTGGATTCGAACCTTCGAGCTTACGTTTCGTAGACCGTACCTTAAATTACTATTGACACTTCTAAATGGAGTCCAACTTACAGTGTAGGGACTGTCGCTTTCCCTGTTGTTCGCGTCGCTGCCTACCCACGAGGTCTCAGTCTTTGCTTCATTCTTCCGTCTGAACAGAGCGTCGTACTCAGCAGACAGAATGTCGAATTCCTCTTCTGTGAATGGGTTCTTGATGAGAATGTAGCCGTTGTCCTCGTAAAATTGTTTCTCCTCCAGCGTCAGCACCCCCATGTTGCTGCTGAGCACACCAGTGGGGGTTAATGGCAAGACTTCGGCCGGCGTCAAGTCTTGATCTGGAGTCGTGTACTACTAGCCTTTACGCATTTTACTTCACCCATCCTCCTTCTATCATCGAACATCGTAACACACCACATATTTAATAGCGAACGCATCGGTTTTTCCGTGGTTTTTAGCGCGTGGAACAAAGTGTGGATTAAGAATGTACTAAGCTATTTTGCAATTAAATGACTAAACCACTTAACGTCGGGGAACTTGTGAGCAAACACCAGCTTTGTAAATTAAAATGAACTTGCTACCCACAATCAAACAACAGGATTGTTACTTCGCTATTTGCAATTTTAATGTACTTTAGAAATTAAACTAATTTTTTTTAATGTCTCTCTCTAATGATTTATATTACTTGAAAAATCAAAGATGAAAGAGACTTAAGATTTGAGAGAGAGATGCGGCTAAATATTTGAAGAGACAAGTAAGGCGAGCTGTTAAATATGATTGCGTTACAATAAACAATAAAGTTGGCGGCAGATTACTTACCCAAGTATGAGCTAAACAGCGCCACACAGCGCAGCCCGCACGGTCAATGTCGCTCAGTGTCGAGTGACGCTCCACCGTTCATTTATAAGCTGTCGTGTTTCTGCTTATCGCTAATATTTATATTGATATAAAGCGATTTGTTTGTTTTGAATTACATTAAATTCTTATCTGCGAAATTACATAATCGTTATAAAGTGGCCGTTCTCTGCTCGTATCGCCGGTCGCAATACATTTCATGTATTTATGTCACTTACCCAAGAAATGTGCCTCTACATATAGAAATCAATCCCCCAGTAGAGTTAGAGCAATTATAACATCATGTTAAAAGTTAAAGTTACAGCCAATATATTATATATGTCCCACTTGTTGGGCACAGGGCTTATTTATAAAGAGATCATAAGTGCGACCCTGGTGTGGATTGGCAGACTTCACATGTGTTAAAAAATCTTCTAAGACATGTCAGTTTCCTTCACCGCCGAACACGTGGTAAGTCAGCACCAAACACATTCATTGGTGCCGGCACCGGAGATTGAACTCTGGTTGCTAGCATATTATACAACTTGAGGCGACCGCTCGGATACTGAGGCATCTAGTAAAATTTATACAATCTTGAACCCAGTCTTATCGACATGTTATTTCTCTCTCTATGTGGCACTATCTCTATCTACAATTAACTAACTAAGAAAAACTCATTTAATTGTATGAGGAAAGCGGATGTTAGAATCTTGAAAGGAATTTGGGTGCACCACAGAAAGTGAAAGAATAATAGGCCGATCGTCAACACGATCATCTGATTAAGAGAAAGGGGCCACCTCCTCTGCTAATCTCTACCGGGTGGTGAGGAATGCCTCTCTACCGGAGTGGATGAAAGCAGATTGTCCATTTAATGCGCTTTAGTAGCTACGACCCGCAGAAATGAGAAAGAAGAAGACCCTGCAGCGACTTAAACGATCTGAGAGCTTATGTTATTTTAAGATAAAGAAAAACAAAAATAATGTGGCGATGGTTCAGAGTGATGGTTATCGCACCATGGCCCCGTTATCTTCTGGAATTATACAACTGGCCCTGACGTCATGACCTTTGTTTCTTGATAAAACTTTTTTCCACCATCCGCTCCTCCACACGTCGAGCGCGCGCATTGGGCACGTACGCTGTGGGCTTAATGTACACTTAGTACTTGTATAAACTTAATTTATATTTTTCTTTAAGTAACTTATGTCAATAAAGGCCGTGGTGCGGGAATTATTCTTCTTGAAAATATTTCTAAATTTAGTACCATAAACATGTCAACATGCTGCGACCTTTGGCGCCGAGCGACAGGAGAATGTGAGACATTGCAACAGAAATCTAAATCAATAATTAAGCTAGGCTAAACAAATGTAAACATAAAATGGAACGGGCTGTGAAGGTGTACCGGGAAGTTGATGATAGCGCAAATAAAATCCTTTGCGATGCGCACTTGGAGAAGATTATTCTTTCTGTGAATTCCGAGCAGAGGGCGCCCGACGGGGTGGCGTATAGAGTAGAGGAGCTTGGTAGCATTTCGAATTATTATTACTACTTTTCCATTTGTCCGTTTTGCTATTCAAATGTCGGCCTCCGCCCTTTGCATGTAGACATCAGCGCGGCGCCGAGACATTACTTTGTGGCTGTAATTCAACAATAAGCATAAATAAATTCAATTATTCAATATATAGTAACATAATGAGTTTTTGTTGTTTGATACTACTTATGCGCGATGTAAGGCGATAGGCTCACCACCAATTGTGACGCATATGGGACGCGACAAAGCTTTTTTTTAATAATTGGCAGTGTGATAACACAATTACTATATTCGCAGGTGTAAGGAACTGGACTTCCGTGAACGCTGTGAGGCGGAAGCTAAAGCCATGTGGTATGTTAAAAATGATGTTAGACCTGACATGTGTGTTAGAAGATGGCTGCCCTGTTATGACGTCATAATCAGCTGCCAAAATAACTAGGAGAAGTAATCGGTAATGAGTAAGCACAATAGGCTGAGAAATGTTCGCTGTTTCCATTATTTATTGCGCCGCTCGCTCCTGCTTATTGTTTTGTCCCGCTCAGCAAACGGGAATTACAATAGATAACGTTAATCCCCTAATTTATTAAACGTTGTTGAAAGCAATTAGCTATTCATATAACTGTTAATTTTAGCAGGCTTCGTTATAATTTTAACACAGGACAACATATTCCCGCGCTCTATACTGCCATGTTAACTGACTGTGGACAAGATTATATACAAATAAAAACAACAGGCGAAAATTCTTAAAAAACGACGTACAAATATTTATTAAGTTTCAAGTTACGGACGAAAGCTCGTTTGGCTTATAAAGATCGCATCTACACTTGAAGCTTTAGGAAAGAGAAAATAGTTACAAAGTAAATCATTCTCCCGAAGAAAGTTAAACCTGGATTACACGGGGCGGGGTGCGGGCTGCGGAGGGGGGGATAGGCTCAGGACCGCCGAAAAATAATGGAGAGTAAATCTAAGTATCGCTCCCCTGGTGTTACAAGCACATCGGCTCAGCTCAGACCCCGGGGCTCGTCCTTGTTTCCTTATTTAAACACACTGCTGGCAACTTATTTGCAATGACTAAAACAATCACATTATTTTGATTATATTTTTGTCACACACAAGACAGCGAGAAATTGTGCAAGCAATAGTTGCTATCCACTGTCCGCGGAGGATCTGTCACCATGACACCTCGAGCATAATTGAGAATATCCAACATAATAATGATTTTGTCTTCCTGCAGCCCCCAGCTCGGCATATGCCGTGTTTGTCTTTTAAACGCTTTCATCAACGACAAGATAAAATCGTTCAATACTCGATACAAACACACATGCATGTCGTGTATATGCCGCAACACAATGGACGCGATGTCGGGACACACGACGTGCCGTGGAAAGTATTCAATGTACAAGTATTAACCTTTACTCGTGGTGCGGCTGCTCCGGCTCTCACACGCAACTTCGTCTCCTCTATTCACTGCCATCATTATTATTGTACCGTTATTTATACATATATACAAAACACCTGTCCGGCCTGTCCGTGCAGCTACAGAATATGTATAAAATCAGTTCAGTAGACCGACTCGTTTTTCCTTTTGTTCAAGAAAAAAGCATTAAATTTGGTTTCGTTCGCGGTAACTTTACGTAATAGCGGTTCAGAAGAGACAAATAAAAATTTCAAAAGGGCCGCCAGCTCGCGCCATGCCGGTCTCCGGCGACTGCAGATAGCGGACAGACGTATGACGTGCTATCAGTCAGCTCGTCTCCCGCGCCCAGAGAGGTGGCGGCGCGCTGCCCCCGCGCTGTACAAACGTTTTTGAGACACACACAAAATTACTTTAACAATATTATTACTTCAACAAACCACTAAGGGCGTGAAGTAATCTCAGATTAACACGCATCTAATAAAAGCAGCTTGTTTTTTATCTCTCTGAGAGATTTTTGTTCCATTTAAGACATATCTTTAGCCAGCGTGTCTTAAGCAGGTTGTTTTAAAACAGCGAGGAAGGATCAGATTCCTTTGAAGCGTTTCGTTGTAAGCAACTGGGAAAAATTCACGAATTTCCTACCGTTTTTAATATTATATCTCACCATGAGACACGACAACACTCTGTTCATTCTTCACAAAGCGTATCAGACCCACAGATGACAGGTGAATGAGTCCGTAACCATATTCTGGATAAAAATTTCGATAACAAAACGAATTAGGTACGAGCTGGCCGGGATTATTATTTTAGATTATTTTCATTTGTAAATCAAATCAACAATTTAAATTGTCACATCTTATTTAAGATTGTGAACAGGCAAAATTGCTACTTTAATTTTTATGTGCATTCGGTATTTCAGTTAAGTCTTGACGTTCGGTGAGAAATTAATTTTATTTTTTTTATATAATAAGCAATATTTTTGCACAGAGGCGTCTAATGGGCGGCGCCGCCCGACTACAGTCTGCTCTCAGAAAAGAAATAAGTTTACTTTCTAAGGATGTTAATCCAGGATTAGCTCGCGACACTCGGCGGCGAGACCTCGCGCTAATAATAAGGTGTAAATTTAAGAAGCGCTTTACAGCGATGTAATACCTTCGCGTAAGCAGATTTACTTACGTACCCATTGTTATAACGCACGTGAATATTTTATATTTGAAGTCTGTGTCTAGAGAATGCGCACTGCGGCTACATCAAAGGTCAAACTTAAGCCCGTTACTTCGTCCGCATAGAATTTATTAGCACGGAGATGTATCTCTTAATAAGTGTTACGGGTAGAGTTTAGTTTAAAATAGATATTTGGCAAAAGTCATTTGAAGGAATATATGAAAAATGCGGTGGTCAATGGCGCCTTGCCAGGTACTTGAGGGAAGTACTCGAAGCTGTCGCACATGTGTGTGTCCCTACATCCGAATGGAGAGAAAAAACACACCTCTTTCTCTCAGGATTACTCTTAAATAAGTTCATTGACCTCCACGAGCGACAGGGGAATGTGTTTATTCTACACATTAACTAAAATATTGACCATCTTACTAAATACAACTTCTATCGCAGCTCTGTATGGAATATTTTATGTTCTAAAAAGATTTAATAATACTCACAGAACCGGCCACGTCCACATTACTTATGTCCAAAGGATTGTCACTTCACTTGGAGATTACCGAAATATGAATTATGTGACACACCAGCGATCTCTCACTTGCGTTATGCATTACCCGAAGAAAAATTATCTGAAATTTTGAGTGGAGTTGAGTGGAGTGATGGGATACCTGCAACATCAAGTCGACGATAACACCAAGCCTTCATGAAGAAATTACTATATTTGAAGAAGATATATTATAATACAATCATTTGCAAGTTTACCACAGGGATCACCGTTTATCTTGTGTCGTACTTCGGGCCGCGCTCCATGATAACCATCGTGGGGTCGGCAGGGCAGGCAATGCGCCATCGCTGGACCACGATAAAGACGTGTCGTGCTAACAGTAACAACATTAATTACTCCATTATAATAGATTATGGTTTTTTGTATATATCATGATTCGTGTATATATCATATCCTAGAGTCGTGACATTTGGAATACTGTTAGTTTTAGTGCGACGTAATGAAAGAGGAATCACTTAGAAACAGCAGCGCTGCCTGCAACTCGGCGCCGTCGCTCTACAGGATTATCTCATAGATCAGTTTACATAGAAGTATGGAATTGTTTAAAGTTATGATAAACAATTACTCCACAATTTAATATATATAAAGACAATCCCTGAAAAAATTAGCAAATATTTAGAATTAAAACACGAAATAACCAGAATCTGGAGACAACAAAAAGTTTACATAGTGCCTACAGTGCTAGTAGCTCGCCACGACCGGCATCATCCCACACCACTTGCTCCATAGCCTCAAGCTCATAGATTTAAAAGAAAGCCTCTATTTAACTCTTCAAAAACCTGTAATTCTGAATACGTGTACAATTGTTAGAAAGTTCATGCAAATAGACACAATATTAACATACCCACAACATAAACACAAAACACACCCTACATTTACTTGATTATAACCAGTAAATGTAGGTGAAACCAGCTCCTAATAAAGAGCTGAGAAAAATAATAAACATTCGAAAATAATAATAATAATTAGTGGTAGTGTGCAGCAGCGCAGTTATTATATAACGCATGATACAAGCAGTAAATATCAGCATATAGCACATTAACATCTTTATAAAACTACAACATAAGTTGTGTAACGCAAATGTGGGCTCGGACGATAGTTATGTTTGAATGTGGGAAAACAGAGAAACAAGCGGCTCAAGCGCCACGGCAACCGCAAACATACAATTACATTTGCTGGCGTATCCCAATATTCGTATATCATCACGGAACACAACTCAATCAACGCCGACTAAACAAGACGAAGGCAGTAAGCAACAGAGCCCGCAGTAAGCAGCGCAGACCGCACTTCGCTTAGTTCACTCGGGTAAGCAAACGCCTCGCACCGAGCATAAATCAAAATCTATGTACATAAAACAACTAGCGCTCAAAAACATAACAAAATTGATTTCAATCAAATTTGACTCTTATTGCCTTTACTTTAAGAACGTCACGGACATAGGATGATGGTAAAACTGCTTGTGTACATTTTAAGAATATCTTCAAAGAATAAGATGATCCTCAATTCACTTTGGTTAATGGGGTCAGAGGGTTCAGCGATCGGTGGGGGCTTCGCGCCTGATCATGAATAAATGACACGCTTTAGAAAGAATCAATTGCCGTTGCTTCAGCGCGAATCTTTTTACGCTGAAATTTAAAAAAAGTACGTAACTCTAAAAGCGGGTCATTTATTTACCTTCCTTCCTAAGAATTGATATAGTTTTTGCCGAAAACATTGCTAAAACTCGTAAAACTTAATCATATCGTAATAGTAATAGTCGCTAGGTCACCCTACGACTACCAGCCCTGCCCAGCGACTATTACTATATTATAAGTCTTGTCAGGTGACCATGCCGGACAACTGACGCCGCTCATTTGTGAGTTGCTATATGGCGAACGATTTTAATTGCTACTATAACATAGTTCTCAATTATACCAGGCACCTGATCAACTATGTAACATGTAACATGTAAATTTAAAAACAATTAGACTCAGTTTTTATCATCGTGGTCGTCACAGCTAGCTGGGGTCGTCAGAATGCGTCAATAGCCTAATGGTATAGGTTACTGTTTGCGAATCGTAAGATCGTATGTTCGAATCCACCATTCGACTATTGACGTGAACCATCCCACAAGCTTAAGCTTAGTTGGAATGGTTAAGAAGAATGTTAGTAATATAAAAAAAAGTAATATTGCTACTTTTCTGTTAGACAAAAAAAAATAACTTTCGACTGGGTGAACCGCTTTCGATGATTTTTTTGTTTGAAAGCTGGTCCCATTTCAATTCGGTCCAATTCTGACAATGGCAATGATAAAGCCATATAAGTCTTGAATTTGCATCAAGTATGTTCGCGACAAATGGACGAATAACTGAATATCACACCAACCGATATGGAGGATTCATTTTTTTATTAGAAATGATTTACTTTAAGAGTAGTTTGATGAAAGTTTGCTTCTGATTATTTCTATTTCGTTCCCACGATAATTCTGAAATATTAAAGAGGGCGTCCTCATCGTAATAGCGTTTAACGTTTGGTTCGATTTGAAGTGGGTTCTTGTAAATATACTTTCTACTATTAAAACCAAAAAATAAATTGCTTGGTCAACAAAAATTTCCGTTTAGGTGGATTGTAACCAATTCAGTGTATTTTTAAATAAGAAACGAGTCTAAACAAATAAATCTCTCTGAAAGTCGCATTTACCACGCGCAGTGATCTGAAGAATCGCTGGGAATTATTCAATCCGCTGAATTAAGTTTTTGTTCAGCGCCGCAGAGCGACATACCTGTACTGGACATGACACCGAGTTCATGTCTAGTACAGTTACCTACACTACAGAACTTTTGTAATTCAACACTTAATCAAAGCAAATTTTTTTGTAAATTTGTATGTTGTAAGGAATCTCACAGACACATAACAGTCCTATTAGGCAAGTTTACTTGGAGATTTTAATACATCTTGCTATTACCACCTTAATATTAGTTAAATTGAATTTATGACGGCATTGAGAGAGTCAGAAAATGAGACTGAGAGTTTAAAAATGTTTTATACATTTAATATTTTATTGTCTTCCTCATTCTCATTCATTTTTCAATGCTAAGTCATTACAGTGGGACGGAAATATTGATTCCGCGCATCACTTCGTTACAATTCGCGCAAACTTAATGCTATCTCGGTTATCCGCCACCTACAAACGTAAGTGTGAGTCGAAGGACAATACTCTTTACTACAAATATTTTATCATGATTGAAATTGATTAAGTAGACGTGCCAAAGTATAATATTTAGAATGACGGTGTGACGGTCGGCCATTCATAAAGACGTCACTCCAGTGACAAATGACTCCGCGTCCTCACAAGCCTTATCTTTCGTCTAATCGAGTTGTCCTCTTCGCCAGACTGTTGACGGAAGCAGCTCTCAGATGCGTGTCCTAAAAACAATTAATTTAATTTTAACGTCATCGGATCCACACACCGCAATTGAGTGAAACATTCTTACGTAAATATTAAGGTAATTCTCAGGCATCGCTATACACCTAAAACACCATACATAGTTGCAAATATTTTTTTTGTAATAAAGAAATCGAAACTACTAGACTAGAATTTGAAACCAACACTAAAATCGAACACGAAAAGTCGAACTGCTAAGCCACTACAGCTACGACTCTCACTTCTGCATATTTCAAAGAAACTGTGTTCATTTTGCGTATATGAAAAAATTCTAAAAAGGTTCTTCTGCAACATTACCGAAACTTTGGCGAGCTGCTACGTTCTCTCTACGGAATAAAATAATGTAAAAACATGAAGGACACTCCTCACAAGGTCCAAGAATCCATTTGAATAAAAGGATTCCTATACCGCGCATTAATCAGACCGACAATACTCAAGTACTATGCAAGGTATAATAACAATGTAAAATGATCCCAATGCCATATGCCATAAAGTCCATAATGGACTTTAAGGTATATACTAAAGCAATAAAAATATGGATGGATATATTATTGGTAAAACAGATATGAAATATGTGTAGTAAGTGAATTGTTTTTTGTAAAGTGTTGTGATACGAGAACGAGAATATAATAAAAACTATACGGTACGGGGTAATTAATAACATAATATTATAGTGTTTAAAATTGTTTTTTTTTATCTTTGAACGTCTGTAAATGAACCACGTGCGCATTAATTGTTAACTAACTGAAAAATAAGATTTCTCTCGTAAAGTCCAGTAAACTCCGGATGATGAAATTTCGGAGCAATTTAAAATATGAACAACGTACAATTTAATTTATAGAGGCAACTGGCATATACCACCGCGGATGTTATTCTATTGTGTACGTAGGCTTTTTATTGTTTGCAGTGAACGTAATATTGCTTAGTGCAGCAGAAATAGTTCACGCAGAAACAAATAAAACTACCAACGCTCATTGTACAAATTGATGTCTGAACAAAGGGGTAGCCACAGTTCTATTGTTCACAATGCACGAGCTCGTAGACTAAGGCTACAACTTTTCAACCCGCTACGATCTACAGCTCGCTACGCAGAGCCCGTGACGCCGAGCTGCCGCTACGCTCGGCACACGTGCCCGCGCTACGCCGCACACTCGGTCCCGCTGAGCGCATCGCTCGCTACGCAGCGCACGTAGCCACGGTAGACTTGTTCCAATCGTTTTTATTCTAACACTTCGGTAGGTTGAGGTGAACATTGCGATATATCAACACATACCCTACATAGAAATAATAAAACATATATTATAATTTGCTTCGACACAAACACAACTGTAAATAAACGTTTTATATCATTTTCGCGCACATATTGTACCTATTCAAATGTGATTTTTTTGGACGTAAGAATTCAAAAACGGTGACTTATAGGTTCAAGTTATCGGTGATGAAACACCGCTTGTTAGATCACAAATCGAAAGAGTGATGCCGCAAAGCTATCACTGCTTGCAGAATAAATACTAAAAGTCTTGAAGAAATTCTAAGTTTTCTATTTTCTCATTATCTAGTTTTCAGTGCGTATTTTCTAAGCTCTCCGTCTAGCTCGCTGTAAGTACTATAATGTGTCAATGTGAAGGATACAGATGGCAGCACGTTGCGCCCCGCACCCCGCGTGCCCCGCACCCCGCGTGCCCCGCACCCCGCGCAACCTGCTGGTCTGCTTTCGTTAAATATTAAAGCAGTGATTAAAGCTTTCCCTTAAACTTAGGATAAACAACATTTGTTCCAGAAAATGCAAGGTTTTCTTAACATAAAGTATAAATCGATCCATGCTTATCGAGCCTGTAATTTTATATTTTAGAAAAAAACACAGCAGTCTGTCGGAGCCCAGCAACTCGGCCCGGCCACGAGACGTCAGCCACGGGGCGGCAGTAGGATAAGCAGGCAACTTCGACCAATCGCAGTTCTATGACCTGGCAGAAGAGCAATGTATAGTAGCGGATCTACTCCCTGAATTTCGTTCGCCGACTAGAGAACGCCCGGAGACCGCCGGTGGTCACTTGTATGCTTGGCCTAAAATTTATTAATTTACGTGAGAAATTTATCATTGGTGATATTTCGATTCACTGAAAATCCTGCCGTTGCGGTTCCTCCGTTGGATATTGGCACCACATAATGGGTACAAAATCCTAAATAGAATGTTAGTTTATTAATAGGTGACAAAGAGATTTTGATAAGTTGACGCCATGGTACGGCAAGAAATCAACTAACACTGTTGCTTTAAATGTTCCAAGTTCTTGAGTCAGGTAATAGCGATGGTGACGGTGAGGATGCAGCACGCCCGATGTCTTGTTCTGCATAAACAGTGAAAGGGAAACACTAGATGATCCCGGAGCGCGCCGGCGGCACGTACGCAATTTGCTCCGCCCGCCCGGACACGTGCCCGGTGCGCTGGGACCTCTAGCTAAGCACATTGCCGCTTCGGTACTACAGGCAAACAATTGTCTGTTTGTACATTAGTTTGAGTAATGTAGATTGGAATCAGCGTCTTAAATAAGACCTGACCAAAATATATTCATTATTATTAAACGTTTAAAGTTTTTGTTAGCTATTTAATTTCGCTTCATCTTCTTCTTAGTCGCTTCCCTCTTGTCAGAGTTGTCGTGTTCATCATGATCCGGTGGGTTGTTCAGCAGACAGCACCCGCCGCACGACGTCTCGCCACCTCCGCCTGCTGGCCGTCAATCGGACACATTCGTGGAGGGGAGCACCCCCCACACCCCGCACCTGATCCAACCATCTACCTCGTGGTCTATTTCCTTCTATTTTGCCCTGCACCAATTTCGCTACCCTATTTAAAAAGCATTTTTTGAGCAATATTCTAAATAGTTTCCGGATTCACCAACAGATTGTGTACGTAAACTGTATGGTCCTAATTACTTTAATTTATAAGGCAAAGTGTCAGATAAACCCACAACGGCGTTGTCAAACGCCACCATTGTAAGTTTTCTGCCAACTTACAACTTATAATAGGAAATATAACATTCTGTCCCTCTAATTAAATATTCAAGCGAAAAAGGAATTGTCATAGATGGTTATTAATTTAAAATTAAATTAAACGAAACAATAGAAACTGTTTAGCTCCATAAGTGCATCCGACGGGAAACCTGCCGGGGAACACGTGGGAGCATCGGTGTGGCCGCGGGGACAACTGCAGGACAGCGTTATATTATATAGAGCTGTATTTGTGCATTGCAACTGTCCGCGTACACTTTATATACTTCAACATCGACACGTGGTATAAAGACTTCTGTACGTAGCAACACATACCTGGCGCTGATCACTCTGATCTCCTGGTGCATATTAAGGACGCAATGTGTTAGGTAAACCACTACAAGGAAATCTCAAAGCATTTGTACTAACTTTATTAAATTAAGTGATGCTCATTCTCGTCTTCGATCTTCCTTATTTTATCGTTTCTTGTGCTCGTTAAATTTCTGATTTATTCAGCGAATTAAAAGTGATCTTACATCATCACTGTGGGTAGAAAATACTTAGAATTGTAATACCTCTATCGATTATTATAAATGACTCTAATAGTATTTAAAGCAACAAAGTCATTGCCGCTGTGCACGTCTTGCTGTTGCCCACATTCATCTTCGTTTCCGTGGTGTGTCGTTACTTTTGAACTGTTTCGAGAATAAATTTGAATAGAATCGCAAAAACACTCTTTTAAGCTTGGATAACAAATGTAGGATCGTACTAAAGTTGTGTGATGTCCACTCAGCGTTTTCTGGAAATATTGAAGAAATTTTCCAGACAAAGCGACTTCCAGCAGGCGCAGGGTGACGGGACGACCCCGCACGGTGTCGCCGCAGTGGCACGGCGCTTGAGCACGAACATTTAATGAACAATGCTTATTTTCGGACCCACGCTGCCGTTGATTTCATTCGCTCTTTCAAATTGCTCAAGAAGCCTAATTAGAAATTCAAATGAAGCGGTTCCGATTTCCCAACATCTTAGAAATTGAATGTGGCAAAATAGTAAGTAAGTTCACCGCTACAAACTGTCCGGAAAAAAGGGCGGAAATCGGCAAATACTCGCCATTAATAATAAAAACAGAATGTTTGTATCTGGGTCCCCAGCCCGCTCTTAACCAATTGACCAATGACATTTCACCATGAAACCAACCTGTTACAAAAACTTTAAAAATGAATCGACATATTTGAAATATGTCAATAATTACTAAATTAGTCAATAGCAACAACTGAAACAATATTGGAGCGTCAGTGGTACGCCATTTGAAAACCATAGTGGCACAACTGAGTAAGAAGATTATCACAACCAGCAAAAATCAATAATTGTCAAGTCACTAAACGATTATCTTAACGCAATTGGCTTAGCAAACTTAGGGCCTTTACTGCGACGTGAGTACAAATATGAAACATTACAAGTTGACGAAATTGGATTTGAAATTGTTACAAGTTTGAATGCAGTCGTGGCGCCGGGAAAAGTCCTTCTCAGGACTGAAACAGAACTGAAACAGGAAACAAATATTTTATTCAATGTATCGCCATAAATCGAATGAAGCAATAAAATGTATGTATTGGGGGAAACAATAAGCGAGCCGCACTAGCTCTAACTCGTACAAGTCACAATCGACCGACATTGCTCAACCCAAAATATTCTCTGGAGTCGGAGAATTCCCGCTGCGACCGTAAATCATACACCGACCGCTACTCTTATACAAATTCACGATACTGGCTGCTGACAAACAATATATTAAATAACATCAATACTTATAGACAGAAGATAGTGTTAACTTCATCCCACATATTATATTGTATGTGGGATAAAGTTGCTAGGTTCGTAGCGCCACGTTGGCAGTTGACTGCTTATTAGGTTCTAGATTTCTGCTACAGAGAGGTGATGAGCCTAACGCCGTATCGGGCACGAAGTCTGCCAAGTCATCTCTTAAATTTAAAACATTGAAAACACACGCTCTTTAATAAAACGCGGCTCTACGAATTTTCTAGCTTCGTTCGTTCGTTTGTTGAGGGTTTGAACGTTTAGCTTATTTCTTCCAAATAAATTGAGAAAGACAAACAAGTCCGACCTGATATATTCTTCTTCGTTTTCTTCTGTATAAATGACATCTTTTTAATTTTCGTCGTTATTATTTCTGATATCTTAAGGACGTCAGGAATGTGATAATAAATTTCACTCAAGAAGCCTAGAGCTCTAATAAATTAGGGGATGGAGGATTAGTGTCGGCGAATTTATTCGAGTATTAAACAAAAAACTGTCGTGAAGTCCATTTGTCACAGAAGTGAGGTCGCGGCGCCTCGATCAAACTTATTATCTGCGGGAGACAATGACTCGCCGGATGCCAGCACGACACTTTGACAAATATAATTGCCAAAAATGGTGTAAAGAATAAACGTTGTGTTTTAGCAATAGAAGCATACCATGTTCTCGTCCCTTGGTTTTAACCACGAGATGAATTTAAATTAACGATAAGGGTAACAAACTATATTGTGGAGCATTCGTCATAGCGTCAACAGCCTAATGGTTTAGGGGTCGGTCTGTGAAACATAAGGTCGAAGGTCCACCGTCCAGATCCACCATTAGACTATTGAAGTAAACCATCTCCCAGCACAAGCTTAGACTTTATTGAAATGATTTACAAAAATGTTTGTAATAGTTGCGAAAAAAAAATTGCTAGCATTCTTTAAAGAAATTCTAATACGCACTGCGAGCGGGACAGGCTAGGGGCCAGTTCTCATATTGTTTTTATGTTGTGTGCGACGTCAGTAATCTTGCAATAAATATAATTTCTATTTATTACTAGCAACATTTAATTTCTGTTTCGGAAGACTATTAAACTAATTAACTGGAAAAAATTGTTTCTACCAAAATTATACAGAATAAAAAAGTTGAAAAATGCCGAGTGTCCGCGGCAGTAGCAAGCTCACCTCCCGATCAAACTAAATTGTTCTCCACTCAACAGATAACAATAAGCTAATGAAATATTTCACTGGACTTAATATTAAATCATTCTGTATTAATAACATTATTTTACAATTATTAGACGCGCCTTTTTTTGTTTGTCGTGATGTGAGTGTGGAGAAAACAGTTGGAGCCTCTTTGAACTATTGAGGAGAAAACATTAAAAGTTATGCGGGGAAGCCATCCTCAGTCCTTCACTCCCCTAGCAGCCTTAGCACCCTCGCTGCGCTAACACATGACACGGCCACAAGAGCCCTAACCTTGGTGTTGTGAGCCCGGCGGTTCCTTTACTCGCTCACAGGTCGGCGCAATAAAGATACTTTCTTATCTTGCCTAATGCTAAACACATATTTTATAAAAGAATGAAGTTCTCAAATTATGCGAACGATTCCATAAAATATGAGACGAGGGGTGACGCGGCCGAGATCAATTCCCGATATTAAATGAGTTTTGAGGCAGAAAACGTTTTATGTCCGCGCGGCAGGTGAGCGCCGGTTATGAGGAAATGTTTATGACGCGGAGGAGGTGGCGGTCGACCTGGTGACGTCATGCTGACCTGGCAGGGCGCTAACAGCTGCTCTTATAGTATAATAATACAAATATGAAATCCCTTACACCTTGTTGCGTTTGTGTGTGTGTCTATATTCCAAATATAGTCCGAAAGTTTTAAAACATTTTATATTATATTGGATGAATAGAATTTATTATTATATTGATATTATTCATGCACAAAGTTTGAAGGATGTCACGTATGAGGCAAAGCGGGTCTTCCCATATTAATCTCTTTTGAAAATAGACATCTGCAGTCGTACACAGGGCGAATTATTCATCTTTACAGATCAAAAAGATTTTATAAAAGTTTTTGTTGATTTCACTAGTCCGAGACGATACTCTGAAAGTGAAAAATTGGAAGAAACTACACGGAGATGTTTGTTGGGAATCACTTGACACTCCAGCTGTAACTCGCTGTGTGCGTACAGCGCCCTCGCTCGGGCTTCATTACAAACTTAAATAACTGGCAAGAGCGGGGCACGGGGCGGCCGGCGGCGCACGATATGCGGTAATTAGGCTCGTCCATCAGACTTAGTGTCCGGCGTGAGGAATAATTTGTATAATAACGATAAGAGCTCAAGTTTTGAGTATGCACAATGAAGCAGCTCAACCTATGCGAAGCTTTAGTTACTGGGGCGATAAAAACAGGCAGAGGAATTATAATTTTCCAATTGATAACTGATTTGTTCATTATATTCCAATGTTCCGAGGACTCCATGGTCTCCCGCTCTTGGCTGCTGCCAGAACATAAAGGAAATCGAAATGGCTCGTGTAGATGTGATTCATTTCATGGATGTCCGGCGAACACCACGTGTTGACATCCCAACTGACCTGTATAAATGAGCTCACCACCTCGCCACGTATAAAACGTTTCGCTGGCCGCTTTTCCAGTATTAAAATTTGCCACTAAGCAATAAGATTGCCCCATCGTAAGTAGAAGTGCAGAGACCGGGCTATCGATACTATTTTAAGAAATATCTTGAATGAATGCACTTTGAGCAGCAGCAGGAGCTGTCCTTACATTCTACTTGAAGAAATCTTGGCCAGTTATTTGTTTTCTGTTGCGAATAGACATGGAGGTAGAGAGGAACATATGTTTAGCAGTAATTGGTGCGCGCGGGCCTGATGGCGCACTAGAGCTTTGTGCACATCCGTTACCGCAGTCTGCTGAACTCCACTTGTTCCAATGTTCGCTATCAAATAGCCTTATTTAATTTAGCTTGGTCATATCACAATTTATGCAACAATTGTTCACGCGCACGGCGTATACGTATTTAGTGTTGCCAGCTCATCTCGCTCCGGCCACGCCGGTAGTATTGATGAAATTAAAACAACAACATGTTGAAAATGGCGTATTTATTATATTGAATGAATAATGTAGCGGCGGCTAGCGGGGCTCGTTGGCGGAGCGCTGCACGGAGGACATGCCGTCCACGAAGCGCGTGCGGAACAGCACGTTGGCGTTGTTGAACATGCCGTCCTTCAGCGAAACTATTATGAACTGCGCACCACAACAACAACGTCACGCAAACAAACAACACACACAAACCAAAATTGCAGCGCCGTCTGTCTGCTAAAGTTCAAAACATTATGAAATAGTTACGATCCAAATACAGATATTGAAGCGTCAACAGCCTAATGGTTTAGGGTAAGGTCTGCGAATCGTAAGGTCGTGGGTTCGAATCCATCATCCGACTATTGACTTGGCTGGAATGGTTAACAAGAATGTTAGTAATATTTCTGAAAAACATTTGCTAGCTTTCTTTTTACAAAAAAGAAAACGCATCTAAATACTTCTCGTGACGCCCGGAGACTGCTCTTCGTTAAAACTAGCTCTTCCATCAATCATTGTCCGCAGCGGTACCTAAGTACTGGCAAAGCATCCGGCAAGGATTAGTCGAGAGAGAGGGAACAAGGCACACCTGGGAATGTTTGAAGTGTTTCTTGAGCATCTGGCCGATGTTCTGCGTGTGAGAGAGGTCGAGGGCGGCGTCCACCTCGTCCAGGATGTACAGCGGTGCCGGCTTGAACAGCAGCATGGCCAGTACCAGCGACAGCGCCACCAGCGACCGCTGCCCACCCGACAGCTCGCCCAGCGACTCCTTCCACTGGTTGTTGAATCCGACCCTAACCTGTTCATATTGGACGTCATTGGATTACCATTTCACGTTTATGAACTTCCTCGATGCCGTAAAAACGTATCGGGCTTGATGAAATATAAAAAAAGGCAACAAATTGTATAGAAGCACGGCTCCCGCCAATATTTTTGTTTTATTAGTCAGCCGGTCCGATATCATGATCATGAGGGAGAATAAACATTGTCAGATGTTTACACACAATGGATACTTCAGGTGCCGTCAGCTGTGCGCAGATTAAATAACAGTGAGTTGTCACCTCGAGCCCCTCCAGCACGGTGACGCCGGGCGGCGGCGTGAGGCGCGCCTGCGCTCCGGGCAGCAGCGAGCTGAAGATGGAGCCGAAGTCGCGGTTCACCTGCGCGGGCACACACGCACACATATAGCATTAACCAAATCTTCCTTTGTTTTCAATAAAACCAATTGATAACCTTATGCATTAAATAAGTTGAGTAGACAGATATAGCATAACAAAGATTATTATCCTGGGTACCTGCACTCCCCAGCCATGAACACCTCCATTCCCATCAATGCCTCTGTCATGTGTCACGACGCGTCTGTCTACAAAACAATCGTCCCACCTGTTTGCAGGCGGAGACCAGGGTGACTTTTTTCTTCTCGTCCAGTTCACCCATCACTTCTAGCAGCTTCGCGCGGTCCATCTCCACGATATTTTTCTTACGCAGCAAATCTTCATACTGCAACAGGTCACACGAAATATTGAGTTGCCCGGGACCACTGTTACAATACATGAGAAAGACGCAATTGGGTTAAACAAGGGCCTTCGACGGCGAATGGTTTGTTCCAACACGTGCTGAGCACATTCCATGTCGGCATCTCGGTGCGTCGTCAGCTATCGCTATGCAGTTATGTTTGACATGATACACACTGCGTCTTAAAACTGGCGACTGCAGCAGTTACTCTATGAATAAAAGGGTCCGTCCCGCCCCGGGCTCTCGCCGCACTGACCTGGTCCTGCTCCTTGTCGAGCAGCGTGTGCGCGCGCGCGTTCAGCCCGCGCGCCAGGTTGTCCCTCAAGTCCTTGAGCTGGCGCACGCGCTCTCCGGCCGTGGCGCCGTCCAGGGCCGCGAAGTCGTACACTCCGCCCGGCGCGCCGAAGTAAACCCGTTCGGAAGGAATCCACGAATATTCCTCCTCTAAAGATGTTATCTGAAATATCAAACTCTTCTTAATCCCAAATAGTTCACTTCCCGTATACGGCATTATATAGCAGGTCCGTAACAGCTTTAGTTAATAATGCAACGTGATCTTAACTTAGATTAACTTCCGACATGTGTCCACGCTCCAGAGCAGAAGTTGTCGTTATCTAACTAATGTATCGAGGTGTTACACGCTTACCTTGTTTTTGCACTCAGTGGCTTCCTTTTGCAGTTTGTTCAACTTAAATTCTCGCTCTTGTGTAATCAATTCCAGCTCATTGTTCTTCTTTAGCATATGTTCTTTCTTCTGCACGAGCTTCATGATGTCGCCGTTTTTGCCGGCTATCTCCGCTTTGTGCCGCTTGATGTTTGCTTGCACTTGCTTTACTTTGTCCTGAAACGATCAAATATTTGCTACTAATAAATCTCTCATCCAATGTAGTGGATAGAGCTGCCCGCTGACCGTAAAGCATTAGCGATCCCGTCGGTCGACACAGAGCACCTGCAATATTTATTATAAATATTTATTAGTAGACATCTTATAACACGATGTGAGCTCATTTTACATTTTGGGTAAGAACAAGACACGGCACGTTATAGAATATAATTTATAAAACTGCATTAAAGATATGTTGCCATGTTATATTGCAGCCGTTAAACCCGACAAGTGTTGTTCGACCGCACCGAGTGGCTCTTGAAGGCTCCCACGCCGCAGCCTTCAAGAATAGGCACTTAGGCAGGAAGTAATTTGAATCGGCACTTACTAAACTAACGCGAGCTAGGAGCTTATTTTGTCTCCGAGCGCTTTTTGGACATAGCGGCGCTGCCCGGAGTCGGACAACTGCTTTTGTCGTGGAACTTTTCGATTTTCATAAATCTAGTTGTTCGTTTTACTCTTCATTTTACGTAAAATGCGGACCCTGACTTTCGAGTGGCTATTGAACATGCGACAGGCAAGCATTGAGACTGACCGCGGCGGCCGCGTGCTGGTGGTCGGCGGCGGCGAGGGCGCGCTGCGCGGCGGCCGCGGCCTGCTCGCTGTCGCCCAGCTGCTGGCTGCTGCCGGCGACCGCTTTCTCCAGCTCCTTCACTTCCAGTTTCAGCGTCTCGAACTCCTGCTCGCGCAGCTTCCACATTTTGCTATCGTTTTCTGCATCAGCTTTTGCTTTCTTCAAAGTTTCTTCAGCCTTTTTGAACTCCCTGTAAAAGAAAATTTACTTTAGTTATAAACCAATTTGCAAGTGACGACTGCAGCACACGGGACACTACAGCCCAGTAGCTCGTGTCGCACACGTGTGGACAAGCCTTACACACTTATTTTAAAAATCAATAATAAGAAGCAGACAAGACCCCACTATTTGCAAACAGATCCCAGATGCAGTCGGTGCGGGCGGCGGGAATATAAGATTATAAGTAAAATGAAGATAGAATTTGTTTTATTTCAACGTTTGACATTCGTCTCTTTCGAATTCCTGAAATTCAGGGAATTTGCTCACGCTTGGCACAAAAGGACCTGCTGAAAAAGTAGGCTGGCGCCGTAAAGAATTTTTTGAAAAAACAGTATACCTCTCCCTGTGGCCTACTATATCCCGGACCTTGGCCTCCAGGTCCCGCGCTCGTGCAGCGGTCTCCTTCTGCGTCACCAGATCGCGCTCCAGAGCGACGCTCAGCTGCGCCGCCTGCGGTAAATATATCATATGCTTATCTTGGAAATAGCTGATGGCAGTCGAGCGACTTGCAAGTGTATTTGTTGTATAAACTGCAGTGGGGAAGCCTTGATCTTTCTTCATTTTATGATCAATTAAATTAACTAGCGATATGAGTGTGTGTGTGTTAGAGCGCGGTGAGAGGTGTGACCTGGTCTTGCAGCGCCATTATCTCGGCGTGCAGCTGCGCGTGCGCTGTGGCCGCGACGCGCGCCTGCGCCACCTGCAGCGCGTGGGATGACATATCCAGCCTGACAATCAAATTACCACATTCAAACCAAAAACTCACCAGACACCGAACATGTTTTTCACAGGAGGAAAAGAAAAACTAAGCATTTAGGAGGTAAAAAGTAAGTGTAAGTACGCAGCTCCCGACCACTGGCTGGCTCAATTTTGCTTAGGTATTATATTGTTATGGCATGTTTCCTTTGAACAGAGGAAGCTGTGTTATGGATGCAGTCTGCGAAACAAAAGCACAGGGCCGAACCCACCCTTAGACGACTATCGACGTGATAGTCATAGACATACTTTTGCTGCATCGCCTTGTACTTCTCGGCAACCTGCTTCATGGAGTTCAGCTCGGCAGTGCAGGCAGATAACTGCTGCTGCGCCTCCTGCAGCCCCACCTGCATGTGCTGCAGCTCTTGCAGCTGCATCAACACCGAGCCGCCCTGTTATTTATATAAATTTGAATATCGTATTTAGTGTCACGAGCCTGCTTATTGTTATTAATTTATTTTCTATACTCTGATTAGAGACATATATCTATCTCATAGTACAAGATTGCAGCGGAGTACGCGAGGTACCTGCACCCGAGCGCCGCCGGAGAGCGTGCCGGCGGGGTCGAACACGTCGCCGTCCAGCGTGACGGAGCGGCAGCGCACGCGCGGGTGGAACGTGACGCGGCGCGCCGTGTCCAGGTCGCGGCACACCAGCACGCCGCCGAACACCCATGCCATGGCCGGCCGCACGTGCTCCGGGAACGTCACCAGGTCCAGGGCCAACTGTACGTTCTCCGGACCGCCGCCCTATACAAATGGACGCACGGTCAAGTTCTCACGTAATAACACGACATTTTATAAGAGGGTCAGTATCGCTTCATCGTCGTGTAATATTGACTTCATAACGATCTAGATGTAGAGCAAATAAGGTACTTATTTTGTCACCTTGTATAACAACAAGCAACGTTATTACTCACCACCTCCTGTGCGATGCGCACTGTCTTCCGGTCAATGACCTGTCCGGAGATCTTGTTCAGCGGGATGATGGTGGTGCGCGTCTGCAGCTGTCCGCGCTCCAGCAGCAACTTGCTGGTCACCTCCGTGTCCACCACCACGTTGTATAACTGGCAATTGATACAATCGTATAGGTATGAGCCAATCCAACCGGAAGAGCTAATTTTGCATTCGAACAAGAAGTGGACAGAGAAGCTGGCCTTTACTGCTTCACCGGATTTGAGAGGTGGCACAGCTCTTAGATCGCTTAGCCTGAACCTCTATTAGATGGTAACTCGACACAAGGGTCCCCCCGGTGAGGGGTAACCTCGGCTTGGACGGTTACCATTATTACGCGTTAGCAGTCCGATCCGAGGGCGCCCGAGAGGGCCGAACCACGACTCGGTCGGTAGCTATTTTATTAACGAAATCTGTTGGGACAATATAAGCTAAACTAACTTATATGCCACTTCGGGAAGCGTTAGCGCTGGGAGAAGAAGTGGCCGAAGAAACTCCAGCAACGCTCCTAATCTTATCAAGGGGGTGGGGTTTTCCCATAAAGTACTTGTAGCGCGCAAGGATTATTCGCAACCACCGACGGTCGCGGATGGACGCTTTGTAGATTTGTAGAGATCTAGCCTGTGCAACGGTGATCACGTTGTCCGGATCGTCGAGAACGTGTCTCGGCCTCCGGACGGCGTGTCTGAATTTACAAGTGGGGACAGTCTTGTAAGTGGCGGCACTCACAAGAAGTTTATTTGTATGTTTGGTGGCAGTCTCGAAAAACCGTCGAGATGCCTGCTTAAAGAATTGGGCTATCGTCGGTAGCCCTGTATCGACATGTAATTCGCGGTTGCGTACGAACCACGGCGCACCCGTGGCTCGTCGCAGAAAACGATTTTGAATAACCTGAAGACGGTGGATATGACGGGGGGAGGCATGCGCGAAGACCGGGCTCGCGTACGTCATAACGGGACGTATTACTGCTTTATAGAGTGTCACCTTATTACGAAGGGACATTTTGCTCTTTTTATTGATTAAGTGATATATATAGGCGGCCCATTACGTGGGCAGCCCGGTTCCTAACTCGAGTTACGTGAGGTCCGAAGCTGAGTCTCGGATCGAGGCGTACACCGAGGTATTTAGTTTCAGTAACCCAGGGAATGGGACTACCTAGAAGTTGGATATTGGGGAGAGACGGAGGGCTACGCCTAGCTCGTCTCGAAAAGTACATGGCTGCACTCTTAGCCGGGTTGATTTCGATCCTCCATTTCCGGAACCAATCCCCTAAGGCATTGGCAGCGGTCTGGAGTTTCTTGAGAATGATTTCGGGGGAACGCCCCGATGCATATATGCCAGTATCGTCGGCGAAAAGGGCTAGCTCCGCTCTACGTGAGCGCGGGATGTCGTTGGTGTAGAGCGTGTAAAGGACTGGCGTATTGTCAGCCGGACAAGAACAAAGTAAATAGCGGTTTTGATGAATGAAAGCGATGAACGCTCACCCGTCCCCCGGCCGCCGTCTCCAGGGCCGTGCAGTACCGGGAGTCGCGCACCGCCGCCAGCTTGCACACGGTGCCTGCAACGTACAAGTCACATCATTATATAGCCTTTAAAATTTCAAAACAATTACTTCACGGTGAAGAAGTTGACGAGAGGAAATTCATGCATTGTTCATGTGTGTGCTAAATTGAGCTCTTATTTTAAGTTATTTATAGTTACGCCTTTAAGAGGTGATGATTTGCTTTATAGTGAGAGTTGTTAGGGCGGGCGGCACGCACCGGACACGCGGCTGCGGTCAAAGTGGGGCTGCGGCAGCTGGTAGCGGAAGTCGCAGCGCTGCAGGCGCGCCGCCAGCGCGTCCACCGCGTCTTGCTTCGCGCGGAGCCCCGACTGCAGCGCACGCGCGGACTCCTTCAGATCCGTGCATCGGTTTTCATTGAAGTTCATCTGAGACAGCTCCGTCTGCAAATACATTCACAAATAGACTTCTTCATTTCTTTATTCATTAGCTTTATAAATACACAACATTTTCAATTCTAAGAGCATTGATTGATTCTATTATGAGCGATATTCTTCCCTATTGCTAATATCGTTTTAGTCCAAAACATAACAGCTTTACCTTGAGCTGGTCGACTTGCGTCTGATGCTGTGCTATGCTGGCCTGGTCGCTCTGGTACTGCTCCCTGCTCGAGTTGAACTCCCGCTGCAGCGTGTTCAGCCTGTCCTCCACATGTCTCTTCTCCATCTTGCTCTGAGAGATGCGCGTGGAAGCTTCGGAAGCCTCCTGCTTGGCGGCTGCAAGTATTTATTGCTGTATAGCGATGGCGGTGCAGCGCGTGCCCACACACGGCAACATCCCCAGCACGCCAGTTACCCGAATTCTATCTCCGGTGCCTCATCGTGCATTTGTTTATTACAATTTTAGGTAAAGGAAACGCATCGTAAGAGACTTGCTTCTCCGAGTTTCAAAAATATGTAGGGTACAGGGAGTAATACCTGTAACCAGCAGTGAGATCCAAAATTACTGCCATCTAAATATAAACAGCAAGAACCTTATATCAGTGAGTGTCGACAGAGGCGCGTATGCTGCTCTATGTTACGGATAATAAGGCTTCCTCATTGTTAAAGATCGTCTACAAACAATTTATGATATTAGAATAGAAATGTCGCCAAATCGCGGGAATTTTTACCCATGAGTTGATCCTGCAACGATTCCGAGGAGCCCTCCAGGCCGGTGCTGACAGCCAGGAACCGCTGCTGCGCGTGCGCCAGCGCCGCTTCACTCGTCTCGCTGGCGCTCTTTAGACTCTCAAATGCAGAAGATACCTAAGGGTCAGGGAGACATTAACATTTACATTATAAGAAGGATGAGTCAATGCTTCTGAAAACCATGAGATCGTGTAGCTCTTCATCGTTATACACTTTAGGCTCCGCGTCTCGAAGGCCGGAAGAATTACTAGTAGCGTAACCCGAGCAGGTCCGCGCGAGTAAATCTTAAGAGAGAGAGCTATGCTTTAACAGAAAAATACAAAGATTGATATTACAAGTAAACGGACCTCTGACCACTTACGGGCTGGTGACGAACATCCTCCTCCTCTGGCATTACAGATATTCCTCGACAGAGCTGATAGACGGACATCTGACTAACCACTGTCTTTGCCCTTAATACATGAATAAAATAGGACTGACGGCATCGAGGTCGCGCAACTTCGCCGCGAGAGCCTCCCGGTCGTCGTGCAGCGCGCGCGAGAGCAGGCGGGCGCGCGTCTTCTGCTCCTCCAGCTCCTCCTTGGCCGCCTTGTGCGCCGCAGACAGCGTGGCGTCCGCCTTCACCGCCCCCGCCAGCTCCGCCTCCAGCTCGTGCAGCACGCTGCCGCTCTCCTACACACCAACAAGTCCATGTTCAAATAGGACCGTGTATATTATTATCGTAGCAACTCTATGGCGGAGAGTATTGTTAAGAAGAAGGAGGCGTTCTCTGCGCGCCGTGTCTCTCTGAATGATGTAAAAGTGCACGTTGCACAATCCCTGAACAGTAATGGATTCAAACTCACCACAAGTCACGGAGCCACTGCCACAATGCTAGTGCTATCAATTTAATGTTTAAAATAACGCACATCACTGTAACACCATGCATCCGAAAAAATCTTACCTCGTCCAGCTTTCTGTTCAACTGGTCAGCCTCCTCTTGCAAACGCTTCGCTACCTCCTTATTCTTCTTGACAGTTTCTTTCTGTTTTATTATGTCATCTTGCACTTCCTTCACACTGAGTTCAGCTGCACTAGCTTTTTCTTGTGCTACCTGGTATCTACAAACGAAAGTTGTACTTATATATAAACTACCTACAGATTTTTCAATATAATTAACAACAGCCTGAAGATAAAAGGAAACCCGTGACTCACACCACGGGCCCTGGGCTGCTCTCAAAAGTTCCACATGGACACATCTAGACATTGGCGCGTCGCATGTCGCCTCACTGTCGTCTACTGTACACGTGACATAGCAAGCAACACCAGATCATAACACTGTCACACAATCACCATGATTATTTAATCTATGTTTCCGGCCCAGTACTCACCTCCATGCCACATGAAGTTTGGTCAGGTTCTCCAATTTCCTCGCCACTTTCTGGTACTCCTGGAACTGGGCTCTCTCTTTTTGCAGTTTTGTTAACTTTGGTGCAATATCTTCATTGATAATCTGCAAGAAATGCACTATATGTAAGTGATTGCCACAAGTTGACACAGAAGTCATTTTATTCATAATTATTTAAGTTATGAATAACTTTAAAGCCCTATTACTAGTAGAAAATGTGTGTGTGTGAGGTGTATCGTAAGCTCCATATGTGCAGAGAACATACAATAATCCTGATGCTCAATAATTTGGGCGTATTTGACATACTTTGTTTTTCAAATAAAACAACAACATCACCAGACACCAGAGTCTTATATTTACTATTGGTGGTTACAATCCCTTGTTGTTGGTGTGCATCATTACCAGTTTCTGTGCCGAGCAGCAGCAAGTAGCGGCATTAATACTATAGTCGGCATGGTGGTGATAAATTACGAAGGCAGCGAGACGTATCATCTCACCTCGAGGCAATGGGAGCTCACCTCTAATTATTCAGTAAGTCAGTAGTAGACAGCAATTATTACTTACATCATTCAACTCTCGAAGCTTGGCATCCTTGTTCTCAATAGTTTTCTGAGCAGCTTGTTTCTTTGTCTCGTACATTCTAGTTCCTGCAGCTTCCTCCACCATTGAAAGTATCTGGAGAAGTTATTGAGAGTTTGAAGTACATGTTATACGTAAATCTTTCCTGTACGGCTCAGCCAACACACTATTATTTCTGGGAAACAATAGCTGAAATAAATAGAACAGAAACAACAATCTTCGTAAGACGTGCATCCTATCGACTACCTATCGGCTGTCAGAGTTATTGATGAAATCATAGTTATTAATTCTGCAGGTCATCTCTGTATATAGGACACCAGGATATACAACTACAGTTTGCATTACTCACTTCGGGGGGTTTCATGTTGAGGACTTTGGTGATCCGACCCTGCATGATGAGAAAATGAGGGTTGTTCACATTGAGCTGCACGGAACAGAACATGTCACTGACCCTCTTGTTTTGCACATTGATGCCATTTATAAGGTATTTGTTTTTCCCACCCATCACAACCTGCAACAAGTCAAAATGGTGGTCACAAGTAATGCTCTGGAAACTACACCTAACCTAGGAATAGTTTTAAATTTTCCTCCTATATTTAGATTTACGTAGTAAAATATAATGCTATTTTATATTAACCAAAGGCAGGCTGGTAAATAATGTCTTTGGCATTATGTGCAACTTTTTGTACATTTATTTTAAATAATTATTATTATTAAAATTATATACAACAAGTACAAGTGAAATCAAGGCAGACTTTTTTTGAAGATTTATTTTGTGTCTTGTTGCTGTTTTCTTTAAACTGATATGATTTAAATCATTAGTACATTGTCTGTCTTAGTTTTTGGAAGCAGTCTCCTGATACCCTGTATATACAAATTATAAGTTAATAAAAAACAAAGTAAAAAAGTTACTAATACGCTGTATTGTAATATCTAGCTTAAATGAACTAGCATAGACAGAAAAAAGTAAAAACAAAAACTCAAAGAATTGTTAAATTAATAATTATATGGTGTTGCTCACATGCACAGCTAACCCTTCCATGTTTCGCTTTGCACTAGAGTTATACATTAACTTATGTTTTGTTCAGGCCATTTGGCATCCAGCTCTACGGAGGGAGTATTTCTATATTTTGACTAAGTGCAGAAAAATAACTTATCCATATTATTTTTAAAATGTAATTATTTTTTATTATTCACATAAAAGTGTTAAATAGATTATATAGAACTTATTCATGGTTCTTGATTCTATATTTTTATGATAACATAAACAGATAATGTTAGAAAATTAATTTTTAAATGCAAGTAAAAATATAGGTTCCATATGAGTAATGATCAACATCGTAGAGACACTTCAGCAGTCGCGGAAAAATTGAAAAGGTAAATTTATCATATTTTGAATTAACAGAAATACCTGTCGTGTGACTGTAATCTCATCATGGTTCTCATAACCAATGGGACTCTGGCGCTTGTTTTGGTTATCAAAAGTGATGCTGACGGTGGCCTTGATAATGCCCGCCTGTCCATGTTTGTAGATGAGCTCTTGTAGGCTACCAGCCCGCACCTGACAATGTTATGGTATGCAGTTTATAATACATGTTGAGTACTACTATACTTTTTTTTTTGATTCACAATATAGTAAAGTTGAAAGCAACACACATTCCCCACACATTAATTGTAATAGATAGCAAAGACAATTAATTTTGTACGAATGAATAATACATCGACCGGTAAATCTATATACAACTTACATTGGATAAGTTTGTAATGCCTAGCACAAAGCAAATTGAATCGAGAATATTTGACTTCCCAGTGCCATTAAGACCTGTGATAGCGTTAAATTCTGGATCAAAACCATCAATCTCAACTCGATTCCCATAGGATTTAAATCCATCTAAGACAATGGACTTAATAAACATGTTGTATATTTATAAAACAACACTACTTCTCAAATTAATTTGGAGTTTACAGCCGAAATAAAAACAGGACACAACGTTTATAATACCCGCGCACGTTAAACCAATTATCAACATATAGTTTTCACACAGCATTTGCGTTAAGCTGACTTTGTTTGAAAAAAGATACGGAGGTAATTAACGACATATTATGATATAAATGTAAGATGAAATCGTGTCTTTCCTACTTTAACGCCTTTAGAGCAATTTTAATTTTGTCAGACTATAACGGTACCAAATTTCAAATAAAGGGGGCAGTCCTGCTGCACTGCATTCTCTGTATCTGAACTGTTAAAATATTAAATTTTGTTCTGATATCTGGGTCTATAAAATAAATATAGCATATTATTATATTAATTAGTTATATTAATCATTGCTGCAAAGTACATTGCATATACATTTTAATTCATCATAAAATACATGTTTTTTAAAATCATGTTTATTTTGTCTAGAATGTTTACTTCTATGTTTTTAGTTGGGTCGAGTTTCGAAACCCCTGAATAAGAAGGCAATTAACTTACTCACCATATCGCGCAATAATGAAGAATTTTTCTCATTATTAATGTAAGAATGACTTTACTGATTATGGGGATTTATTGCTGAAGATTTTTCGGCCACTTTTTCAAGCAGTTTTAGGAACTTGCATTTAAGCTGGTATAGTTTTTAGAAATTCTCAAGTCATCTGTGGAAAATTTAGCGACCGAGTCGATGGTTTTTACATCAATGGTTCATTTAGTGTGGATTTGACAGGTTTTGATTTGGTATCGTTAGTAGAAAATAAAACTGTACTCTTTGCATAAATATACCCTATACCGAACCTAAAATGGATTTTAATAATACTGGTGGCATGAGAAGTCCATTTTCACCTAGGGTGAAACAATCTATTACTGGAAGGAGGCCCATAGGGCTTTCGTCTGCCAAAAAACCGCAAAGGTAAGTTCTTTTTGGCTCCAGCAGCCTGGGGGACGACACCTCAAATGTTTGATGCAGAAAACCAATGGGAACTACTGCTCTAAGAAGTACAAAAAAACCATTATGACTTTTAACCATTAATGATTTAAATTATCTTACAAGTGGATGTGTCGGTATTTCTTCGCTATGTTAACTGACATTTGCCGTCGACAATACTTTCGCCGGTAATTTTAGAGAAAAACAGAACAGGTCGACAAATTTATTTAACAAAAACGTGATGCATTTGCTTTTGTTCTTTCGTTTTCGTCTTCTTTGTCGTTCCCTCATTTCTGAGGATCGTGGTCACTGGAGCCCCTCCATCGGCTTCGGTCTGAGGCAGCCCTCACCAGCTGGTAGAACTTCTCTGGTGTTTTTTTGTTTATTTTGGGTGATCACATAACATCAGATGAGCCACATGCGGCTTGACTTATTGTATATAACTTACTGTTCTGCAACTCAATGCCACCATAATAAACTTAGTATATTGTATTTAATTGTACATTGTTCTTTCCCAAATTTTTAGCATCTACATGCAGTCTCCTGGTGGACAACAGACAGGAGATGTCATTTATAAAACACCTTTGGTTACATTAGAGACTTATGGATCACCTCTACCAGTAATGGTGACTGAAGCACTTACCTTTGGTAATAAATTTCCATTTCACATAACCCACACAACAACTCGCACTGTCTGTGCTAGCCATACAGTAAACATCATTAAGTTTATACTTTTACTTTATTGTGTACAATACATTTCTACCATACTTGGCAGCATATTTTTAAATCATTTTGCATGGAAATTGAATGCATTAATAATGTTACTAGTAGAGGACAACAATATATGTTGTTGGTTGTTATGTATACCTTGACAGTTATCAAAAAGTTTACAAAAGAAATCTACGGAATGAAGTCAAAACGAAAAATTGAAATATTTCAATAATTATTTATTACAAATTACTTTTTCCAGCGAGTGGAGATGTAAGTGCACGCATGTCTGTTTGTGGCTGGTGTTGGGTGGTGGCAGGACGGCGTGTGCTTACATGGCCGTACCAGCCTGCCCTTGCCGCAGCTGCTCGAGAGCTGACACTACCTCAAACAGACCTCGCACACAAGGCAGATCTGGTTGTATTATTCTATGAAGATGATGCACAGGTGATCAATTTATTTTTAAGTCACAAACATATAAATGTGTAGGTGTTGAGACCTGAGCACAAGCAGTCAGTTGTTAGTACACAATCAAATCCATAAAATAATTAAAAATGTTGTTTTCAAGATCTACATTTAAATTTAGTAAAAATTGAATAATTTTCAAATGCAACTTTTTGCAATAATAATAATTTTCAAATGTAATTTCTTTTCATATTTTAGCTGCCATCTTGTATTGGTGTGTCACCAGAAGGAGTAGTTCGATACTGGCCCTGTGTAGGCCAGGAAGGTGTATATGTGGATGTGTCAGCTGAGTTAGCTGGGCAGGAATGTGAACAACTTGGGGAACCAACAAAAAGTGGACTAGTGCTCGCAACCACAACTTGCACTGTTGTCTTACTGGCTCCTACCATGTTAGGTAAGATATCATTTCAAACTAATAAATATGAGAAAGTATAACAGTCATTGTATTTCTTGAGTGAGGTGTGCCACAACAAAGTGTCAAACGTAGGTCGTTTTGAGGGATTTGTTTTTGTTTATGCATTGTTAGTGCCGTTATTTATAAACTGATTTTAAAAACATTACAATAACAAGCAAAACTTTGGAAAAGTAAAGGTAGCGTCTGTCTTGTCTTGACTTGTTTTTGTTTATGGCGTTTCCATGTAGATTTCGCCAATGTCAAAGTGTGTACATTTAACTGCTGTAAAAATGGGCTTCGTGACAGACATGGGTCCAAACTATCAGAGAAGTACGGTGGTTACTGCTAAGACAATTCCGTGTGATGCTCACTGTTGATATGTCTAAAACAAAAGAAACATACACAATATATATTTACGGTTAGTTGGTTAAAAGACAGACAAACTAAAGTCTAATGTTATTTTTGTTAATGAATGAACATAAAACATAAACAAAAGGAGTGTTAACAAGAGAGAGTAGGGATTTGAAGTCTATGGATGCGGGATTTCATTAGGAAGATGTTAGAGGGAAGAAGATAGTAAGAGACAACCGAAAAAAGGTGATTTGATGTCCCTTCGTCTAGTCCACATTCACAAGGGAGCTGTCACAGGTAGCGTCTGTGCATAATAGCATTAAAATGTGTAATGTATGATACATTGTATGTTTAATTTGTAGTTGGTTAGTATATTTATTGGTGAATGTACTTGTATTTATTTAAATTTGTTTGTAGAAGGTCGTCCTACAGTGTCATGCCGCACGTTGCGGCCACCGAGCGGATGGCTCGGAGGTATTGGACGCCGGGTGTCTTTGCTATTCTTTGGATCTATGCCGGCGCATGCAGATACAGTATGCATGATTTGTTTAACATTATTAGTACTAGTAGCAATTTTATTCCTTGGCAGGAATCCAACATTGTGGGTGGAGCACCTTTACATGGTTTTTATAACTCTTTATTTAGCCTTTTGTAACAGAGTCTACATTCATTATTATCCTTGTCCACTTCTGTATGTTCTGGACTGAACAATGTACACCAAAAGGGACATTACACTTGCCAGTTGGCACAAGCTGAACTACTTTGGTGCCTTGTAATTTTTTTTTAACAGAAACTTGCTTCAAGATGCAGCCAATCTTTCATTGTTTAAATGTCTCATACCTTTATGAGAAGAGAATATATAAGCTGGATACAGAAACAATAAAATTATTTTTTTCTTTACTCGCTTGTAATTCCATTGTGAATTAGATTTTAGGATTTGTAGAGTTAGACTGGTCTAGAAATGTAGTTGTGGTATTCGATTGTGTAATTAAGACAGTATCGTGACACAATTGCGCAATATATACCACATCGGCACACAGTACGTGCCTTGTGGCAATAAATCCCCTTTTCACATTAGATGCGACATGTGCTGTGCACGTTGCATTGTTTAACCCGGTGTGCTATTGGGGTCTAATATTGTATATCCACCTAACATTAGATTGGGATCACAGAGAAGACGAGGAGTGTTTGCAGTGTGCGATTATGTCTGTACTTGCAGAGGCTGGTGGGCGTGGTGGTGCTGAGCGGCGAGGGCGGCGCGGAGGAGGAGCAGGGCGAGTGTATCGCGCTGGTAGCGGGCGGGCCGTTGCTGCAGCTGTGGCGGGGGCCCGAGCTGCACGAGCACAATCTGCGGCGCGCCCTCGCCGACGCGCACCCCGCGCTCCTCGCATCGCAAGGTAACCTCTTGTCGACTCGCACGCAATAAACTAATGACCAATTTACAATAGTACATTTGTTTGTTTTATTTGCAGTTGATTTAAATAGTCTCGAGATAATGGCGCTGGATGTCCACGCCAGTGGGCCCAACTCTCTCGTGCTGCTGGTTGCGTCCGTCAACGTAGCCAGGTCGCCCGAGAAGAGATACGCTATCGGTGAGTAATCGTATGCGAGTATTGTTCTTCTACTGGTCATTTGCATACTTAATAAATGTTATATGATAAGTAAGCTCGTCCTAAACATCTTGGTCACCATATGCCAAAACCAACATGTTCATTTTGTTGGAACTTCGTAGGAACCTATCAGGACCATATACCACGTAACTCCTAAAAATCATTTAGAATAAGGTTTCATGATCGAGTGAATTACTTTTAATTATAGCAGCATAAAAGAAACGTTCTGTGTGCGCAGTGACCATAAACGTGGAGCAGGCGCACAGCCCGCGCGTCACCTCGGTGCAGGCGCTGCGGGCGGCGCGCGAGGAGGAGGAGCCCCCGCGCTGCCTGCCGCTGCCCGCGCGCCCGCTGCTGTACAGCGCCGCGAGCCTGGCGCTCGTCGTGGCGCCCGGTAGGCAGACCTCCGCGGAGAGCGTCTCGCACTCGTCCGGCACACGCCGCCCACTATGTACAATATTACCTACCAGCAGGCGCGGGCTCCGGCGAGAAGGTGGAGTACATTGACGTGGCGGCCGAGGGCGACCGCGTGCTGGGCGCCGCGCTTTGCAACGGCGTGCCCCTCGTGTTCAGCAGGAAACACGGCGTGCTGGCGCTGTGCACGGCGCGCGCTCCGCTGCTGTGAGTTTGCAAAGCCCTGCCAGACTGATACAGCGTTATTATTAATAGGTTTGTACGAATTCATCAAGTGCTACACTATTTCAGATCCGTGTGCGAGAGTCCAATCAGCTCGGCAAGCGCTGCCGACATGTACGACGGCAACCTGTCCATGTACGAAATAGATCCGCACGAGGTAACGACAACAAGTCATGACTATTGCTCACAAATGATTATATTACTTTTCAAATATAATTAGAGCTTAATAAAGTCGTTTATCAAATAGCCCACACGCCAGCGGCAGTTGCTGCGCACATTGCGGGGTGATATAATAAAGTAGTTTGACGTAGATCAGCTCGCTGGCGACGGACCCGCGGAGCAAATTAAAGTCGGCCTTCCTTTTCCACCTTCGGCGTGACCCCGCCGCGGCGCGCATCCTCGCTGAAGAGTTCCCTCTCCGCGCGGGGGGCGGGGACGTGGTGGACGCAGTCCTGGACGTGGCGGTGTCTAGCGCCGCCAGGGAGCTGCTGGACGACGCGCCCGCCGGAGACCCGCGCTGGCGAAAGGCCACTCCACGTTCCTGCGTCGCTCTCGGCGCCTCCGCAGCCCTGCAGCTGGCGGCGCAGCTGCGGGACAAGGCGCGGGCGTACGCTCTGTTCCTGGACTTCCTGCGCGCGCACGGCCTGTGGCGCCGTCTCGCCTGCATCAGCAGAGGTTTGTTTATTTATATATTTATCATAATTTGTAGCAGGCGCCAGGCCCCGGCTCCGCGCTTATTGAAGCAGACCTCCGGCGAGCTTGATCCGAGCTCTCGGTCATTATATTTAAATAATGTTTATTACTAATAACCTTACAATGGATTCCTCGAATATGTCGAAACTAAAAATGTTTTACTCAATTTTTTTATTAAAATCGGTAATAGATTAGCAGGGAATTTATCTGATGGTGAAGCGTAACGTTGGAACGTGACGCGTAGGAATGCAGCTGCACTAGTGACAAAAAAATTGCGTTCGGTGTCAGAATCTGGTGACGGCGTGATGAGCACGCAGCAGTTGCTGGGCGCGTTCGGGGAGCGGCTGGCGGCGGCGCGCGCGCTGCGCCGGCTGCAGGAGGAAGGCGCGCACCTGGTGGACGTCGCGGTACAGCAGGTAGCGAGCGGCGCGGAGGCGGACGAGTGGCGCGGCGGCTGGGGCGGCGGCTGGGGCGGCGGCTGGGGCGGCGGCTGGGGCGGCGGCTGGGGCGGCGGCTGGGGCGGCGGCTGGGGCGGCGGCTGGGAGGGCGAGGGGCGTGCGAGCAGGAGGAGGCGGCGGCGCGCGCTGCGCCGGCTGCAGGAGGAAGGCGCGCACCTGGTGGACGTCGCGGTACAGCAGGTAGCGAGCGGCGCGGAGGAGGAGCAGGGCGAGTGTATCGCGCTGGTAGCGGGCGGGCCGTTGCTGCAGCTGTGGCGGGGGCCCGAGCTGCACGAGCACAATCTGCGGCGCGCCCTCGCCGACGCGCACCCCGCGCTCCTCGCATCGCAAGGTAACCTCTTGTCGACTCGCACGCAATAAACTAATGACCAATTTACAATAGTACATTTGTTTGTTTTATTTGCAGTTGATTTAAATAGTCTCGAGATAATGGCGCTGGATGTCCACGCCAGTGGGCCCAACTCTCTCGTGCTGCTGGTTGCGTCCGTCAACGTAGCCAGGTCGCCCGAGAAGAGATACGCTATCGGTGAGTAATCGTATGCGAGTATTGTTCTTCTACTGGTCATTTGCATACTTGTATATGATAAGTAAGCTCGTCCTAAACATCTTGGTCACCATATGCCAAAACCAACATGTTAATTTTGTTGGAACTTCGTAGGAACCTATGTGGACCATATACCACGTAACTCCTAAAATCATTTAGAATAAGGTTTCATGATCGAGTGAATTACTTTTCAAATATAATTAGAGCTTAATAAAGTCGTTTATCAAATAGCCCACACGCCAGCGGCAGTTGCTGCGCACATTGCGGGGTGATATAATAAAGTAGTTTGACGTAGATCAGCTCGCTGGCGACGGACCCGCGGAGCAAATTAAAGTCGGCCTTCCTTTTCCACCTTCGGCGTGACCCCGCCGCGGCGCGCATCCTCGCTGAAGAGTTCCCTCTCCGCGCGGGGGGCGGGGACGTGGTGGACGCAGTCCTGGACGTGGCGGTGTCTAGCGCCGCCAGGGAGCTGCTGGACGACGCGCCCGCCGGAGACCCGCGCTGGCGAAAGGCCACTCCACGTTCCTGCGTCGCTCTCGGCGCCTCCGCAGCCCTGCAGCTGGCGGCGCAGCTGCGGGACAAGGCGCGGGCGTACGCTCTGTTCCTGGACTTCCTGCGCGCGCACGGCCTGTGGCGCCGTCTCGCCTGCATCAGCAGAGGTTTGTTTATTTATATATTTATCATAATTTGTAGCAGGCGCCAGGCCCCGGCTCCGCGCTTATTGAAGCAGACCTCCGGCGAGCTTGATCCGAGCTCTCGGTCATTATATTTAAATAATGTTTATTACTAATAACCTTACAATGGATTCCTCGAATATGTCGAAACTAAAAATGTTTTACTCAATTTCTTTATTAAAATCGGTAATAGATTAGCAGGAATTTATCTGATGGTGAAGCGTAACGTTGGAACGTGACGCGTAGGAATGCAGCTGCACTAGTGACAAAAAAAATGCGTTCGGTGTCAGAATCTGGTGACGGCGTGATGAGCACGCAGCAGTTGCTGGGCGCGTTCGGGGAGCGGCTGGCGGCGGCGCGCGCGCTGCGCCGGCTGCAGGAGGAAGGCGCGCACCTGGTGGACGTCGCGGTACAGCAGGTAGCGAGCGGCGCGGAGGCGGACGAGTGGCGCGGCGGCTGGGGCGGCGGCTGGGAGGGCGAGGGGGCGTGCGAGCAGGAGGAGGCGGCGGCGCTGCGGGGGGGCGCGCTGTCCGCCGCGGACGTGGCGTTCCGCCGGGTGTCGCGCGCGCACCGCCTGCTGCGAGCCGCGGCGCGCGCGCTGCGCCGGCTGCAGGAGGAAGGCGCGCACCTGGTGGACGTCGCGGTACAGCAGGTAGCGAGCGGCGCGGAGGCGGACGAGTGGCGCGGCGGCTGGGGCGGCGGCTGGGAGGGCGAGGGGCGTGCGAGCAGGAGGAGGCGGCGGCGCGCGCTGCGCCGGCTGCAGGAGGAAGGCGCGCACCTGGTGGACGTCGCGGTACAGCAGGTAGCGAGCGGCGCGGAGGCGGACGAGTGGCGCGGCGGCTGGGGCGGCGGCTGGGAGGGCGAGGGGCGTGCGAGCAGGAGGAGGCGGCGGCGCGCGCTGCGCCGGCTGCAGGAGGAAGGCGCGCACCTGGTGGACGTCGCGGTACAGCAGGTAGCGAGCGGCGCGGAGGCGGACGAGTGGCGCGGCGGCTGGGGCGGCGGCTGGGAGGGCGAGGGGCGTGCGAGCAGGAGGAGGCGGCGGCGCGCGCTGCGCCGGCTGCAGGAGGAAGGCGCGCACCTGGTGGACGTCGCGGTACAGCAGGTAGCGAGCGGCGCGGAGGCGGACGAGTGGCGCGGCGGCTGGGGCGGCGGCTGGGAGGGCGAGGGGCGTGCGAGCAGGAGGAGGCGGCGGCGCGCGCTGCGCCGGCTGCAGGAGGAAGGCGCGCACCTGGTGGACGTCGCGGTACAGCAGGTAGCGAGCGGCGCGGAGGCGGACGAGTGGCGCGGCGGCTGGGGCGGCGGCTGGGAGGGCGAGGGGCGTGCGAGCAGGAGGAGGCGGCGGCGCGCGCTGCGCCGGCTGCAGGAGGAAGGCGCGCACCTGGTGGACGTCGCGGTACAGCAGGTAGCGAGCGGCGCGGAGGCGGACGAGTGGCGCGGCGGCTGGGGCGGCGGCTGGGGCGGCGGCTGGGAGGGCGAGGGGCGTGCGAGCAGGAGGAGGCGGCGGCGCGCGCTGCGCCGGCTGCAGGAGGAAGGCGCGCACCTGGTGGACGTCGCGGTACAGCAGGTAGCGAGCGGCGCGGAGGCGGACGAGTGGCGCGGCGGCTGGGGCGGCGGCTGGGAGGGCGAGGGGCGTGCGAGCAGGAGGAGGCGGCGGCGCGCGCTGCGCCGGCTGCAGGAGGAAGGCGCGCACCTGGTGGACGTCGCGGTACAGCGAGTGCGCACGCGCATGTCCTGACCTGACCGCGCGCGTCAGCCTGCTGGAGGCGGCCGCCGCGTTTGCCGACCTACTGCTGGCCGATGCGCTCGCGCACACGAATGCACACGACCCCGCCTACCAGACCCTGCGCAGGAACCTCATCAAACCTTACGGTACTACATATCGTTGTTAGGTGTGCAGTTTCAATTTAATTACATACGGTCATGTTTGTAAACCTCACGAGTATTTGCGTCCCAGTGGAGGCGGGGCAAGCGCGGCGCGCCGTCGCCCTGGCGGAGAAGTTCCAGGACTTCGAGTTGCTGGTGCAGCTGTGTGTGGCAGACAATGATATAGACCGTCTGCACGCGTACATTGACAAGTATTCCGACCAGGTTATGCTCATTTTTATTATAATATAATATTGCTACGTAGTATCAATAATAATAGGTATAACAAAAAAATGTATGCATGTAGATGTTGTTGATATGTAATAAATAAGTGATCGCCAGGGCGTGGCGGAGATAGCGTTCGCGTGGCTGGCCTCGGGCTCGGGGCAGAAGCGCGCGCTGCTGGTGCGCGAGGTGGGCGCGCGCGTGCCCGAGCGGCTGGCGCGCTGGCTGGCCGCGGCGCCGGCGCGCGTCGACCTGCTGCCCGCGCACCTGCTGGGGCAGCGCCGCCCCGCGCCCGCCGCCACCGCCCTCATGCGGCTCGCCGACCACGACCGCACCACGGTGCAACGCGCCACCGTCAGTACTCTTATACTAAATAACTTGTGTACAACATTGCATATCAATGTAACTTATCAATGTATTTGCAGACAATAGCGTCCCTCGCGAAGCTGTGCGTGCTGGCGGCCGACGACGAGGAGCCGGCGGAGGAGAGCACGCGGCGCGCGGCGGAGGCCTGCCTGCTGCTGTGCGAGCAGCAGCGCGCGCTGCCCGCCGCCCTGCGCCCGACCACCCTGCCGCTCGAGGACTGCCCGCTGCTGCACCCCGCGGACATGCTGCAGGTCAGCGCCACCTCGTCTTATATACATTAAATAATCACTTCGCCTTATGTATGTGTAATATTAACACGGCCACCATTATGAGAGCTGTGTAGAACTCTGTGACCTCGTCGTGTGTAGATTAGACAACAATTGATATAAGAACTATGACAGTGAGAAACACTGCGCCGTCGCCAATCCGGGCCACCTGTCATCATTACCTTGAAGTGTCGGCATAAACGTCATCATTTTAAATAATTAGATCTTAGTGCACGTATCAAGGTCCTTGTCTCGAATACCAATGAGTTGTAAACCTTCATTGTTTATTGCTCTGCGAACAAGTGGTGCGGTTAGATAATATGTGGTCGTTTATTTGTCAGTTGTACGTGGAGTCGGAGGGCGCGGAGCTCACGGAGTACGACTACAAGCGCGCGCTGGACCTCACCGAGCTCGTGGACGACGCGGACGAACGCGGCGAGTTCAAATTGCAGGTTCTTGCCAAACTTACAACCTATTAGCTAGCCATCGTCTCACGTTCCGACCTGCACTAACGGTTTTTGCGTATCATCAATTAAATTACAATTTATGTAAGGTAAAATAATTATTGCAATGTTGGTGTGCGCGACTTTTGAATGTGTGTAAATATCATTAGGAAACAGGAATGTGTTTACAAGGCCTTCGTTCCGCCCGGTGTGCTGCTGCATACGTACTCTGTATGAGCTGACTACAGTGGTTTTTAAAATCTTGGGGTGCTTTGGCCTGAATCCCTGATTGAAAGGCGTACTAGAACATGTACCTAAGCTAAACGCTGTCAAATAGTTTGGTATAGCTTGATGGCACGTTGATGGATGTTGTCGGGCGCGCGGCAGGTGTGGTGCGCGTGCGTGCTGCGCGACCCCTGGGCGGAGTTCGCGTCGGAGGAGGCGGCCGACCGGCTGCGCGACACGCTGCTGTACCGCCTGGCCGACCTGCTGCACCTCATGGGTACAAACTACATTTATCTTTTTCTCTACGAAATTACCATTTTATTGACATATAATTAAATAATAGCATTCACATGAACATATACCATTTACTGATAAAACGCAAACTAGCAACAGCTTGAATGCACATTGGCGTGCGGCAAAACATTCCTTGCTAATACACTCAATAATCTTCTTAAGAATCAATTTGATGTCTACAAAGAATGTATGTGTCTTGTTGTGCTAGAAAGAGCAATAAATAGCCATTCCTGCACTCTCTCTCTGTGTCGTGCATCTTCATGCATCGAACTTTCGCGAGCTTTCTTATATTTTTCCCCAAGATTAAGCTGTTGTTTCAGCTGCGCTTCAATTACTCATTCGGAGAGGAGAGCTTCTCCGACCAATAGACATCCATTCGCTCTCGGTGTCTTAGTAGCAGCCTGGCGTACCAATAATATTGCATGTTCGTATTTTACTAAAAACACACGAGACTGCAATGTGTGCGGCATACCTAGTCAGTCGACAGCTGTAGTCAGTCTCTAACTCTAATGAAATCGCGATTTTGAAGCGAAAATAAAATTAAATTAATAAAAGGTGTGTGGGTAAGCAGGCGGCGATCTGCAAGAGTGGCTGCCGCCCCTTCCCGTGCTGTTGGGGGCGCCGCGCCTCGCCACCCGCGCCGCCGAGCCGCGCTTCCACTTCGCACTCAAGCTGGCCTACGAGTACATCCAGGACGCGCACGGCCCGCCCGCCCCCGCCCCCTGCACCGCCCCCCCCCGCGCTCGCCGCGCACTGACGGCCGGACACCCTCCGCCGCCGACACTGGCCACGCGCCCTGGCGGTGTGTCCCAATCACAAGGAAACCTGTTTGAGAAATTATTGTAAACCATGGAATATCAAGAAAGTTACAAAAAAAGTCAGATTAGATTTAGAAATTATTTTGACGAGTCCCAACAACACACCATTCGACACTGAGCGCCAGACTGATCTACACGTAAGTTAGTTTACCGAGGATATTGTGTGAGTACGTGTGGTGGTGGTGTGCGCGGCCACTTGCCGTTCGTATCCCGACCCCACACTTGATTTCAACTTTGCCGGCGCGACTTAATCTTTTCTAAAGTGTATTTTCGCAGTGTTTTATTGTAATTATTTATTGTATAAGAATCAACGTTAAATCCTATCCAATGGTGTCGTGAGCCGCGCGACTAGCAACCACGATCTTATTAATATCTGAACAATGTGAGTAGTTACACAGTAGAATATCTGTACAAGTGACCACTACGGTGCTTGTGGAGACACCCAGACAGGAAGTATAATTGTACCAAACACAGCTGTTAATATGTATGTGTAATTAATAAACTTAATAAATTTGTTAACTCGGGGTTTCATTTCATGCACCGGTGAGAGCTCCGGCGGTCGGGCGCAGTATAAATAGCTCGGAGGTCGCGGCGTCACGCAACACCAGTCGCCGCTGCCCTCATTGTTGCAATTTTTTCCACAATGCAATCAGCACTATCCACTAACTTTTGAAACTGTTATATCTTCCCTTTGTATGGCGATAGTGCGGGATAGATACATATTCCACTTACCCAGCATTTGTTGCAGACGGCTCAGTATAATATTAATAGAAAAGTGGCAGTTCACTCTCAGACCCCATTTGAGGCACTCGTTCTTATAAATCTACTAAATCCTTGTGCAAAATCAATTGCTAAATCATTGTACTAAATCAATTAATTAATATAATTGTGTAATTTCAATTCTAAATCCAAATATAAATTCTAGCAATTAAAATAGTTTTTTTTTTAAAACGTGAACTCCCGAACTCCGTATAACATTGGTGGCAGCGGTGGGATTTTTATAATGAATCCCCGGTTTTCATGAAGTGTCATAGTGCTAAAGTGCCGAACATATATTTTCGTGAATAAATAAATTAAGGAAGAATCGTATCTCCACGTCGTACCAGGAGAGAAGACCCCGCATTCATCATCCGCCTCCAGCCTTCTCCGGTCATCACTTCCTGCAAGGTGAAAACGACACTATGTTCCTGCGAATCCTGTGAGTCAAATTATTCCTATAAACTCCAACTTTCTATGCTAAATACGTGTGTGCACAGAACATTGGTACTTTCATATAATTGCCGCATCCAAAGTTTTATACTCCTTGTACTTTCTAAATCATAACAAGTCGTCGAAGTGCTCAGTGTTTTTATCCAGTGGCGAATTTCTTAGAAGTGATAACGTCGTGCCTCAACCGTCGTACTGTGTTCCTTTTAGTTAAGTTATTTTATTAGCGTTATAACCTTGATTTGTATTTCTAATTCGATCCTAACTGTTGTAATTAATTAAGTACATATATATGTCGAAAACACAAGACACAAAAGAGGAAAATACTAGTACAAAAATGCCTGAAATCGATTTAAATGTATTGATAAAGTTTATTGGAACCTTCGACGGTTCGCGAGAAAAGTTAACACCATTTTTAAATAATTGCCGCAATGCCACACAACTTGCATCTACTTCCCAAGCGGATATCCTTCTAAAATATATCTTAAGCCGCCTTGAAGGTAAAGCGGAAACCGCATGCTCTATAAAAGAATTCACGAAATGGACACAATTAGAGGAGTTTTTGAAAATACAATTCGGCGACAGAAAGCACTACGCTCATCTGCTAGCCGATTTACAAGGTTGTAAGCAACACCCCCACGAAAATGTGAACCAATATTCCCTACGAATAGAATCCTGTCTGTCAAATTTATTAACTGAAATAAACATTACCATACCAACAAAAAAAAAAGATGAACTATCCGGCCGAGTAGCCACAATGCAAGACTTAGCACTGAACAGATTTATGATGGGACTCGATCCTAGATTAGCCACAATAGTAAGATGTCGCGATCCATCCACTCTAAATGAGGCAATAAACTTTGCCGCAGCCGAAGAAAAGATCTTAAACATTACATATAAAAGGGACACATTTTCCACATTCTCCCGACCACAAAGTCACATGACCCCTACAAAAGCTATAAACCAACCCTCTAATCCTCAAGCCCCTGTGTGTAGATATTGCAAGCACATAGGACACACTATCGAAAATTGCCGCAAGAGACAATACAATAACAATCTGCGCAATTCCAATTATAGAAATGTAACTAATCCTTCAAAAAATTATAATAACAACAATGCTTACCGACCCATCCACAACATCACTCATGATAACACAAACCCCACATATGGGTTCAACCAAGGAAGTCGCGACACTACCGACAATTACAATTTAAACGAATAAAATTTCCTGATAGGTATCGCACAGGAAATTCGAATGCAAAAGCCGATACAAAACCTACTAAATCTACCAAATCCACTGAATCCACTGAATCCACTGAATCCACTGAATCCACTGAATCCACTGAATCCACTGAATCTACCAAATCTACTAAATCCACTGAATCCACTGAATCCACTGAACCTACTAAACCTACTAAGTCTACCAAGTCTACCAAATCTACTAAATCTACCAAGTCTACTAAATCTACTAAATCCACTGAATCCACTGAACCTACCAAGTCTACTAAATCTACTAAATCCACTGAACCTACCAAGTCTACCAAATCTACTAAACCTACCAAGTCTACTAAATCCACTGAACTAATTGAATCCACTGAACCTACCAAGTCTACTAAATCCACTGAATCCACTGGATCCACTGAACCTACTAGTTCTACTAATTCTACTAAATCAAATGAAGATACTAATTCTACTAATTCTACTACTTTGCCTAAAGACAATGCAAACTCAACTGCTAAATCATGTCCTACGTGTTCAGCTCCTGAGACAGAAAGAAACATATTAAAACTTATAATATTATAACAAATCCAATAAAAATACTTACCTTTCGTGGAAGTCCAAACATCCGTCTCTTCCAAACCCTTGAGACTTCTTGTAGACAGTGGCGCATCAATCAGTCTGTTAAAAGTAGACGCCGTTGAAACAATGCCCAAAGTAGTGAAACATAAAATAAGTTTCAGTGGCATTGGAACACCAGAGAACGTGATGTACTCTCTCGGACATATATCGATAGATTTTGATTTATTGAATCATCATTTTTACGTCATTCCCAGTATTAACTTTCTTTATGATGGCATAATTGGTAATGATTTTCTTTCCAAATACAATTGTAAAATTGACTATTCAAAAACGTACTTCAAGTCGACGAAGTAGTACTTAATATCAAATTTACTGAACCCTTATTTACAATACCCCCTCGGACTGAAACAGTAATCGAATGCACTGTATCCAACCCTGATATCAATGAAGGGCTCATTCTTGATCAGAATCCAATAGAATCTCTCCTAGTGGCAAATTGCATTGTCAAAGTAAAACCGAACTCAAGAGTCAACATTTCAGTCGTGAACACCTCTGATTCTCCAATACACATTGATTCTAAGTTAAAAATTGAAATCACACCCTTGAATAAAATTAATATGTGTGAAGTCATACACACAATATATTCCAACGACCATGATAATACCTTGAATCGGACTGAAGAAGTCTTGAATCTTTTACGAGTTTCTCATCTGAATTCTGAAGAAACTAATGCATTATATGACCTCTGTTCTACTTATTCTGACATTTTTCATCTTCCCAATGATAAACTGACTAACACTAATGCCTTACAACACGAAATCACTACATCTTCTTCCGTGCCAATCAACACAAAATCCTATAGATTCCCTGAAATACATAAACAGGAGGTACAGTCACAGATAAACAAAATGCTTGACGATGGAATCATCAAACCATCAACATCTCCATGGTCATCTCCTATATGGATTGTGCCAAAAAAGACCGATGCATCCGGTCAGCGAAAATGGCGCATAGTCATTGACTACCGCAAGCTGAACGATATTACCATTGGTGACTCCTATCCAATCCCTAACATTTCTGAAATTTTAGATCAGCTTGGAAAATGCAAATACTTTAGTACTTTAGATTTAGCTTCCGGTTTTCATCAAATCAAAATCTCAGAACAGGACGCTCCCAAACAGCGTTTACAGTCCCACAAGGCCACTTCGAATTCAATAGAATGCCATTTGGCCTTAAAATGCCCCAGCTACCTTTCAGAGACTAATGAACTCTGCCCTCTCAGGCCTACAAGGCATTCAATGTTTTGTGTATCTCGATGATATCGTTATATATTCCTATGACTTGGATATTCACATGAAAACTTATCCAACGTCTTCGACAGACTCAGAACTTTTAATCTTAAATTACAACCAGATAAGTGCGAATTTCTCCGTAAGGAAGTATCTTATCTCGGTCATATCATAACAGATCAAGGTGTGAAACCGAATCCAGATAAAACCGATGCCGTCGAAAATTTTCCAATTCCTAAATGTCCAAAAGACATCAAATCCTTTCTAGGTCTAGTGTCGTATTACCGACGCTTCATTCCAAATCTATCAAAATTGCTAAACCACTAACCCATCTCCTAAAAGGACGTTCCTTCAATTGGAATAACGACCAACAACTCGCATTTGAATCCTTAAAAGACAAACTAGTCTCAGCACCGATCCTCGCATATCCTGATTTCACGCAACCTTTCCTACTAACTTGCGACGCTTCAAACTATGCAATATCCGCTATACTATCCCAGGGCCCTGTAGGAAATGACCGCCCTATTGCTTATGCATCAAGAACACTAAATAAAGCTGAATGTAACTATAGCGTTACCGAAAAGGAATGTTTAGCCATTATATTTGGAACAAAACTTTCAGACCATATTTATATGGCAAAAATTCAGCATAGTTACTGACCACCGGCCCTTAAAATGGCTATTCAATTGTAAGGAGCCCGGTTCCAAATTAGTTAGATGGAGATTGAAACTCGAAGAGTTTGACTATGAAGTCGTTTATAAAAGGGCAAAATAAATAGCAATGCTGACACTTTGTCACGATATCCAGTCAATCAATTATTCAAGATGATCCTCAACCTTCTACATCAGGTTTATCTAATGATAACCCTCTCCAAGACGAAATCGTCCCTTTGGACAATAACGATGATTTAATAAACCTTGAAGATTTGGGTATTAGTCCTCTCAATGAACCAAATATAGATTTCAGTCCACTGTATCCTCCGACTCCACTGAATCCTCCGACTTCTCTTGACTCTCTTCCTCCGCCGAATCCTGTCCGTCTCTGAAACCGTCTCCGCCTTTAAATACTTCATCCCAAACACCGAGACATATTGACGAAGTGCCTTCCAACTCTAGTAAAGAATACTCTGATTTCCTAAAATCTTTTACAAACCAAAATGAGACATACAATACATACGTAAAAGAACATAACGAAAGCCTTCTTAAAAGCAAAGCAAAACCATTCTTGTTCCCGTCTCTATTGACTATGACGAATCGAATCCCTACATTGAGGACATCATATCAGCATCAGATGGAGTCCATTAATGATGGTGAACGTGAACTTCATTCTTTCAAAAACATACTATAAAGGGAAAATTTACTATCTGCTTTTGACAAAAGTATACTACTTCGACACGTGCACCTATCCTGATATTTTTAAAACACTTAAATCGGTCAGAGATGATATCCTACTTGCAGGTGATATTAATGAAATTGCTATATCTGATTTCAGAAATCCGTTTGAACAAAATTCTTTCATTAAAATATACGGCATGCTCATGTACCTATTCAACAACACTAATATAACTATCAACATTCATCACAACACAATTATATACCCTGTTCCAACTGAAGTAGCAAAGATACTAAAGAAAATCACGACATTCCTATTGCCGGACATGTAGGTTCAAACAGAATGTATGACAGGATTAAAGAACGATACTATTGGAAAAATATGCGTTCCGAAATAGAGGAATACGTAAAAAACTGCAAAATATGTCAGTCAAACAAAGCTCTTCGTCAAATTAATAGAGCTCCCATGCAGATTACTACCACTTCAACTCGCCCCTTTGACAGAATAAGTCTCGATATCGTTGGCCCTCTGCCTGAAGCTGGACTACAAAATTGAAATATATACTTACCCTTCAGGATGACCTCACGAAATTTTCCATTGCATACCCTATTTCAAATGCTACAGCAGAAGATTCCTGTGAATGCTTAGTTCACTTCTTAACTCTCTTTGGTATTCCAAAATCGATACTTACAGACCAAGGGACAAATTTCACTGCCGAATTATTCAAAAGACTTGCAGATTCTTAAAAATAAAACAAATTTGGTCCTCTCCTTACCACCCCAAACTCAGGGCGCTCTTGAAAGAAGCCACTCAACCTTAAAGGAATACTTAAAATCCTACGTGAATGAGAACCAATCTAATTGGCACAAATTCGTCTATACTGCTATGCTCACCTATAACAGTACTGTCCACACTACTACACGTTTTACCCCTATGAACTAGTTTTTGGACATAAGCCTTTCATCCCCGATTCAATCTTTGAACTACGTTCTGACATCACTTATCCTGAATACATCAAAATGCTTCACCATCGCCTTAAAATATCTAGGAGAAAGCATTGCAAAATATCCAAGGTTCAAAAGAAAGATCTAAGACTTATTACGATAAACATAGCCGCCCTGTACAATATAATGCCGGTGACTACGTTTATTTAAAAATCATCTAAGGCTTCGAAAAGCTCTCTCTCCTATATGGAAAGGTCCCTATAAAATTATAAGAGTAAATACAAATAATACCCTGACTCTCCTTATTAATCGACGTCATGTTAACCATCACTTCGACCAAGTTAAACCTGCAAATGTAAATGACTAAAATATTTGCATGTTATGAAATAAATAATAAATCATTATATCCTATATTCTAGCTACTAACCTACTAATTCCTATATACAATATTTTACATACTAAATCCAATTCTTTACATACAAATCAAATTAGACTAGTAATTATGATTTACAGAATTATCGTCGTTCATTGTAACGCCGTCTTAACAACTGATGACAACCATTTTGTGGAGTACATCACCGAAAGCCCTGGTATACTATTCGACTCTGTTGGCACCTTAAAGATGATTAATGACCAATTCCATATCGTTATTCCGATAGATGTGTCTCCATATAAAAGCTATATTGAGAACATCAATGATGTCTTTAACACTATCCGATTTCAATGTCGCGAAAATAAAGAAATAGATTATTCTAAGTGTCAAAACATGTTAGAACCACTAGATTCAGTATACAAAGATATTTCACGCGATTTTGATTCTATTTCACACATAGTATCTAATAGTGTATCTAAACGTTCAGCATGGTTTGCCGGCGTAGGTGTTGTTTTTAAACACATATTTGGCACCATGGATGAAGATGATGCAAGTAATTACAATAAAGCCATTCAGAATCTGTATAACAACGAGAAAATTATTGCTAACTCAGTACGAAAAATATAATTGTATCTCAAATAGCTATATCTAATATTAATCAATCCTTACATGAAATAGATATTAATGAAGCTAAACTAAACGATGCTATTCACAAAATGTCTAATGAAATTAACATTGTATCTCAAATAAGCAAGATTAATAATGTTGTTGGTATTTTACACTCCAACCTCTTAGCTCTTTCTTTTAAAATAGAAGATATACTAAATTCCATGTTGTTTGTGAAATCCAATGTATTACATCCGTCTATTTTGACTCCTAATCAATTATATAAGGATATTGTCAGTAATCTTAAGCTAATTCCTAAGTATAGAGATTTTCCAGTAAGCTTAGAACTTAATAATATTCATATTTTACTAAATGTCGCTAATTTAGTGTGCTATTATGTTGACGATAAGTTAGTTTTCGTAATTAAGTTACCTTTAGTCAGTGTTCTAGAATATAATTTGTATAAAACCATACCTCTCCCAATGTCACATGTTACTGACTCTCCTAATTCGTTTGTGATGATCTTACCTTCTGACGAGTACATAGCTGTGAGTAAAGACAAATCTTCATTCACGTATCTGAAAAGTTTGGACTCCTGTAAAAACATCATAACTACCCAAACCTACCTGTGTGAAACAACTGATGTTTATATAATACCTGGAAACCTATCCTGTGAAATTGAAATTATTACAAAGTCTGTAACAACCTTACCTCAAAGTTGTCAATATAAAGTAATTCATGGTGACATAGATATATGGCATAAGCTACATAATGAGAAGTTTATATTTGTCCAATCTAAATCTTCCAAACTCTCGATTGAATGCAATAACAATGATGTAACCGAACTTGTTATATCCGGTACAGGTGTACTTAATATTCCATTTAAGTGTATTGGTTATCATAAGAACTTTAAGCTAGAAAGGAAAGTCTCACCTAAGATTAATGTGCCTAGTGTTGTATCCACTTTTAATATTCTTAATGATAGTTGTTGTAATTCAAGACAAATTAGAAAACAAATCTTGCCAATTTCTAAAATACAGAATGTTAATCTAGATAATCTAAAAATATAAACATAGCCTCGGATAAAATTATTAAGGACTTAGATCTTGTACGATATCCAAGTGATTGGAATAATCATATTAGTTTTCCTATTTTAAGTGTATTAACTTGTATTCTATGTATAAGCATTTTAATTTTCTATGTTTGTAAAAGAATGGGTACCTCAAAGGATTATGCAATACTAATAAATTAACTATTAACAAAGAGGAAAATTCTGAAACAGAAACCGAAATAACACAACCTCGTTTGCGTATAGGTTAAACCATATTGAAAACTTATCTTTTTCTTTCCAATAAGTTTCCTCTTAAAGGGGGGGTTGTTATATCTTCCCCTTTGTATGGCGATAGTGCGGGATAGATACATATTCCACTTATCCAGCATTTGTTGCAGACGGCTCAGTATAATATTAATAGTAAAGTGGCAGTTCACTCTCAGACCCCATTTGAGGCACTCGTTCTTATAAATCTACTAAATCCTTGTGCAAAATCAATTGCTAAATCATTGTACTAAATCAATTAATTAATATTATTGTGTAATTTCAATTCTAAATCCAAATATAAATTCTAGCAATTAAAATAGTTTTTTTTAAAACGTGAACTCCCGAACTCCGTATAACCGTATAACCGAACGAAAACGAGCCAAATGGAGTTTTATAAAACAATGATCACGTCTTGATCGCAGGAAAAAAAGGTAAATAACGGCTTGGCTAATCTGTCTGGACACGATTGCATGGCGTTCTCGGACGCTCTGTTTCCAGGAAAGTTGTATAAAAACCGGAATGTTAGCTTCTAGCCAAGATTAAGCGATTCACGTTTTTGTCCAACGATGCTATAGTTTTAGAATGCCTTGCTTGGAGATTCGGCAACACTGTGAAATATCTAATAGCGTCATTCTACTTCAGCAGAAGTTTCACGTTATAGAAGTATATTTAAAAAATTGACTGTGAACCAAACTCTGATCTTACTACTTCAAAGATAAACTACCCTTTCCCATGAAATTGACGTGATATTAAGTTATACTTTCATTTGTCGCGTACTCATGGATGCCATTTTCAGAACTGGACCGAACTGAAATTTAATTGAGACCATACGGGAAGCACCAGCTTTAAAATAAACAGAGAATCATCAAAATTAGTTCACCCAGACCAAAATTAGGAGGTAACAGACATTACAGACTAATTGAGAACCTCCTTCTTTTTCGAAGTGGATTGCAAAGTGAACCTCGCGACACCTCGGGCATATTTTTATATGTGAAACATTGAAATTACTTATACATAAATAGTTTCTAACAGGAAATAAAATTGGCATAATCAACGTCGTTGACATTCAATATTATAAATGATAAAATAAACTGATTCCCGTTAATTATATAATTTAATTCGTTTATTTAATAATTAGAAATTCAGGGTAAATTAATAAGTTTTTAATAAGAGCATGAGTTGTTGCGTTGGGGGCGCCGCGAGCCGCGACAACAGCGCCACTCGGCCGCGAGCGTCGGCGCCGCGCACTCGTGTCGCGCCAGTTCCCGCGCTCCTTTGTCTGCCGCGGCCGTGTCGCAGGATCGACCGCTACCTGCGTGTTCAACATCGGCCTAGGAAAGTTATGTGAATATTGTGCGTTTACTGTTCCACGACACTATGTGTCTGAAAATATTCTACGGCTAGTGTTTATGTCTACGATTTCGGTAGAATCAGGAAATTTTATGTGAGTAAAAAACTAATACGACCAAAAATCTTCATTTTTAATACTAATTAAAAATGAATAGTAAAATACTTTTTCTACATTCTTTAATGAACTTTTGTTTTATGTAAATCAATAGAAAAGAAATTTGTTGAGGTAGAGTTTACAATAAAGTAGAAATACAATAATGTAAGGTGATCCAGCAAGCACTAGTTTTCCAACTTCAAAAAAGGGGGGGGTTCTCAATTCGATTATATTTTTTTTATGCGTCCTCAGAACTTTGGACTTGATGAACCGATTTTGAATATTCTTTTTTATTTGAAAGCTTGTGCTTCCCGTGTGGTCCCGTGTTATTCGATTTGAAGTCGAATATTGAGCGTTTGAAGGCGACCGGCGCTGTCGGCCTGGCCGGGCCGTCACCGACTGCAACTCCAACAGTCTCGTATATCAGCGGGTGCTACTGATAACGCAACGTCTGGCGAATCGTTTCCTCGTCAGGCCCTATCGCCGCCGTCCGGCACATCCTTGACGGATCTGTTTACTTTTCGTATTTTTTATTTCTGAAATCAATTAAATTTTATTCAGCCATTTGTTAAGCGTAAAATGCATTTTTATTCAATTGAAAAGTTAATTGTAAGATGCTCGGTCCGGCGCCGACCTCGCCGCCTCGCTCGCTTGTACTCTATATAGTGTATAAATACTTTGCAATTGTACTTTCAATGTAATTAACATTTAATTATAACAAAAGTGATTGAAATAATGGAAAATGTAAGTGAGAATGCTATTATTATATTATCACGTCACAAAATACGAAACACGAACACGGTAGCCAGTTGGCATAGCGCTACACACTCCAGGGGTTCAACAAGGGGTTAGGCCTCCACCCTCAGCAAGGGCGTGCCGTCGTCCACACGTTTGATTTTTAAATAGATATAAGTAAATATACAGTAACCCGTTCCAGCCTACCTTTCCAAAGCATGTGTCTCGGGCTAGTCGCACCAGAGACGAGCGGTGCAGGCTCTGTGCAACTTAAATTCTTCACATGAACCATTATTAATTTAGCAATTATCTCGAATTTGTTTATCACTTTAAAAAAGTATTTTTTTTAATTGGCTCGAGTTTAATTGTGCCGCGGGAGATGTACTCCTTGCGGTAAATTGTCTTAATTGCGTGACGCGGCGGGCGACTGCGAATTGAGCGACAGCAGCCGGTAAACTCGACTGCAGCATCCCTCGGCCGCGCCACACCACGACCATACGAATAGCATGTGTAATGTATACGTGTGGTAGGCTTCATTTACTTACATAAAAATGGCTTTCCTCCTTTTTCGATGAATTAATTAGTACATTACATTACAGTGTAGCTTCTTTTAATGAACTACCTAATTAGCCAAGACCACTTACTGTCTAAACCTCACCGGGTTTCAACAGCGCCGCTTGTAAATTGAGCCCCAGGAAGTGCAGCCCGCCGCTCGACAATCGCTCGCCCGTCGTGGTACAGAATCTTTGTCCTCGCGACGTCTTCCTTAACCAGGGCAGCGTGGGCACCTCTAGAGGCGCCGACCCGAAGACCTGGCCTAGCTGCCAGGTCTTCGGTTGCCCCCGCAGCCCGGGCCTTGCGACTTCTTTTTACTTAGGAATGTGTTCGAGCGCGGGCCGGTTAGCACGCTGCTATTTATCAAAATCCAAAAAACTTTAAATTTGACAACAATAATAATAATGATTGTCGACTCGAGCTGCACGACATATATTTGTACATGATAATTGATAGCGCGGCTGTGTCACGACACCGCAATTGTACGACAAGGTTAATATTTTTTTTAATTATGCTGAAGAAATGACGGAGGCCGCGCGCGCTGGGGCCGGTACATTGGTGCATTTCTTAGAATATATCTTATGTCCATGTAATACAAGAACAGAATTAATTATAAAAGCATTTACTTGATAATACATTAACTTATATTCCAGATTTTTACAACGACACACGATGAGCCTGCATTTTTAGCAGTATGCGGTTCCTCTTGAATTGACCAGCTTTGTGTGGTCCTCACTGGCTACTGGTACCCCGCACGACCAGCTGACCACCTTTCTGGGGTCTAGTACTGGATCGCCCACTTTGCTGTGAGTGTGTGTGACACAGGGCGTGTCACTGTGTCGTCGTCGTCTCTCGTCCGTCTATCTCATTATAATATATTTAGGTAAAAGCATACTCTTACATACATGTAATGAGACGTCATACTCTTGGTAAAGTTTTCTCTGTGCCGACGCAAGTTTTGTTCGACCAATGCGCACACACTGGGGTCGCGGATTATAACTCGTGTAGACAGTACGTGCGTACTAATTTGCACACAATAGGTTGAGGCAAAAAGGTTCGATGAGGCAACCGCGCTCCGGTGCCGTGGGGGCCGCGCTCATTACATTCTGATACGGCGAGGCGGTCTCCCGGACACTGCATAGTGCCCACGGACACATCCTGGAAGGGACCAGCTACGTCCACGACTCGTAAATGCCTCCAACGCCTTGTTACCACTCATTAAATTCCCGAGTTGCGTCGCAGTAGTACTATGACAACCGAAGTAAATTGACAGCCGGTCCCACAAACTGGTGCGCCAAGTCTTCCTAGACGTAGTATATTCATGTTTACTTATATACTCGTATTACATGGATCTTCTTCGCTCGACATAAGCGTTTCATTTATAGAAGCATACTCTCGAGTAGGTAGGTAATAAAAATATAGGGGAGTGGATGTGGAGCCAGCTGCTCTGTCGGCGAGATACGTTATCGATGTCAACCTGGCGCAAATTGTCAATAACGGTTATCACGGAGCAACGCGCGGGAATTGAAATCGTGTCAGCTCTTACACATAAATTGTATCGCTGCTATCACTTGCTAATACACGCCATTACACATATTGATTTTCTATTGATATAATATAATTTGATGCTCTGGCCATATATAGCTAGACCCAACGTGATTCATCATTCCCGTCAGGTGACTTTGAAGTACATCCTTAGAGCTAGATCAATTTAGACACGTAATTATGATCAGTAAATGGTCGTAACGCCTCTCGCGCGCTAATTCCCGTCGTTCCCGTAAAGAGGATTTCCTTTTTCTAGCCACTTTGCGACTTCTTTGCTTTTTACCTTAAATGACAACGTCACTCGCCGGCCAGTTCTGTCTTCCGCTAGGTCGAGTGAGATTCAAATTTGAAAGTCGTACAACGAATGCTGGAAACGTGATTGCAACTTTACGACAGGTGTTGTAAACTTTTGTTGGCTCAAACCTTATTGATAAAATTTTACCTTATTGATAAGCGCACTGAATCATTTGACTGATGGTAATTTGACTTTTGGTTTAGCGCCCTCCGTCTTTTGCATCAATATGCTCTTGGTAAGGTACAACAGAGACATATATAGTCTGAGGCTGTGTAGTCCAGCTGCAGGGTGACGCTGAGGCAGGTCGCGGCCGGTGGGGCGGGGTCAGTCGCGCGGGCCCACCACCGACCCACATACGTGTACCCCCGCCCCCGCCCCCGCCCACGGGCGCCGCGTGCGTCGGTTAAAGTGATTCCATTCCCATTTTATTATTATTACTACTTCTGAAACTAGACGAATGAAATTTTTATGTTTGTCGTAAGTGACGCTATTCTTAGCTTAGTTTAATGTATCCTGTGATCAGCACTTGCCTGCCACCTCTACGGTACTTCGGTACGTGCGGCGATAGTATGGGAGATACTTCAGTTTCTTCCCGTGGATTTTTTTTATTAGAGAAGGGCTAACCATCTCACAAAAGAGATTCCGAAGACCGAGCAAAGTGGAAAAGACTATGCAGGAAAGCGAACTGTGGTAGCCGGGAAATCGCTAGGCAGAAGAAAAAAGAGGCTAACCGACGGTCTCATCTGATCATAGCTAATCCCACGTCTAAAGGGATTGCAGGTGCGCTGCTAACTTATTATAAAGAGTTGAGTCGGCGGCACACGAGCCCGTCACGTCGGTGTCGCAGACACAAACACGCGCTCGCCCCGCGCCGACTACTGCTGTAGCACGACGCAAGCGGCTTCAGTGGAACTAAATCCTTTAAAACAAACAAAAATCCATATCGGTTCATAAATGCCCGCTCTATGAGTGCACTAACAATAATAAATAAAACACAGGTGAATAGCCCTCCGATGATGGCACACGATGATGGCAACACAAACAAGTGAAAGTCCCAAGGCAAGTTACTTGCGTCGGTTTGTCGGCGTCCGTTCGCGGCGGAACACCTGCTTCCTGTGTGAAGGGGTGCTGCGCCCCGCAACGCCAACAAGTTAATTTGACCTGATGTTCCTTGTCTGTTTGAAAACGCATACATGAGGTGGGGCTGAGGTTATATATGCAGCGGCACACCGGCCGTGAACTTTACGGGAAGTGCATCAATATTGCTGCAAGAGTAAGTGCCTACTCACTAACAGCTCGCCGGTTGCCTAAATATAGAAAAAACTGTAAATCTGCCCTCGTTAATAATTGACTGGAAGAGATTCTCGATCTGAACTGCCTGCATGTGCAGGGATTGATTACATCACATTTTTTCGTGGAAGGATTCTGGCTTCGGAGTGTGATGTGAAGCAGTCACGTTCTAGGCTCGTAGGTGAGCGATTTATCTCTATAGCCCCGAGAGTTGTGCTGCTCTGTGACCGAGTGCAGCTCCAGTTCGTTGTATTGCTAAGCTGTAGGATTCATTACAATATTTTAATTCCCTAATTTGTACTACAAACTGTTTCCAATAATCGCTAATTTCAATAGCACTGCTAATAGCACTGCGTACTCAACGTTCCTTACAAGCTCAGTAACCATTATATAATCGTCTTACGTCTCGCCCTGATCTGCAGTAACGCCGTGTCTAGACAGACGTAATTCAATTAGTCTCTCGTTGTACCTTATCTTCGCAGTTGGACGGCTGTGTTATGTTACACCTCCGTACGTACAGCGGCGATCCCTGATAGAGTTACGTACAGTTCCTACGTACTCGGCCTATCCTTCACACATCGTACAGCTCGGAGGAGCTCTCAGAAGTAATGTGAAGGTCTCCGGATATTTACAAAGCTGGATTCATAAATGGAACTTTTGCTAGTTGTTAAAATATATGGAGCTGGGTCACACCGCAGCGGCAACCGGACTCTGGACTGCTCGTAAACAGTGCGAACGTAAACTGGCTCGCAAAGTGCTGCGTAAATTATATGTTTGGATTAGTTTCCCTTTGAGCTCCCGTCGGTTACAATAACAGAGCACTTGGAGCAAGCGGCCGATATCTGCGAGGTCGCAGAACAAAGCGAGCGGCGGCGGCACGTCGGCACGACGGCTCGCGCCCGGTGCGGCGGCGGCACGTCGGCACGACGGCTCGCGCCCGGTGCGGCGGCGGCACGTCGGCACGACGGCTCGCGCCCGGTGCGGCGGCGGCACGTCGGCACGACGGCTCGCGCCCGGTGCGGCGGCGGCACGTCGGCACGACGGCTCGCGCCCGGTGCGGCGGCGGCACGTCGGCACGACGGCTCGCGCCCGGTGCGGCGGCCGCACTTGAAATACGACCACACGGCGGCCCGTTGGAACAGCCGTTGGCTCGACGCACAGAAGGACCGCAAAACTATTAAACATGTAATTCCTCTATAACGTTTTAAATTTATTTTATGTTATAATTTTACTTGGATTTGATTGTTCTCATTTTTGCTAACCTCGGTAAAAACAAGCTCGCGGACGTGTTTTTAGAACAAGCGGAGTCGACAGCGGCTGCAATCGTTCCGCGCGCGTCTTTCAGCTTGTTCAATTCCAAATGTTGCGCTTGACACGGGATGGCTTGCACGATCCTAGGAACGTGCAGGTGTGGTCGTGCAGAGCTTCTTTGTAACATTGCTAGTCAATTTTAGTATATTACTGGTCGGCTCTGAAAAGTTTTAATACGAACGACATATTCCAGTGATTACGTATTGTGTGAGCCGGTGCGCTGTACGGACTTTGCATATATATTTATAATAGGACAATCTTTTCAGTATGTTCTCATTGTTACCATCTGAATTCCAAAGTGTCTGTAATGTATGCATGAAATCATGCAGTCGCCACAGGTGTGTGTGTGTGAGCCCCGCGCCGGGGTCGGGGCCCACTGGCCCAGTAACGGCACTCGAGGGGCGCCTGTTAGGAATATTAATTAAGGTGGGGCCGCAGTGGCGACTCTCTTTGTACATTTCCAACTGGACTGTAATGTGCACCAAAATAAAGCAATAGCGCTCGTAACACCTCCACTGGTCGCGTCACGAGGCGGCGGGCGCGCTGCAACTGCGCTCGCCCACAAAAAGTTGTTTCCCGCTCACCGCACGTGAAAAATATCTCATAATTACAATTTTATGCTAAATTTATTGTAAAAACTCCTTTGAAATGTTGTTTCTAGAATACAGTAAGATTTCATTTTAATTTGCTATGTTTTGTTTATTATATTGATGGGTTTTGTGTCGTGCAGAGTTTGAATTGCACAACAGAAGGACATGTTAATAATATAAAACGCGGTAACATCACTACCGTCGCGCGAGCAACAAGTTAAAATGTTACGTCTTACATTCCCGCCAGAGGGCGCGATTTCACTCGAACTTTCGCCGTGTACGTGACTCTCCGTATTAGACATGAGAAGCGTTACTGGAGGATCTTCGGCCACTTCCTCAAGGATAACGCTTCTCGAAGTGGAACTCAAAAAACTCCCCGGCGTGTATCTGTAAGCTGGTGCAGCTCACCGCTCGCGCAGCTCGGTTGACGTGCTGCAGGTGTTCCGCGACTTCTGTCCACACAGAATATTTCTGAGATTTAAAAACATTTTCTGTTGCAATTACATTTGACAAGAATCATGGGATCTGCAGCCCCCAGGTCCTTACTAACAATTAAATGTATTCTGTGTTAAATATTCCAAGCATGGTGGTCGAGCAGCAGAGCTGGTGACATGACTCTTTCATTCAAGTGTATGAGAAGAGAACATTGTCATTGGTATATCTTTTGTGCAGCCGGGCCGGGGGCGCGCCGTGGCGGGGCGGCGCGAGGGCGCGGGCCGCGGCGCCGGGCGCTCCTGCCGACTGCCCGCGCTCCTCCTGGCGCTGCTAGTGCCCGCCGCCGGCGCTGACGTCATCTTTAGGGTACCTGAAGTGCTGGTAACTTGTAATAATTAGTTCAATCCACTGTGATCACTTCCACTCTGCTCTTCACCTCTGCTGTGGCGGTACTGCGAGTGCCCCCCGATCTCTCCGCTCGGTGTCACGCACACGTACGTGTATTCTATCCTCATTGACTTGCATTGCTGTTCTTCCATTTCTTTTACCAGATAACAATAATACGACAGTATCAAAAGCCGTTCCAAACTTTACAAGTACGAGCTCTAGACCGTGTGTTTTGTCGTAAAATATCATTATTTTTAGATTATTTTAGAGAACTGCCATAACTTTTTAACCGATATTTTGTGTTCGTTGTTGATGTTTAAAGTGCCATGTGTGCAAATTGTGAAGCAGCGCTGATGTGTGGCAGGTGCGGCACGCGGCGGCGGCGCGCCCTGTGGGCACGGGCTGGGCGAACAGCAGCGCCGGCAACGACACCGACGGCGCCGTGGGTGCGGGCGACGCGGGGGCGCCGGGGGACGTGCGCTACGAGGAGTACTTTGTGGAGCACGACGTGTCTACGGCCGACGCGCGCCGCGCCGCCCTGCAGCTGCGCCTAGACACAAGTACGCATCCGCTACTTGACGCGCTGCCGGCACCTCCGCGATACGAAACACACTGTGTTACTCCATATCACATCACACAAAAGTTTCAATCATATCCATACGTATTTTGTTTCTCACCTAGCGGCGCGTGTAATCGGTACGCTCAGTAGCGACATCTAGTCTCCCCTACAGAGTTCAGTTTGAACACTAGTCGGCCGCGTCCGCGACCAGCAGTTGCCAGTTTGCCTCTTGTTACACAAACAGTAAAGGTTTGGAATAAATTGCCCGCGTCTCTCTCTCTCCTCACAATTACAATGTGCGTATTTCCAAGAGACAAATCGATATGCATTTCCTTAGCTACTATGTTAGTCTTACCGTCTAACTCTGTCATTTGGAAATTTGAACTTACGCTTTACAAACGGGGCAACGTAGATTCCACGGAGATCCTTCGCTTCGGCGGATCCTTTGCTGCACGTTCAACGAATGCAGAAATAATTCGGGGCATACATATTTGGAAAAAAACATACATAAAATAAAGTATCAGTCTTAATCTAGAAATTGTCAGTATCTAAGTAGAGATATAGAAGTAATGTTAACGGATGACGTGCTGCCACTTCGGCGAACTTCGGCCGCCGCTCGTGCGGTAATTAAAATGGGTCGGCGAGTGCCGGCGCTCGCGTGGAACTACTTACTAATATTAGGAATAGAATTTGTCACAAATTGATCACACTTCTAGCATTCACCGTGACTGCTGAAAAGTGAGTCGCTGCACACAGTTATTATGTAAAACTGTAAAATGTTCTACTAAAACCATCGAGCACATGACCAAATAGGACTTGAAGGAAAAGCCTTAGCGTGGTGCCCGAGGAGTGAACTTAGTTTACTGGAGGCCGGTGAAAATTATTTACATGTCGTTGAGAATCTTTCAGTAACGTTTTTGGGATTTCAGTATAAAAGTAATAATTACCCAAAACGACTCGGGGCTGCGGTCTATAATTCCTGGTGGTGAGCTTTAGTTGTGTGGAGGTGGGCGGGACTGGTCGCAAATGATCGTGTGACGTCACGCTTGTGGCGAGGAGGCGTGCCCGGCGTGTCATTGTGTCCGCACAATGGACGTCCGCACCTCGGGCCGCTACTTCTGTTACTAAACTATGTTTTCATTATTCAATCCATTTTATTTTTTGTTTAGTTGTAACCGCTTGGATCGTTGGCTGTAATTTTGTTTCCTCAACAAATCTCAACTCATTTTGGCCAGGTTTACTTAGGAGCACGCGGAGGCCTGTCTCGGGGTCAAATCCAGAGAACATGAAAATCCATATTTGGAACGCGTTGACTGAGATAGTGTAACTCTTACTCGCGCTGGTACATTTGGCGGTAAATAACTCTAGTTCTGACCGTTAATGCGCAGAAGAAAATACAAGGAAACACAGGGGAATGAGGAGCGGCGCGGGAGCGGGCATGCGCATGCGCTTATTGTCTCTGGACTTTAAAAAGGAGGAGGTTGTCATCATAAGTTTCTTTTGGGGAACCGATTTTGTGTTGAATCGTTAAAAATCGTCGAAAAGTTAAATTAAATTCTGATTAGTTTCATTTCGTAATTCGTGTTGCGACAATTGGGAGATACAAAGAGAACGCCGCGCCTAACAACCTTTAATGTTTAATTTTTGTTTTGCTCGTATAAATACCTGTTGTTATTGATTGTTATAATTTGTTTTTATTTTATTAATTTGTATTTTCAGTTTATTAATTTATTTGCGATATTAAATTGTGAATATGCCAATATAAAAAGTACAAAAAGAAAACCATTTATTTATAATTAGTAGAAATGAATAATTGCGTGCGCGACCGTGCACATGCGCTGCTATCCCGTTGTCTGCCGCCGACTCTGCCTGGGAGGTTGTGGTTTCCAGGATACATTGACACTCTGAAACTCTCCGGGCGGCTCTGCCACTACTTCATTTACAGCTTCGATTTGATTTTAAATAAAGTATGTTTAGTGTACAACAGCGACAAGAGAGTGGCCGTTACATACAAATTAACTTTTTACCATTTCACAATAATTCGCGCTTCACCGAGCTTCCTTGTTGTTTTTATGTTCGAATTCGTTCTTCAATCAGCGCCGCTGCCGATATTGGTTTTTGTATTCACCCCCCCTCACCGCCTCACCCTCTCTTACCTCCCTTCACCCCTCCCGCCGCTCCGCTGCGTACGAGCTGCGCCGCCTGTCCGATATACTGTTGAATAATCGATTGTCAGGATGTCCCTGCTGTCTGATTTGGGATGTCAATAATTATATCTAGGGGTTGTTAAGCATCGCAGCGCTATTCTTGAGATCTTTTTCTACCCATCTTATTGGTGAAACTACACCGACAGTCCAACACACGTCGGCAAGAATGATGACGTACTCACCAGATTGTTTAGGTTTGCGACATCGACCGGCATAATATTGTCGTGGAAAAAGTTAGAAAGGCCCCACGACGCACCAGGTCGGCGCCGACTTGATGCGTATTGTATAACGTGTGCCGGGTGGGTGTTTTTTTATTTTATTTTCACGATTAAAATTTAACCGTACCATATTGATAGTTCGTCGTGACTAACGGTGGTTCTCAGAGTGACCTAAGCCTGTACGTCCGCTGGACGTGACTGGGTTACTTCACTCGGTACTGGCGCACGGGCCGCGGCGGGCGGCAGGAAACTCTCTGACAAACACCGAATAAAGATTCCCTCGCATCTAGCGCCGGTGCGCGGTGACTGGAGCTACGTGACTTTATATAATATCTGTCCGTACGTCTAACACAACTGCGCTGCGCGAACACGTAATGAAGAAGAATGTCTTGGTACAAAGTACTGATAGTCGTTGAATGGGATAAACTGTCGTCCTCGTCAGAGCGTCACGTGGGACTCCGCCCCTCCTGGCTCCCGCTCACTTCACGTTTGTGATCGATAAATACTAACTACAACCTTATATTTAGTATCAGCTGATCCAGTAAGGCAACCTCGCTCAGGTTTATTCATCCGACAGAGAAGTAATGGATGATTACTGAAGCGTTATGCGTAAATTTTTAACCAAAGCATTCTGTATATCGGCCCTGAGTATAACGTCGCACCGTGCGCAGTTCCCGGCGCGCAGGTGGGCTGCGGCGCGTGCAGCCGGCGCGACTTGGAGTACTGCGAGACGCGCGTGCTGGCCGACCACTGCTGCTGCGAGCGGCGTTTCCTGCGCGAGCCCTTCCCCTGGCTGCCGCACACGTGCTACCTGGGCCCCAGCCGCTGCCGGCCGCTGGCGCCCGACTGCGTGCAATACGTGCGCCTGCGGGACTGCTGCTGCTACCGCCAGCTGGCGCAGCGCTGTGAGCCTCCATATCATTTTACCTAACTATTTATTTTAAGAGACGCGAATTACTTTTGAAGTAATGAATCGTGCTGCGGTCAGTTGCCAACTGAGACGGCAGAGACTACAAACTGAAAGCCGTTCGAGACCTCCGCGCACTCTGTGCCTGCCGCGCACTCTGTGCCTGCCGCGCACGCTGTGCCTGCCGCGCACTCTGTGCCTACTGCGCACATCAACACAAAAGCTATATTAAATACTTTACCTCACCAACAATGTCCACTAAATTATATTGTAGTTATATCTACATAATCTTGTTAAAATCAGAAATCAAGTTAAATTTTATGTTTTGCATGTATTGGGCTTGCAGGGAAGGGCATCCTCTCCAATGCGGCGCGGCTGAGCGGTGGCGGAGCGCCCTCACTGCTTCTGTTCATGTTGCCCTTCATGGCGCTGCTGGGAACCTGGAGCCCCGCCTGAGGATCCTCGGGCGTCGCGGCCGGCCTCCTCCTCGGCGCACGAGATCTGCTGTTGCGAAGTAAAACGAGAAGTAACCAACCACGGACAACAGCAGCCCAGCCTGCCCTCGTTCGCACTGTCCGGAAACTGTTCAAGTTATATTTTTTTACGATCAGCTCTACATGTCGTGCCGCAAACTGAACATAATTCTGGGCACTTCTCCTGTCGCTCTCGTTATTTGTAAGGAAAGCAAGAGAACTGCGGACGATCTCGGATACATTATATCATTATAGTTGAAGGAATATTTTTTAATAAATGTTTAACTTCGAGAGGTCGATATATTTATATAAATATATTTTATTGAAGACTATATTTTGAAATGTTTCTGCGCGAGAAGATTGTTATTACGAGTATATACCAAAGTATTAATTAATTACTTCATTTATTTGTTTACGAAGAAATGAAACAATATCAGTAATGTGGCGTCGTGCAGTATCGAGTAAATTTGATGTATCGGGAACTGAATTGGCCCTTGTACGGGCTGCTCGTGTCTTGTCACTTCAACTGGTGTGCGGTGCCCCTCTCTTATAATTAATATTATTTTTTTTACGTCTTCGTGACTAATATACTATAGTTGTAGCTGTATATCATTCAGTATTGGCGCCAAAGTTGCACAAGTTGTAGTTGTTGAGTTACCCGACCTGTCATGAAATGAGGGCAAGAGTTAATTTTGTATTTATTTTTATGTTAATTATTTACTGTTTTCTGCTAAAATTGTACGAAATACATAATATGAAACTAATGAGATGCCATTCCCTACTTTTGGAACACGGCGGCCGTGGTGACAGGACGGTAGCAGCCCTCTGCTACCGTCTGCTATACAAATATATAATTTGTTCCGTTACTGTGGCTCTGCTCCGCACAGAATCACCTGGTGCTGGTGCTGTGGGTTTTAAATCGAATTGATTACCTTATAGCAAGCCGCCGGCAGATTTCTCTATTGGAATAAGGATATTGTTTTATTCTTTCAGTAGTCTCACGAGCCGTCGTGTCAGGCACGTGCTGTATGCAATGTGGTACATGAGGGCGAGGATTTATTGATTTAAAATTTGTTTTAATTGTCTCATACAGCATATTGACAATTGTTAATTTATTTCGTATTTGTAAATGTCTAATGTATTTTTAACTTATTTATAACTAAAGTACAAGCCAAGTATTGTGTAGTGTGAACTAAGTTCCAAGTGATTTAACTATTATGTCACCGAGTGTAACATGTACTGCTGTTGGCGAACATCAACTTGTCAATGTCGTTTTATTTTAAATAAACAAACGTTACCGAGACATTGTTTTTGTTACGAGCTCACCACCGCTCACCACTCTGCATGTATATCCTTACTGTTGTAACAATACTATGATGTCTGTAACTACTTTACACTATTATATTATACTGTACAGTGTTCATGTTGTAGTCCATTAAACATATTCAGTAGATTGCTTTTCCAATGTTCTATATGATGAGGAACAAAGGAACATGCGATTGCGACATCGTAACGAGCAACCGACGGCGGGACATGTATATGAAATGGAAAACTTTAGCTTTAACAACAAAAACTAATTCTCCTGACACAAATCATACTTCATATTAAAACGTTATTTGCTAATATTTTTTGTCAGGCGTTAACGCTGGTTTCTCTGTCTTAGTTACTGACTAATAAATGATTGTATGACTCTTGAGAAGAGTTTGAATTTGTTAGCGAGGTGCAAATCCACCCGAGTTTTGGCTTGTGAAGGTTTGGCTGTGGAACTACCGAGTTTCAGACAAGACATTTTCCGATAAATAAAAAGTAGAGTGGTACTCGAAAACATTCACATTAAAGTGCCATTCAAATATCCAAGGAGTCGTTGTTGTAGGATTTTTGATGTGCCGCAATCTAAAACCAACCTTCTGTCACACTCGCCCTTGCCAAGGATTTCCGCTACATATAACCTTCTTAACACTAAGTCCACGTCGGTTGACATTTTTTTGTAATTCACGCAAGGTCTTCCGCACCTTAGTGTTAAAAATTGTGCAGTGATTTTGGCTTATTTAATTAATTTAGTAGTTATATTCCTGTTACTTTATCATTTAATAATATATTTTTGTAAGTATTAATAACAAAATCGTTACGTTTCCTTATAGCGAATGTTGTGTACACCTGTAATTGGCATACACAACAGGACTTAGTTTGTAAACTTGATTATTACAACAATGTATGCTTGTGTAATGCTGTTGGTGTATCTTAATAAATAAATAAATAAATAAATAGATACTAATAATAAATTTAAATTTACTAAGAAATTTTGTGAGTTAAGATGTAAACAAATGCATGTGGAAAGTGTTTATGTTGGGTCTCGTGCGGTCGGCGCACACTCCGTCTACACATACAGACGTATGCGGTCGCCGCGACAGAGAATAATTTGTTTTGTGACAGCCGATGCCCTGAGCCGTCTCCGCGATCTACAATAGTATCTGGGCGATCAGAAAATGTGATATGCTTAAATCAGAAATGTCTTAATATTGTTAAGGCCGACACCAGTCTGTGCAATGAACACGATTTAATGAGCCCACAGGGTCACACGACATCAAATTTCCTCATTGAATCGTGAGATATGTCTAATATTCCGAAATGATTGCTTTAGACGCGCTCTGGCGGTGGTAAACAAACAAGCAGGTCAGGGCGGCTACGTCTCGCGCGCGTGCTCCTATGTCACAGTGAGTACCTTTGTGCCTGTTAACCTTATCACCTTGTTAAACGGTAGCGGTGTGCACCGTCGCCGGGGACCTGCCGCTGTCACTTTGATTTGTTATGTTGAGAAATTGCCGCAGATGTGTTATTTTACTAGAAAAGGTCGACTTTTCAGATTGTAATTTTTAGTTTTAGTATTTACTGAAATGACAGTTTGCTGATGCTGTCTAGTCACACGAGGGTCCGCGACTTTGTGCTCCAGACCCCACTTCTAACAAAGCATGTTCAGACTGAAATAAATGGCCGACTTGACGACCTAGAAATATTGCCTCCTGACTAATTTATTAAAGTAATTGATTTAATACTTTGTTTATTTTCTTTAAATAATTAATAATAATCAAAACGTACAGTCCAGCAGTGGGCACTGGCGAGTACAGTGGGGTGGGGGCAGGGGGAGTGACGCACGCGCACCCTCTTTAGTCATTTGCTGACAAAAGTCTCGCATAAATATGATATATTTATGTTATTGAAACCTTGCTCATCGAGTTTGCTGTTAGCAGGGAATTGTTCCTATTGCGGTTACAAGAATAGAGAATAAAGAAAACTTCAAAGAAAAGAAACATCTTTATTCATATAACATAACACTTATAAATATCAATATAAATAACAATAGCTTCACACTACAGCTGCGCCCGCGCACCCCGCACCCCGCACAACTCACCGCGCACCCCGCACGCCGCACCAGATCTCATCTGAATCTGAGATGAAGCGCGATAACTTACAACTCAACTGGAACGGTTGAGAGGTTGCAGACTAATCTCAACAGATGCGATATCGGATGCGCGGCGCCCTTGGACGTGTCGTGCTTTAGCGGCTGCGGATGTCTGCGACACGGTCACGTGCGGTCAGCGCGGCGACGCCACGCGCACCACCTCTCGCTCACGTAATTCACAAAGTTGTCTGATATCTCAATTTATAATATACATGTTATTTTCGTTGTACAGTAAATTCACGGCTTCATCGGAAACATCTTTAGTCCAGTTGTGTAAAGCGAATTGTACAATTGCTACGAGCCACACCTTGGAAACTTATCTTGCCTTGTCTCCAATGGAACACAAAACACGGTAACAACGGGAACATGTTTCCATTTGTAACATCATAAAACAAATTATCAAAGAGACATGTTTAGTATAAATGGTAAATTGTTTGCTACAAGCATGCGTCAGGAGATGGAGTGGAAAAGTAATTGACCGAGCAGTCGCGGGAGTGCGCTACGGAGCGTGTATCATTTGCTCCCAAGTGCCACGTCCTTTGTACCTGTGTGAGGTACGTTTGGTGAGCCCTGCCAGTGCTGTCTACAAGGTGAGTGTGCCCATGTATATATTTTCTGTCTGTCTGTCTCTGTTCTTGTACTCTTGCTGTAAAATAAGTGAAGGATATGATTCTCGCCGTTGTTTCCTTGGTTCTAAAAATTCATTAGGCCTCTTACGGCAGGACAATTTCTTGGGTTTCCTTCACAATACAGGCGCGCGGGACTGACGTGCACACTGAGCACCGCTAATGGACACAAACGTAAAACGTACATTTGTTGCTATTAATGATTAGCAATTAATGATAATCTTTTTTGTATCACACCAGACAGTTTGTGGTCTGCGCGGGGGACAGGCGACAGTTTTGTCACAACTGTCGCTTACAATTCTATTCAGTCACAATTTTTCCAAGACACACCAACACAAAAGAATTCGTTACGCCACTCAGTGAAAAACATTAATTGTTCAACCAAATCATTTGATGGGTTTGGTGCACCACCGGCTCCCGGCTCCCGGCTCCCGGCTGCCGGCTACTTCCCTTTCATAGCGACATTCTTCCTGTATCTATTGAGCTGGGCTCTTTGACGAGCGCATCTGTCTGCGACTGCATCTCCTATTATAATTGGAATGACCTGCAATTTTAAATTATGTTATTTGTTAAACATTATATATTATACAATATGGAGTGGGATTTTGTTCAAGTACTAATGTTTGTTAGCATAAAATAAATGCAGGAGACGATGTGACGGGACAGGGACGCGGGGATGTCCTCTCACTCTCGCCAGCGGACTGAAACTGAGAGACTGTTCGCCCCAACTTATTCCTAACACGCAAGCAGTGCCGTGATCCTGAAGTATCACGCTATCGGCTCCTACATCAGTATCTAGATGAGCTTGTTTGTGATTGTCCTGGAGGCCCCTACGTTCGGGACGTGTCTCTTAGGGTGCTCCAGGTAGAACCTGTGGAGGTAGTAACTTGGCGCTAGGGTCCGCTAGTGGGAATATCTAGTCGATTGTATTTAAGGTCGGCTCTTGTTTTTACTCGTAACATGTGCAGGGTACCTGTTCCCCGAGCAGGAGGAGAATCTCCGACACCTTCCTCAGGGCACGTAGCTCGTCGTCGATACCGTGTGCCGGCGGCCGGCTGCTACTGCTGGTAAGGTCTCCGTTGCCGCTGCTACTACTTCCAATGTCGCCATTGCTGCCAATGCTATCGCTGCTGTCACCACTGCCACTTCTGCCACTGATACTGACAGTTCTACTCCTGCTGCCGCTGCTGCCACTTCTGCCACCGCTACTGCTGATTCTGATACTGCTGCCAATCCTGCTACTGCTGCTGCGACTGCCACTTCTACCACTGCTGCCACTGCTGCCGCTGGATGTGAAGTCGGCTAAGCTCCACGATTCCGTTGTAGTCTTCCTCACGCGCGGCTCTGCGTACTCGTCGGTGGTGGTCGTCTCCTCGTCCAGCTGCGACGGGCGACATTTGTTTCAACAACGAAACATAAAATTAGCTAAAATACGCTCAAAAGAAAAAATATTAAGTAAGAAAAAGTGTGGTCGTCTCAGCCTGACCGTAACCATGTGCGGATACTCTCTCTCTCTCTCGTTGCCGAATTATCGCGAATTAATTAATAATTAATTTAATTAAATAAATTAATTAATTTGATATTATATCAATTCTGGATCTAGACCGATTTCTAAATAAAAAATCAATACATTACTTGAAGTCGGGTTTTTGCTCATAAATATACCTGTCCTAATTTGTAAACAATTTTTGAATATAAACACAACGGGCACGCTGGCGGGGCAGCCTGATACCTGACAGATCTCACGTGCTGCCATGAGAAGCTCATTTTAAACATTACGAGGTGATCTGGAGAGGCCGCGGCAGTGCTCTGGTACATTGTGTGTATATGGAATACCTCTTCGACACTGAGCGGGAAGCAGCGGCCGCAGCCCGCAGCCAGCGCGCAGAGCAGCCACAGACGTCGCCACGCCATGGTCCGTGCGCGAGAGCCGACCACCGCGCCGTCCTTCTGACCACTACTCACCGCCGCCGCCTCAATGAGAACAATGGCGAGGCCAGGCCCGGCGCTACGTCGCCATTGTTCGCTCACGAGGGCGAGTTGTCAATGAACCGCGCGGTGACACAATGTGCCGTGTTGACGTTAGCTCATCGTGGGATTCGTCTTGCGAGCTCCATTCAGTCGGTCATCATCGCAAGCAGCAGTATATTTTGCAGGTGGGCGGCGTGCGGAACCGCATTTTAAATACTTGACGTGGGATTATAACGACATTATTGTTTAGTTCCTATTACCGTGACCTCGGAATGTGTTGTTTGTATCGCTGTCAGTTGCCTGTGGTGCAGCTGCAGACATGGTTCCTCTGTAACATGAATGTGTCCGGAGTATTTTGCGATGCATTTCAGTAAACTGAGCGCTTTGAACATAAACAAAACACAGTCGGAGTCTAGGTCATTTCCGCAGCACTAGAATATTTGCATAATTAAATCGCATGACAACGCACATTCAATTTGAAACACACAGCTAAATAACAAATAATAACACTAGCACGTTGTGTTAGTGTTATTATTTATTATTTTCAAATTAAAGTATATTATAATATATTATTTTGTATCTTTGATTTTACTTTTATAAAAATGTTTTCAGTTACATTGGAATTTTGAAATAGAAAAAACAGTTTATAGTTGTTGTATATGGGTAGGATAAAATCTGGGATATTTTTCTGTCAATTACGGTATGAACAGAATTGTAATTTTCCTTGAATTGTAGTCGCGGTGCCGGAAAATTGCACAGAATCATTTGTTTCGGGCCCGGGAGCCGAAAAAGAAAAAGAATTCATTACCTATCCAACACAAAAAAGCATCAGAAAAACAAATTGGATTAAAAAGCGCCCCTCCACCGGCCGCGGCCTCCGACAGAATATCATCTGCTAACGTCAATGTCAAACAAAATACTCGCCGACACCAAATAGGTAAATAATGAAATCAGAATTGTGGTATAATAACGAGACGCGGCTTCCTGCCTCGTCAAAAGACGAGCGGTGACGCCGGCCGCCGCAGTCCGACATGTGCGCGCGCCGAGACCGCGGGCGCAGCGCACTGGGCGCGGTGCTGGCGCTGCTGCTGGCGGGCGCGCGGGCCGAGCCCCCCGCCGGCCTGGCGCAGCTGCTGCCCGCCGGCCTGGAGGACGTCCTGCGCGCCGCTTCCGACTCCTGTATGTGGCATTTTGGTCTTCTTTCGCTACTAATTATATATATTTAAGTTTTACTTCTTGAAAAATTAATCTGTACAGTTGAAAATATCGATGTCTTTTTGTCTGGTTTATTTTTAAATAAGTGTCATAATAACTATGGTGGCCTCTCGATACATTATGGTGTATCAAAAAGCTCTGGTGAATGAATACTGTGGTGAGCGCCGCCGGGCGCAGGCTCCTCACATCACTCCATATCGGCGTCATTCATTCAGACGAGAGTGGAAGTCGACTGAAGCCCTATTCATGCGTGTGCCCTGTCATTTATTTATTTGCTGGTTTTAACTTAATAACAGGCAACAGTATAGAATGCAATACAATTTATATTGTGACGACATGTCCATTACAATACTCGCTGCACAAGAATTCAAGTAATTATCTCTAATGGTATTTTGTTTTGTTTTTGTTGCGCCTCGTGGCATTTACAAAAACGAATTTCGGTGTGCGGGTGTTTGTGTCTTAAACCGCTACCTTTATTTTATAAATAAACGTAAAGCAACATCGGAGTACCGCGCAGCAGTTCACACAGTCCACCGTCAGGCAACAGCAAACGGTACAATGTGGCCTGCCCACCCTGCCTATGAATGGAACGCACGACTGCGTTGTCTGCGGAAGCCCACTCGCACTTCCCTCTCATCCCCTTTCCCCGGATCGGTGGACCCACGGCCTGGACCACGAATGCTGCATCTCGCCCACTACTTGCCCGCCGGGTCTGCCAGCAGCACGCGGTCCATTAGTTTTGACTAAGTTATGCTGATGAGCGAGATTTCGTCACGCGCGCTGTGCGGCGCTCCTCGTTTACGTCAAATATTGATGTAGCACGTTTTTCGTTTGGTAGCACGATTGCGCGGCGACATTGTTTAAACCAAAACAAATTACTACGAGTAGTAGCCGACAAGAGGCCGATGCCGCGTGTGCAACGAGTACAACATCCGACCAAACCAAGATGTTTCACCATCGTCGCGTGGGGCTGCGAGATCGCTTGCGCACACAACCTCGGCAACGCCTTCGACTTGGACGCTTTGCGGTGTCCTCGTCCCGGAGGAGAACAAGCCTCCCCCTCAACACCCTCCAGCTACCCACTACAGCTAGCTTATGGCATATGCTAGTTATAGGGAGATATGTCAGCAAAATACACATTATTTCAACACGTCAACGTCAAACAAACAAACATCATTGGCACGAGCACAGTTGTATCGCTCTGGACCGTTATATTTATTATGTTTGCTTATTTTCTTGCAGGTGACGCCCTGCCCCTTAATGTCTTATTCTCGACGGCTTACGTCCCCGATGTCGACCTGGTGGAATTCCGGCGTCACGAGCAGCAGGTCTACAGCTTGTCCAGGGGCCACTTGCATCTGCGAGACCGCTGGCCTTCGACCATTATCATTTATATACCCGGCTGGTGGAATACGCCATCTGATGAGTCCACCCAGACTGTGGTCAAAGCTCTTTTAAGCAGAAACCCGAGTGTGTTAGTCGTGGACACCAGACTTGTCTTCAGCAAAGGGTACGTCGCGTCCTCAGCCGGCGTCAGGGGGCTGGCCCGCCGTCTTTATAAGTTCATGAAGAACCTCCACGACGACGGATTTCCTCTGCCGGCGATACAACTCATAGGCTTCAGCCTCGGGGCGCACGTGGCCGGCGTGGCTGGCAAGATGCTCCAGGGCCATCTGCATCAAAAAATAGAAAGAATAATCGCTCTCGATCCAGCTCGGCCGTGCTTTTCCCGTCTTTCGCAAATTAGACTCGACAGAGAAGACGCAGAGTTCGTACAGGTGCTGCACACTAGCGCCGGGCTGCTGGGGCTGGAGGAACCCCTGGGACATCTGGATGTGTACGCCAATGGAGTGTTGGTACAGCAGCCCGAATGCGAAAACCACAGAATAACATTAGAATGTGACCACGCGCAGGCCTGGCGACTGTTCTCCGCCTCAGTGGTGGACGAGCGTGCGTTGTTGGGTCGGCGTTGCAGGAGTTGGGACGAGCTGAACAGTGGATACTGTAGTGGCAGCGAAGAAATGGTCGGGTACCATTATAACCCAGTAGCTCGAGGCTTGTATCTCTATAAGTCTTCTGTTAAGAAAAGGAGGGAACCGCAGCAGCGAGTGTCGCGTCCGCTCGACTCGTCCGCCTGGTGGCTGCGGAGACAAGTTTCTACGATACCTGGTTGAAGAATGTTAACTATCAGAATGATTTAGTGTAATATTAATATCGATAGTATCATTAGTGGTCTGTGCTGTTGTGCGAGCTCATAGTCTTAAGGCTCATTAACGTATTATTTATTCGATGTGCCATGTACGTGTGTGCGTGTGTGCGTGTAAGATTAAAGTGAGTTGGGCAGCTGGACCGCCGTTTTTATTTCCCTTTATTATGCGAGTACGCGCGCCTAAATGAATCTGCCCATGTCACACGTACCACCGAGCGGTTCGAATCCCGCCGCACTTGGAGCGCGTCATAACCAACTGCGGTGACAATAAACAGTTTAACTTAGGAGCTCACACAATATTTACCTCGTCTACGGTGAAGACTCCCAATTCCCCCACCGCTCCTTACCGACACCACCCACAACACTCACACACTCACATTGCCCACTTCACATTATGCTCACACCACAAAACAACTTTTTTTGTTTTTGTAATAAAAAGCATCATAAATACTTGTCGAATAGTGAAGCACTTTTTACAAATAGAATGAGCAACCAGTCTCTTGCCGACAACTAATGCATTCACTACGCACACCGCTTTGACATCGCCAGCCTGTCCGTCACCAACAACTCATCAAATGATTCCCCCTCCGAATTGCACTTGGCTTAGGCCCATGCGTATCTGTCAACGGATTCACATAACACGGAGCCGAATGAACACCACACAATAATAACACATTTATTACCATCCATTGATAAATAATATAGCTACTATAAGCTTTTATAGTTAATGTTAATTAAAGTAAAGCGGACTGAAATAAATAAATATGCCATAAAACAAAAAAAATAATAAAATATGTAATATAGAAATGTGGCACACAAAATATGCTTATTTGTAAAAGCGCCATCTAGTGAACGTATTGTCTTATCGGATTCATTGGAAGTATAGTAAGCAAATGTATTATAATAATTCAAGAGCTAACAGTTAGATGGCAGTAAAATCAGTGACGGTCAAATATATTTATTTTGTTAAGGCCGACAGCGGGAACAACTTTACCAGATTGAGAAGTGGCCGAGTTCTCCTGAGACCTCGAGGTCAAGCAATATTGTGCTCCTAAAAATGCCTCTACCATATTACACTTATACTATAATATGGCGTGTGTACAGAATGTCAACTAAATTCAGTAATCATCATTCATAACATTTTTTGTATAAATCTGAAGTGTGAAAATTTAGATAACGAACGAAATTTATGAAGTTGTAGAAATGTACGAAATATTGTTGCCATTGTTCATAAAGTAAAAAAATCACATGTTTATAAAGTAACGACTCGTTCTTTATAACGATCCATGTTATACTCGTATTATTTCGGGTTCGGCTAACTGATGGCAGCATTTTTGTTTATAGTAAATATATAATTAATATATCAGTAGTACGAAACGATGCGAAACGTTAAAGAAGCACGTGCATTAAATATGAGGGCACATGAGCGCGCGCGCTCCGCCAATACGTATCGTGTCGAGCAATAATCTCGTGCAGGGACGTGAACGACACGGCCGTGTCGTGCCGCGGCTGATGCGGCGTGACGGCCGCGGCTCCACTCCGCCGGCCCGACACATTTGAGAAGCTCAATTACTCACGGCTCGGGATCTGCGCATTATTTCTGAACATACATTGAACGGCGATGGGAAACGGACCAACGGGTTATCGAACGTGCGTACCTTAAGAGCTCCGACCGACCGCCGGAACTAAATAATAATTGCGAACTGAAAATAAATTGGCCAAAGTATGCGATGCCCGCGGAGATAGTAGCATTAGCGAGGCCAGCCGTTTGTTAGCTCTCTGGCGTAGAAGACTCGCGAAAGGTTTGTCAGAATTGTAAGTGAACAGAATGAAACCCGCCTCGCGAGGTCTCCTGCATGTTAACAATTATCAACGCATTCTTATGTCACGCGCCTCACTGGTCTAGTACACGGCTTGGCGACCAGAACTCTGCCTGAATAGGAATGTCGTTAAAGTTTAGTAACATCTGATAGCCCTCATGGCCACTTCTTAATAACGTCCGAGAAATATTATTAGTGTGTTGGGAGTGTGTGGGCGAAGTCGTTAGAACGTAGGCATGCGGTCCCAAACCGCAGCGAATGCGGGCGCGGGTCTCGCCCCGTCACGTGGGGTCTTCGCCCTGCGTAGTACTGACGGCTCATCACAGTCTCCTCTCGCATGACCAGCTCCCGACAGGCGCACGAGTACCATTAGTATTACATTGTATGTACACCACTGCAGACTGCGTCTGTGTTGTTTCGTGCGGTAACGTGTTGTCTCGCTGTGCAACGTTACACTGGACATATAAATAATATGCACGTCATGTACGATATTAATTTAATATAATACATTTGTATGATACATGATATAGAGAGAAGTACGTGCGCCGGAACTTCCACTATTATACTGGAAATAAAAATAAGCGTCATAACGACCACGTAACGTTTGTTTCGATTTGAATTCGGTTTAAGTTTTACCGGTGCAGTGTAGTTGTGTGCATTCTGTCGGTGACATTATGCTGTTTGTTATTGTGTTATTTTTAATTTTGAAAACAATTATATGAAATAGGTGTCATTTGCGTTTCGTTTAATTTAAATGGTGCGTTAGATTATAAGCTGGTGATAAAAACAAAGACAGATACTTTTAACAGTTCGGAGAGAGTCGCGCCGCGCCCGGACGTTGCTCGGGCAGCGGGCATTCTCTCTCTGTCCAACAATGGATGTGGCCATGTAAAAACTTTTTCAAACGACTTTTGTCTAAAATAGCCGAATTGTTTGCGTATTGATTATCGGTTTTTATTTGTAAAAATTGTTAATAAAAGTGAGCCCCAGTCCCAGCCCCGCCACACGGACAGAGCAGACAGTAGGTACGTTACGCTCTATACACAATCGATTAATTTTGAATATAACTTACATATCGATAGATGTTTAATATACACAAGGGAGGAAGTGGTCCCGCAGCCTGCGAGCTCAGCCCCCGCCGACACCGGCCCGGGAGCGGACAGGGGTGGGGGGACGGAGGTCCACAAAGCGAAACTTGCGACAGACTGTCAGGGGATTAGACGCGATGAGGGTCGCAATAATCCTTTGAACGGGATTACCGTACCGGGGCAGGCAGGGCAAGATAAACGCAACCAACGTGATTTGACGCGCACTGTGGCGCCCTGTGGGGCTGCTGCGGACACTAGGAACGTGCAGCAGGGTGCCCGGCTGCGGTTTTATAAGAATACAAATGGTTTTTAAAACTATACACACTTCGCACAATACAGAGCGATATACACATGCATTTAGAGTGACGTGGCTCCAACAAGATTTCCTCTCTATCTGCACGTGATTCAGACAGCGGCACGCGGCCTGCGGGCGCAAAGTGCGCGGCGCTCGGGCCGCCTGCACGACGGGAGGAGGAGCGGAGGAAGAGCGTCGCTATGTTCCGCTGGCACCGGGCGGGCTGTTGCTTGGCCAGATACTCAACATGTGGCGGGCGCACGGACGTGGAACTAACGCGATTTCGAACGCTTCGCTCGATCGCGGTGCAACTGATGTCGGAAGTACGCCGTTCATTCCGCCGCTCGTAAGGAGGCCCAGCCTCTGTCTCAGAGGAGTCCTGGAGACAATTATTTACCACACATAATATACACATACAAGCCGCCGTTTCGCGCCAGATATTTTCCATTTCAGTTGGAGCTCGCGTCGGAACCCTCCTGGAATATTTCGAACAGCAACGTTATGTGTGTTTACACTTTGTACTGCGCCTCTCGCCTCACCTATTCAAACATAGCCCGTGTCGATGTCACGGCGGATTATCCGATGCACGTCGTATTTACGACCCTACGCCACTGTCATTAGTCTCTATTCGGAATGATCGGTGAGATCCAGTACGATCCTACGAAAACCGTATTAGACTACCTGCAGCGTGCCGGGTGTCGGGACAGACGTCGAGCTGCTTCCAAAAACTTTTGCGTTACGAGCGGAGCGAGCGCTCGACCGCCAGCTATTGGGTTGAAACTATTAGCGTGTGGCCGCTCCCAGTCACGGACAGCGCCGTCGGGACACGACCTCCTCGGCGGCGTGTGGCCCGCGGCTCGGCTGAAACACTTCACTGCATAATTAAATGTTTTCACTAATGACGTCAATATTTTTTTTCTTCATTTTTGCTTTCATTAGGAACGTTAATAATGCTCAGGGGTAATTGTTCTGTGTATGACGTAAGAAGTGTGCAGTCCGAGCGACCTGATGCTTACTGGTCATGGCCGGTATCACTTTATCCAGCTGACCGCCGCCCCGCAGCCTCCGCGTGCAGTGCGCCGGACTCCTCGCTGCCACGTTGCAACCTATTTTAGTAGCTCCTCCGCTAACGGTCCACGTCCGCAAGCAATCCACGCTCTTATCACAACCCAATAGATGCTATAGTTACCTGTCATATTCCAGATCTGTTTGAACTGGATACTCCGCAAACGCGTAGAGCGTGCCGCTGCGAATGCGATATACGTCACAACATAAGATGTATGTTGGAATATAATCTGCCCCGGCTTGTGCCCCAGTGTGCCTCAATTATTAGTAACGTAGTACTGTTTAACCGACTTCAAAAACATAAGGAGGTTCTCAAATAGTCTGTCATTGTTATGTCATTTATTAATCAATTTAGATTTTTTTTCACTACAAGCATGAATGTTGAAGAAGAAAGAGACGGTGGGCGCCAGAACTTCGTGATGTAACGGTGTCGCTTTCGAAATGGAGTAGATCGGGGTAAAGCTCTCCTTTACCCCGATCTACTATCCGAGCGCGGTATCGATGCGTTGTTAGCGTTGACCAGTTCCTCATCGAAAAGGTGATCTTGGGAAAAATACATCAAGTTACATTTGTCGATTGTGAGACAAATATCCCTGCAGCGTGACGGCGACCGGCGGACACTCTGATGCTCCAAACTCCTTATAAAATACACACAAAAAGTGTAAAGCCGATAGTTTTTGTAAGGGTAGCTGTCTCGCTCGCACACCAGCGCGCCGGCCGCACCGGTGAGCACACACAGAGCTCCCTGCACATTGACACGCCGGTTGCGAGCCGCGCCAGGGCCGGCCACACTCCCGGCGCCCGGGGCGGCGCACACACTGCTTCATATTTTAAAGCACGTTTCAGACGTTTTAATTTGCAGCCCCGCCGCGCCCCGCGCCCCGCCCCCCCGCGCTCCCCGCCCGCCCGCGACTGAATCGATCATAGTGCGGCGCATTCAGATTTTTTGCATTGAGCATTTTACCCGCCGCGGCCCTGGCGGGGCGGCCGGGGCGCCGAGCGGACCCTCGCCGCGCTCGTGGGGCCTGCCACTTGCGCCCGCGGTGAGGGTTGCCCTCGTGCGATTATATTTACACAATTAAGTGCTTGTTATTTCTTTATCACTTCCACGAGCACACTAGGTAAACACTAACAACACCACCTATAGGAGTAGGCAGAGATGTCAGATTTCCATTATGTACAGGTCCGTCGGCTGGTCCGGTGTCAAGAGGAGTACAATACGATTCACGAACAACGTTTTAGTTCATATTCTCTGCGACACGAGACTTGCTAAACATCGTCTGTGTTTATGTTGAATTCTTTATAATCGGGTAAAATGTACAACAACAATCGCACGTGTGTCGTACTTATGATAACAATTGTGACCTATGTTTAATATAATGATATATTTTTCTCAAACATGGGCCAGAACTTTGTGCCAATATTTTTGTTTCGCCGAAGCCAGTACAGTCGCCGCCGATGTCTCCCTTCGTTAGTTCGGGTCGAGTCGGGAAGATGACAAAGCAATTATGAAGGCTCATATTTAAGTGATCCTTTGTGTTGGGCGCCGGCGGGGTGCGGCGGGGTCCGCGGGGCGCCGGGCCCTTTCAACCGAGCAAATAATGAAATAAAAACAGCGGAGGGAAATGATTCGCGTCGGTGTTGCGTCTTGAATTACATCGCAGAGCCCCAGGAGCGGGACGTGGGAACTTTTGGACGGCAGCTGTGACCTGGCTGTAGGCACTGTCGACATCAGATCACTTGCTAACCACGTTCAAACGAAACGAAACATTTATGTGTCTGTCAGCAAGTACACAGCGCGGCCACACCGTCAGCACGTAGCGATGGAACGGAAATTTAATCGATGACTTTGAATTTGGGAACAAACTTAAACTTGCACGAAGGAATACCAACAGTCTAGAAAGACTGGTAGGGACGGAGAAGATCGAAGGAAAAAGACCGAATGAGAATGGGGGAGCGATTGTTAAACGATTGAAAAGTTAAACTTGAGACTGGATGGATAGTTACAAAGACACGGAGTATGGAAGGGAAATAACAATAGCGAATCAATTACAACTGTTTAATATTTTCAAATACATTCGCCAGGTGGAATACGACTCTGTGCTTTTATTTGCTTAACTTTCCAACCGCAAGGAGCCGAGGGAGCCCGCGTCACGCACGACCGGCGCCGCTCGCGTCTCTTCTTTTTTGAATGACAGAATGCTCCACAGCCACTTGACAATTACAGAAGGGGCTAGAAAGAGGAGTAGCAGAAGGGCAAAATATACATGTGTATCGTTCAGCTTTGCAATTGCAGGCAAGGCAGTGGCAGGGCAGCGGCCTTCAGTGGACCCGGAGAGAGATGTGTCGAGGGCAGTTTAATGACCGCGTGTCGAGGCAGGCGCCGCTCGCCGCCGACTTGTATCGCCGCATGGAAACCCAACGCGCGGAGTGCGGCGTGACAGCTCTCTGCGAGCCAACCATCCCAGCAAGAACGAGACGCGACATGTGCAGTGACAAAAATACACGGCAGTGGAGTTGTTGGTAGTACGTTCCTTTACAGTTGCTTTCAATGATGGTGTGGCCGCACGTGTGAGATGTGCAAATTACCGTTTTCTCTAATCGCACATTGTAAAGTGTTACATTGAGGTTGGCAGCCATATTGTTGATCAAATGAGGAAATCATGTTTTCTGTGAGGAATATCGAAGTGCAAATAACTATCAGTTTAGTCAAGAAATTCCATTTTAAATTTTAACATTAAGAAAATCAATATCATAATCGCCCAGCCCTCATTGTAACGTGTACAATTGCAGTTGCAGTGCAGAGACTTCAATTTCCCTGAGGCAGCGAAACATAGTGTACAGTATATTGTTCGGTACGTACCCCGTTACTGGCACAAATTAATCTGTATGGAAGGAAATAAAAAATTCGTGAGGCAATTTGTAGCTGGTCTTTTAATAGTAGCAAAACAGCGGAGGAGCGATAACGGACGTAGAGTCGCCGAGTGCCCTCCCCGCAGCGCGCGGTTGGCCATTGTCTTTATAATTGCACAGTGTGTCGCCAGCTGACGGGCCGGGCCACATTCCTTGTACCAGCAGACGAGCCCCACATTCCTAATACCAGCTGACGAGCCCCACGTTCCCTCTACCAGCTGACGAGCCCCACGTTCCCTGTACCAGCTGACAAACCCGAGCCACACTTCCTCTACCAGCCTACAGGTCCTTACTCGTACGGTCGCAGACCACACGCGCTGATGACTTCGATGCGAGTTCCTTTCAGTGCAACAGCAGGAATATAGCTCATCGTCATCAGAGACAACGTTCCGATCACAGAGAGCGTATTGTATAGTTTACATAGCGCTCACGAGTTCGTAAGTGAAATCAACAACGACGGCAATGATTCACAAAAATATCAATAATCTAAAACGTAACTCCCTAGAATCGCGAGTGCCTTCAAAAAAGATTTATTTTCTTTTATGGTTATTTGGAAACGGCCAAATGAAATACAAAGAGATTTGCTACAAAAGAAGGCTCGGCCTCCAATTTCCCTTCGATTCTAATAAACTACAAAGGCTTCTTAGAATTTAAATTGCAAAGTTCTTAAAAAAATATGAATGGCGTCAAAAGAATGTAAAGCTATTGTGTGCCGCCGACTTTGATAAGGTCGTAAGGACGAGCGAGCTGACTAGCGGCAATAATAGGGGAAGCACTTCGTACTCCAAATGTTTACGACCTGTAATGGACGTATGTAAGTGAAGAAAAACGTTAACGGAACATATTTTATCTATTAGTTGCACGCTCTGAGCGCGCACAGTTTATTGTTATCATTTATTGTATGTAGGGAGCTGGTTCCACGGAGAACAGAGCCGCGGGCAACAGCTTCTAGCGAGCTTAAACTAAAAACAACATATTGATGAGTCCAGCAACTGAAATTCAGTGCTGTAATAGACGGGCTGACACAAGAGTCGGAGCCGGAACACGTGGCGGGCGCAATCCCGCCTTCTTTGTTGATGATATGTATACGAGGTTTTCCAAGTTAGTACTTTGGTGCCAGCGGCCGGGGCAGTTAGTATGCTCAAGGAAAATTTCTTTTACACATAGTTTGATATCACCTGGCGTCCGGTCGTACTTCCACTTTTGTTTCGAGGAGAATTCTTTAATTTCATAAAACAGTTAACGATTATAACGCAAAAAGTCGAGAGGTTGCGAGCTGTGACGGAGCGGCGAGCGGAGCGGGCGTGGCAGCCACAGCGGCGTGCCTTGTCTCCCGCGCGCTGCCCTCCATCTCCTTAAGTCGCACATTAATTTCTTAAATGCCGTCGAAACGATGTAAGCTGCTCCCGGGCGGTTCTCGTCTGTTCTGGCAACTGCTGTTTCTATTTCATCGCCTCGTGACATTCGATTAAGTTCGTTAGTTATACGATCGCGTCGAACTTGTTTAGAGCACGTAACAATCTGTTTTATCTGGAATTGTGAATCGCCTGTGCCGCGGGGAGCCGCCCTCCCTGACGGCTTTGTGTCGCGTCACGCACGGAGCGACTCGGTCACAGCCAACACTGCACGCTGGGGTCATGCACAATGGTGCGATCCTGGGGATAGGCGATAACAGAGCTCAGGAAATTTGCATAGAATGAATTACCGCTATCTTTTCAATGGCTCTTAAGCAGATGACGCATTTGTCGTCAATGCCGACCCCATCTTTACAAAAAAGCTTTTAACCCTACGTCTTTTTAACCCTTTTTAATCAGGTCAAAGGGAGTCAGTGTCCGTGATCACAAGGGATCCCGCCGCGTAAAGAATATTTTTATATCAATACGTCAATATTTCTATAATTTAACAATCTCTTCCGAGCAATGGAGATGTGCAGCTTCAGTTACGATTGAGTCTAAGCAGATACTTCTTTGAGGTGATCAGGAGCGGAAATCAGTACCGAGGCTGCGGTACCCGTCAGTTGACCCCACTTGATTTGGCGCATATAGACTGTACTGTTACCTCTTAACACTCAATAATAAGATTACGTCTTGATAAAGTATAATCAAACGGTTTAAATAGTTGGCCGGATCGAAGGGAGGAATGCTTGGTCGATGGCCTGCCCTCATTTTGATCTACCCACAGACCTGTCCTCGCAGAAGAAATGGGATGGACCGCTTTGCAGTTTGGTCCGGGAGAATCTCGTTGATACGGCCCAAAATACTGCAGACCGTGCTCGTCTCATCGCTGTCAGTGCTTGGGAGTCAGGTCTGTGGCTGCAGGCTCTTCCATCCCCTAACACTGGGACCTTAATGGATTCCACTTCGTTCCGATTGGCAATATGTATTAGGCTGGGCGCTGCATGTTTTATGCCACATCGCTGTCGCTGTGGCGAAATGGTCGACCAGCGGGGACACCACGGGCTATCATGCCAGCGTAGTGCAGGACGCATTTCCCGGCACTCCAACCTCAACGACATCATCCGTCGGGCTCTTACCACCGCTAATGTTCCATCAACTTTGGAGCCAAATGGACTATTGCGTAGTGATGGTAAGAGACCAGACGGTATGACTCTTATACCCTGGAAGATGGGGTATGGGATGCCACATGCGTCGATACTTTGGCGCCGTCACATCTTCAAGAATCTTCTGTTGAGGCTGGAGCGGCCGCTGCAACTGCAGAAAACCTCAAGCGGCGCAAATATAATAACTTCGATACGGGTTTCATATTTGAGCCGTTTGGGGTAGAAACTTTGGGTCCGTGGGGTCTTAGTGCACACCACTTTTTTAATGTGTTAGCTAAGAAGTTGGTCCACACATCTGGTGACCAGAGGGCTGGCTTATACCTTGCACAGAGGCAAAGCATTGCCATACAACGTGACAATGCTACCAGCATTCTGGGCACGCTGCCAAGCGATGACGATTTGGCACAGTTATATTTTTTGTAAATATTTTGTGAAATACCTATTATATTGTAAATATTTCTTTATTAGTTAGTATATATAATATGATAAGATTATGTTGTTGTAGTAAATATAAAACGGTTTATGTAAGTATAAGAACAGTACAAACTTCACCCCACTTCAGGATATAGAATCAAACATAGATAAATAAGTTGTTGGAGCGTACACATCCTAGTGGCAGTACAGTTAGCAAAGTACAGCCATTGCCATTCATCAGTGAAACAAGTCCCGAATGAGACGAGAAGTAAGTATAGTGAATGTGGTCGAGCTAAAGTTCATGTTATACATACTGGCCTATGTTAGGTATAATTTTTCCCCTCTTGAAAAATGGTCGATTTGATTAATTTCGCTGTTGCAATGACTAGGAAGAATTAGACTAGGCGTGGGATTGGAACACTAGACAGGCTGAGTCGTTCAACAATAAACAGTGAGCGTCGCGACTGACCGGCGACACTTGCTGTACATAGCTCAAATTACAATTACGACACGCGAAGGATGTAACAAAGGGAAATATCAGCTGTTAGTGATGTTTGACTTTAGAAATTGACGGAGTCCCCCCCCCACTCCCCTCCCCGTCCTGCCCCACCCGCGACAGTGACGCTCAGAAAAAGGGGCCGAATCGATAGATTGTCAAGTTCCTATTAATATTAGGCGACCTCTGTGCCCGTCTCGCGGCGCATTGCAAGCAACACGGCGCACACTTGTTCAATATAATATTTTTAAAGGTATCGGTATGTGTTGTAACGTCACTTATTTATATTTCAGAAATTCACAATTTTGTTCGGTTGATCCAATATCTGTGTGAACGTAGAATTCAAGCAAATACTCAGATCAGCAGGAAGTTCAGTTTTGTCTAAATGTTTAAAAAACTAAACGGACTCCGCTCGTTCGATGCAAAAAGCAGGAATGAACGTCGCCCCCGTCCTCAATTTTGCCGCCAATTCAGCTGTCAAAAGCAGGAACTGTGTAATGGCGTCGCTTTGTTACTTTTTCATGCGGCATTTTCGATAATAGCCGTCGAGATCAAACGCTCAGCGGCGAACTATCGCAACCCGAGGGCTCCGGCACTCCCCGCGCAGCGCCGCCCTGCACTTTAATTGGATTCTTCAGTGCAATGGCGTCAGGTCGCGCTCGTCACAATTTTTATGTTTTCCGCCGGCGACGTGCCGCGGCTGGACAGCTCCACTTCAGTGAGGCAGGACTCTCCTGCTTACAGCTCGAGCTCACCACGACGTCAACATTATATTTTTTCTGTTATGCTTAAAGCTCTCAGTGTTAAGACGCCCTCTGTCAATCTATTGTTCGTGCAGGTACGTGTATGTTACACAAAACTATACTTACAAAAGACGGATTGAATATTTTAACAACACGAAGTGTTGAGAAGCAGCGCAGTTTTATACTTAATAATATTACAAAGAGTGACATTCAGTTTTCTTTTAAATGATATGTTGACAAAATTCAGCTCTGTGAATATAATAAAAATAATGTAATTAATAAGAATTTGTCTGTACTTGCCGCGACCCTCGCCGCCAGCCCGGAGGGTGCTCACCACTCCGGTGCAAGTATTTGTAAATCGTGCTGATGTGAGTGCGGCCGAAGCCGCGCCTGCGGGGCTTCGGACGCACTCCGCCCGCGAACTTCAGCGAGATTAAAGATTCGAAACAGAATTACTGAGATATTTCCAGCAAAGGAAACCTTACCTCTGCCCGTAATGCCGCCGCGCGAGTGGCGCCCTCCTGCCCGACTGAGCGAGGTCATCCGCGTCCTGCTGGCGATGACGTCACCGTGCTCTGCTCGTCACTATGACGTCATACATTCAATACATTAGATAACTTTAGCTCGTTGCGCTGCTGCACCGCGCGATGGTAACATGGGACACGCTTTACGTTACGAGCTTTTTGAACTAATTTGAGCTTGGGCGAGCGCTACACAGCCTCCGTGGCCGCGAGGGAGGCGGTGCGCGCGGAACCTCACGTTAATAAAAGGAAAAAAAATATGTGTGGAGTAAAGAGGATATACGTTCTTTATTTTCACCTTCAAATGATATTGATGAGTCTCAACTCTGAATTATTGAAGATAGATCGAGAACTCTAGCCATGTGCTGAGCTCTATTGGTGTTGCAGTGTACACTGTACACTGTACACTGTACACATACACTGTACATCTGCCATTCGATATCCGGCTTACATCCACGGTACAGAATGGTTTGCAATCAGATCGCGGCTAGGCTAGGAGATATATAGATAGATACCAGGCTGGAATAAACTAATACTACCAGGCTTCACACCTGTCACCGCCTGCCACGGCCGACCTGTCACTGAAAGCAGCTGTATGCCGGTACTCCCCTAACCCAAGCGACACTGAGCATCAAGTGTCTGCTGCATCAATAACAGAATCGGTTCAGTTATGCCCTGTTCAGTACTGGCTGCATAACGCAGTTCAAATTAAATGGACACAGCCGGCGAGCGCACCACGCGGCGTGCTATTTGTCGGTCGGCACGCCGAGCGCTGTGTACACAAGTGCGGCGTTCGCTTTTTGATTAAATATTGAACGTAGTTTTGTATCGGAGTCTTCGTTCGTATTCCAGCTACAGAACTATGACATAGATTATTATTTATACTGAAATCGGGCGCAAACGGGCGACCAGGACAAGCTGCGACAGTATTTATCGTAATGTCTTTATCGTATATTATGTTCTATTGTTTTCTTATGTACTTTGGTTGCGTCTACTAAGACACGGTGCCCTCGAGCGCTCATAGAGCTCGCCCGCCGGCAGCCCCTCAACTATGTACCCTTGCTGAAGTTTTCGAGCTGAAAACGCTAATGAACCATAATAAATACTTTGTGAGGTCTATATTTAAGCTGTGGTTTATTTGATCTATGAACAATTTCCTTTGTGATCACACCGAGCGCAGGCAAAGCGACCGCGTCTGTTCTACCGCCGTCAACTTTTTACTGGCGACATAAAACCGCGTTGCGATGTGAAGATTGCACCAAACGTTCAAACAATACAAGCCCACCAGTAATGTAATATTGTCGTGACAATGTCGACCGGAACGTGAGCCGCTGTGTGCTCTGCAACAAGGTGCGGTCTCACAACAATGGCAGTGGGCTGGGGCCTGACGCGGTCAGTGCTTTCTTGAACAGGCTGTAATATTCTCTGAAACGATATTTTAATTCTTTTGTCACGTGAGGACTTAAAGTTGGCCAGATGTTCCTCGGGCGCCGCACGTTCTTCTCTGGAGCGGATCAGCTCGTGTGAGGGTCACGGAGCAGGGCTGCTGCAGCTGTATGTGTTGATGACGTCACACTATTAACTGCATTTTAATTCTAGCGAGCGTATCGTTCGCTACGCAGATAACGGTAAGTTATTTTATCTGCTCGTGACTTATTAAAAAAAACGATTGCTTCAACTTGTACAGAATAGTAAAGTGTAGAAATATGACGTGGTACATTAGTTACGAATTACCGTCTGCCCAAAGGGGTAGGTAAAGTTCACAATTTCTATATTAATGTCGTTGTGTCAATGGTTAAATGCAATTAACATCCGGCCATTTGGCCTCAATGTCTACACGTGTGTCTTTATTATGATTGAAATAACAAATTATTCATATTATTTTTAAAATGTTATTGTTCATATAAATGGCGTTAAATAGTTTACGTTAATTAAACTTATCCATGACTGTTGATACATAGGTACTTATCATAACAACGGCTTGTGTTAGAAAATTAATCTTTAAATGTAAATAAAATTATAGTTTTTATAAGAGGTTTTTTATACTCGTTTCTATCCTTTTCGTAATTTTCCGCAAACCAGGGAACTTGTGTTGGACTGTGAGGGACTGAATTACCAATTTAATGAGGAACGAAATATGTTTGTTTATATGAAAGCTTAAATGAAAAAAAATAATTTTATAGATACTTATTGTCGATAACAGTGCGACCGAGAACGCAGTAGCGGCTGAAGTAGTTGAGAGCGGCGGGACAGCGGGCGAGCGGGACGGCGGGCGAGCGGGACGGCGGGCGAGCGGCGGCTGACTGCGGCGGAAGGAAAGCGATCGCTTCTCACAATAAAACTCGCGCCGCGACCTGCTATTCTGTCAAGTAACTCAATCTGGCGGCCGTGTCCACTTACCTCGCCTCCCCCTCCACTCCTTCTTACCACCCATCGCACGTATGACGTATGCACACACGCACGCACACGCGGCTCCGGTCGCGTCGTCTAATGGCGCCCTATCTATCTATCTGTCTATCAAACACGTACCGCCGCAGCAGACGTTGCTCCAGAACGTAACAATGAACAAGATATTATAACCGCGCCTGTGATACAAATGCGTCCACTAACACTGAGACACATCGTCGCTACCACTTCTCATACTCAATTCATTTGTACTCTAAGAGCATACAACTATATGCTGGCTTACTTTAGACTCTTAACACAGATTAAGTTTCCCCCGTCAACAAAAAAAAAAGGCTCTTAACTCAACTAAAGAAAAATATGTCACAAAACGTGTCCATGTATTTAGTACATAGACGCTTTCATAGAATTACCAGAGAAAACATTACAACGGCGATGTAATGTTGCATTTCTTGTCTAAATACATTAAGCTTTGTTCTCGTACCAAATATTTTAACACACATTCGCTACGTGCATAATGCAAAAGGCTCCTATGATAATTAAATTTATTTCTTTGTCCTCAAAGCGACAGTTTAACATAAAATAAGTTATCAGGTCCCCACTAGTACACAACATATAGGAGTATAATATTTACTTTTTCGTAGTTGTAATTTTTTTTGCAAAGCCAGTGTCGCCGTGTGCATCGTGGCGTGCTGATGCTGCCGATAGCCGTGCGAGCCCCCTTCTCCCCCCGCCCCACTGCTCAAAGTCAGCTGTTTGACATTCGCGTCGGAGCGCCCCGCGACCCGCACCGGTCGCACGCATGCGCGCCGCGCCCGCCGCCATCTTTATCGACCGGGCCCCGCCGCGCCGAGCCGGCGCTGCCGCCGCCCTCGGGCGCCGGGCGTGCAGGGGCCGTGGGGAGAGCGGCGGGCGCGGGGAGCACAGCGCAGGCGCCCGCGCTCTCCGCCGCAGTCTCGCGACAGCCACCGACACGCGCGTACGTTCGCGCGTTTCAGCCCGCAAAATCAGCTGATCGGCGCGCGCCCCGCGGCGCACATGCCGTGAGGCCGCGCCCGCCGCGATGACGGGCTACGCCCGCGGCGAGGCCGACTTCGCCGCCGACCGCTTCCGGCGGGACGCGCGGCCCGCCTCGCTCGCTACCAAGGATTACTCGGTGCCTTTACACGTAGACTGCAGTATCGAATACGAGCTTCCCGACTGTGCCAAGCCGCCGCAGGGCGTGAAGATCGAGCCGCTGCTCATGATCCACCCGTCACACTTCCGCAGGCTCGAGAGCCTACGTCGCGTGCCCTTCGTGAACAACCTGCCGCGCGAGGCGGGCGCGTGCGAGCGTCGCAGGCGCCGCTGCTGCCGACCGCCGCCGCCGCCGGAGCCCGAGCTGACCAAGCTGGCGCGCGCCCGCCTCAAGCCGCACCCCTACCTGCCGCCCGAGGCGCTGGACTGTGATATCGCACGGGCGCTGCCGCCCGCCGCGCACTACGAGCGCTTCGACAAGCGCGCGCTGCAGCAGCTGCCCATCTACATGTAGCCGCCGCCGGCCCTCTGTGATGTTCTTCGTTATACTTAGTGTTAAGTGCGGACGGACCGATACCAAATAGTGCGTGCACGTGCGTACGTCGATGTCGTTTAGCCCGGATGCCGTGTCGTGTCGTGCCGGTCGACGCCCGGCCGCAGCGCCGATGCTTCACCATAACTTATTGTATCGACGCTCATTCGTTGCGTATTTCTGTGTAAGATGTCATATCGATAATTATATGTTCAAAAATTGTATTATATTATATATGTACCTATAGCGTTAAAATGAAAGTGAGAAAAATATTACGGATAAAACTAGAAATAGTTATGTTTTCGAATAGACGTACAGTTCTAGAACAGTCCCGCGGTGGATCTAGTGTCGCGACAACTCTGTAAGCAGTTATGTTTGTTAAAATGATATATAAAGAGTCCTCTGATGAATAGTCTGATTAACGAATATTCGGCATGTTAAAGTCTTTATGAAACGCTTACTTAGCATATCATAGTATTATATTGTGTCATAGTCCAATGCCAAAAATATAACTATCTTTTTACGAAAATCCCCAAAGCGTCGTTTTATTTACCTTGACGCGCGCGGTCCGACTCGCGGTCGGCAGTGTGTAGTGCGTGCGGTGCGCGGTGTGACGGCGGCCCGCGATGTGACGGCGACCCGTACCAAGTAAGTACGCTCCGACTCCAAGTGGAGTCCCCTGGGTTCATAAATAACGTTTAAATACACTTGGCAAGCTACTTTACATTATTGCGTTCCAAAGAACGTGTCCACGTTAAATTAATGACATAAAATCCATGAAAAACGAACAAATGATGGCCAATTAATAATAGATTATCTGCATATAAGTATTTCTAAAACTGCGCTTAACGTAAACTCTACGTTCGTGGTCGCTGGTTCCTTAACTATGTAACATGTAATAATAATAATTTATTTATTCAAGTAACTTAGACTCATAACTAATGTATAGGAGAGGAGACAAATGTGGAGGTCATTCGTGTCACATAATGTTGGAGTGTAACACGCAACAACTGCACTATGCGGACCGTATAAGTAAATATTATTAACGATGAATTTCTGCCTGAAAAAGTCCCAGTAGAAAGGAATTATTTGATAACATAATACATTGTGAAATAGTTTCCTAAATAATACGACAAGTACATTTACAATGGAAAACTAAAATCGACATCAAATGTAAGTAAAAAATGATTCCACAACATTAGACGCGAGCGGCGACGGCCGCTGCCACAGCGCTTGCTTATATTTATGTACCGATTTCGTTTTGTTTTCATCCACATGAATTTTGTTAGATTAGGACCTTGGGTTCCTATGCTATTAAAAACATACCAGGTAACTCCTAAAAATTGTATGGAAATTTTTTTGTTGATAGTGGTATTGGTAGGCTTACGGTAATCCATTTCTAGGTAACGTTTCTATATCGACAACAAGCACGAATGTGGAACTACGACACTGGGAACAAAAGAGGGCGTCCGCGCGTAACAGCGTTTTAACGTTTGGTTCGATTTTTGTTTTTACTTCTTAAATACAAATATACTTGTTATTCTATTTTGAGGAGCTTCCTGGTATATCGTCAAAACCGATGTCCAATGGCAAGATAATTAAAATGTTACCCAATTGAAACCCTTTTCCGACAAAAGAAGAATTTGCAAGCTTTTATTACGAAACTACAGAGATCACAGAAAATGCATACAAATTAACTGTATGTATTATTTTTTAAATTTTGGAGTGGCACTTCTTTTCAACTCTAGCGGGAGACGAGAGAGGCCGTCTACAGCGCAACTATCATAACAACGTTAAGTTATGGACGTCTCTCGGCCGCCGGCTACTGGTCTATGTCTGCTGTATTCGTATTGGACCGTCGTAACAGGGTTCGGAGGCCGCGGTCCATAACCGAACGTGTTAATTTGCCGGCACGACGTGTGTAGCTCGTTATACCTTGACGGCGAAGTGTCGAGCTCGTGTTACTGCAGTGAGGTCTGTCCCAGCGCGGCGGCACTTCTCCCGGACCTGAGTGCGCCGGACATACCTCCCCTCACCGAGACCCTCCCGCTCGTAGCTTCTACTGTTGGCCTGGCTTGCAGGAACGTTGTATAGTATGACAGTGAGCAGGCGATCGTTCTGACCCACCAGCACTCACCACACACACGTCGGCACGACCTGACCGCGCACGCGTCTCCGTGGCTCGTGCCCACTCTCATGTTTTGGACATTAGAGTGCAATCGGTGCGGAGAGCTGACCTCGCCCGGTCTCTTGTCATCTGTTCACGTGATTTCCACTGCGCGTATATTTCGAGTAAAACTAATTCAACAGCCTTTATGAATTCCCACACAAATCAAATAACGTAAAGTCAAATATTAGTCAAAATTTCTCGACAAAAGCTGTCGGCATATTTATGTTTTCGTAGAAGAAATTTTGTGCTCCATGGAATCTTGTTCTTTACACAACGATCTCATTCTTACACACGCACGTACAAATGCGTATGTGTGCGGGGGGACAGCGGACGTACGTCGTGCGGCTCCTTACAAGACAACTTTTATTCAAACGCATGATTTCAATAAGCATTGTCTCATTACAAAGCGAATTATAATTGTGCAAGATCATTCACATAACACTGACTCAACTGGAGCCCGAGACCATTGTCACTTCAAATAACAAAACAATGAAAGTTAACACCGCGGCCACGTCGTCACGTCGCCTACAAACTTCTAGTTTGTCTAATGTTTAGCTGTTCCCTTGGAGAGATGAAGAACGACACAATTTGCTCAGTCAAATTTTAATTCACAACATGTAGCTGTCGGTAATGAAATAATTGCCGGGAAAGCATTGTTCATGCTGACTAGCTATTGGGATACGGAAGACTTCCAACGATCCCGCTATAACTGAGCTTGCGTAATTCGTCATTGGCAAGCCGGTGTCGCCTCGTGTGGGGCGTCGGGAGCCCGCCGGAGCTAGATGACGCCGCCCCACCCCTGCGGTGGAAACGGCGGAATACTGACTAGAGAAATATAAATTCCTAGCTTTGTGTTACAAAAAGTGTCGTACAAGCCTTCTTTATCGAGAATTGTAACGGTGCGCGCAGTAATTGTGTCGAGCGACGGCGCGGTTAGAGCGGTTATGCAACGCCCCTAGATTTTCTGATCACGATTTGGTTTTCCGTGTCGGGTATACAGCAGCGGCGTTACACGCAGCGCTTTTAGCGGGAAACGTGTCCGTGAAGCGCGCCCAATGGAGCATTACGCTCCGTGCGACTGCACGCCATTGTCAGACCTCGGTGCGTTAAATTAGCATCCGCGTAGTAAACACGAAATAAACATCGAGACTAATGGATGATTGCCGCGCGCTCTTTGCGGGGGCACCTCGCCGACCGCCCCGTCCCCGGACCCCGGCACCGCCACGTCGCCTTCATCACACGGCTTCAAAATTGTTCTCGGAGAACGATTCAAAGCTGTACTTATTTTATCTTTCTCGCAATAAAAAAATTATTGTTTCGTATTACGACTGCCTTATTGTGCGTACTCAGACTCTACTGGGGTCGGTTAAAAATGAAAATACCCAATGCAAACATGAAAGGTATTTGGGCGGCGGCGGCGTCGTGAGAGCTGCGTGGAACGTTGCAGTAGCTCATGTAAATGGCGCACGAGGGAACCGACCTCGAGATGTATTATTTTAAGATATGAGTGTTGTTTTAGAGGTTACATTTATTACATTTAAAGCCAATTGTGCACTGCATATTACAATTGTGCACTGCATATTACAATTGTGCACTGCATATTACATTGTGGAAGTGAAAAATGTAACACGTCGGACGCTGCAGCAGTAACCGTGTCTCGCGCGACGTGCCCTGTGCCGGCCGGCCCGCGCTCCGGGCGGCAGTAATTGTCCGTTTCCAGGACCCGTCGCGGCCGGAGGGCAGTCAGCCGGCGCACGACAATGCCTCAGGATCTTGAGCTCTACGTCCTTTACCTGCGCAATACATTGACGCATATATTTTTTTAAAGAATTACTCGTGAAATCATAATACTTCACAAATTAACGCCGACGAAGCGTATTCACAGCTCGTTGTCTGCTGCGTTTATGTTAGTTGTTTAGTTAGTAAGTTTATTTAGTATTTAAAGATCGTGTAAATTATTTGAACTGTAATGCTATCTTTATTTACACAACAAAAAAGTGGAAAAAGCTAGTATAACGTATTTCTTAGAGATCTAATTATGATTTTAAAATCCCGACGATTTGAGTTCTTTCGGGACGTACAGACGCCAGTGTTACCAGTGTTCTTGGAGTTGGTAGGCTGATTTTTATTTTATTTCTATCAATTGTTATGGTCAAAGTAAAATGTTGACGAAAACACCTAATGAAATTAAAATCCAGACATTCTCGAACTGTGTTACCAGCAACTTTTAGCCTACGAGAGCGTATCGTATTAGCGGCGACAGTTTGGTCCGCAACTGTGCGCCGTGTCTCGGGCTTTCGATTCCTAAAACACGATCAATTTATCGTACACATTATCTCTCTTAAAACGAAAACCCAATTTGTGTACCGCCCGCTGCTGCCATAAAACATAATATTATCGACATCGGCCCCTCCCTAGGCGATCATGAAACTAAGCATCGGCCATTTTAAGTACCGAACTTGACGTTCCCTGCGCCTTCATCTATCTCTGTCTAACACACCGTCACTCGCCTAGAGAGACAGAGACGTGGTCCGGGAGCGGTATTCCTTTACGAGATGTTTTGTAGGCCTTATGGCTCATTTCAGCTATGTTATAAATAAAACAAGTAATACAGAGTAACGGATACAGCTTACAGGCGCGGCCCCGCTCTCCCGCCAGGCGACGAAGATGTTGATGATGAAGTACAGGTGCTAGACATAAACCTTTCTGAAAAACTACATCTATGCTTTTACCGAGACGTAAAGCCATTTCATAATTTTTAATAAAACAATGGCATTCAATTTGTTTTGTAATAAAGAACGAACGCAGCGGTGCTCGCCCGACACAATTGTTGAATCCAAAACAAACTTGTGTCTGACAAAAAGCTGTTTACCTGAAAATAGATGAAACAAATAAGGAAGCGACGCCGCAGCAGCAGTCCGTGGGACCGGCGGTGTTGACGCGGGAGTCGTGACACACACCGGAAGGAGATTTCAAAAGCGCTTGGAAGGTGAGTCTAAGTGTCGACGATCTGTTCGTTGCTCTTCGAGGTCACATCGTGAATCTAGGGATGTACCAGTTGAAGGGGAACCGGGCGCCCCCCCCCTATCCCCCCTTCCGCCCGCACGCACTCAGCCTGAACACATAGCAGACATTAGGCTCGTCATCTCGTAGCCATGTCCTGTCCAAGTCGCGTCTCGACAGATGTATCTGCGGCCGAGGAGCGACGTGCACACTACAGACGCGCGCCAGCCGGGTACATACAAAGCTGCCATGTGGTACAAACCGCACGGACAAACAATAAACTAGCTTCTACTGATGCGAATTGTAAAGAAGCTCCGCTGTACGAGTTCGACAGATAATGTATTCATAAATGGCTAATATTTTCAACCGACTTTATAAAAGGTGGAGGTTCTCAATTCGTCTGATAGTTTTTTAATGCTTGTTTCCATTAAACTTTCGGCAGAGTCGGTGAATCGGTTCACAACTTTGATCATTTATTTGCATAAAGCATTAAGCATTGTCCGAATTGGACCAAATTGGGACCAGAGTGATGCTTCCTTCTAGTGTGGTCCAAATTTGGTACAATAATGGAATCAATGAGAAAACCATATGAGTCCTATACTTGCATTAATTGTGGGACAAATGCACGAATAACTCAATATGAAGCCGACCGCTTTCGATGATTCATTTTTATTGCAAAGGATATACTTCAAAGGTAGTTTCATGAGTTTGGTAAATTTCTGATTAATTGTATTTTGTAACATTCCTGTCGCGACCGCGCGTAATATCGTTTCATTCGATTTTGAATCGTAAATATAGTTGTGTTTTGGAGAGATGTAGAGGCATCCGTTTCCTAACTTCCTGTAGGAGAAAACAAAACCTTGGCTCAAGTAAATGAACACTGGAGCCGCCGCACTCGCGCTGTGTGCCAGTGTGCAATGGAGACGAGTGCATGACCTAGAGCGTGTACCTCCGCCCCCCCACCTGCTCCGCGCCCCGCCCCCGGCCGTTGCCGCGTGGCGATCAGCTGACGGCGGCGGGAGGGGGGGCGTCAGCTGATGGCAAAGATGGCGGCGCGCTCGTAGCAGCGACGTGCGGCCCCCGCCCGCCGCGCCCCCTTTGTTGTTGAAAGGAATGCTAAGAATCAATGTCTTACTTTTATCGCTATATTAGTTGTCAATATTATAATTACAATTGTAGCGTTAGATGTTTATAAAATATTCGTGTACTGTCGCCTCGCGCCCGTACGGCCTCATTTAAGTACAATTTGTTAGGTTTACTTTCATTTTTAATTTTTTTTGGCGGACCTGTTTAGCTGTATGTCACGTGGCCGTTATCTCAGAGCCGAGTAATGGACTCCTCGGTAACATTTTGCGCCTGCTTCCGAGCCGACTACCGGTGCCAAGACTTGTAAGTTAAATTATTTATGAATATGCGAGGCGGCATTTTGTGAAATCGTGCCGTCCTGCTTCTTTATTTACCGACCTCAAAAAGGAGGTCAATTTGTATTTTATTTATTGTATTTGTATTTATTGTGAGGTTTGGGGTGAGATTAAGCTAAAACCCTTAGTTAAGATTGTGAAAGTGTATTTTTTAAGATAAAATACAATATTCAGGATGTGGTGATGATAGGATGAGTACGACCGCGCGGTATGACGTTCAATTGCTTACTAAATTTTATTACATACGCGTGAATGAATCGAAACGGCGCGGCGGCACAGTTGTTGTGAACAAGCATATTGTACGGTTATATATTGTACGTACATATTTTTTTTTATTTGAAATGATTTGGTTTCATTTAGTTCCCATCACAAGAGCTTTATTGTTATAGGAAATGAATGTTGAAGAAAAAAGAAAATCAGAAAGGGACGAATAACAGGAGTCCGAGCGTAACATCCTTTGATTCGATTTGAAGTTGGTTTTACTTTTTACTCATAACATATGTATAATTAAGTGATCAACACATAATAATAAGTAACAATCCAATAACCAAAAACTTCAATTTCTAATGATCGATCATTATGAACATAATAAATTACGTCTCTTGGATTCTCAGAATGCCAAGTGAGTTAGTTGGTAGGTTGTCAGAGTGAAACTTTAGTGAGAAAGTAGCAGACGTGACTTCGCAGTTCCTCACGGGTCGCGGTAATGTTCGGAAAAGGCAGCACGAGATCACCACGTGCTCTGGTCATGTCCACTATATGACGATTTGCGTGCTAGATTACTAAATGATCTGTGATCTGGTATCTACGGAGGGCAATCTCCAGGGAACTCTCACACCCCTGGCACAAGAGTAGGACCTTGTAATAAAGAAAGGCCTTGTAGGGAGTCAAAAGGTGCGTGTGGAGCCACACTGCCAGACGGTTGGTGTGGCCACGGGAGGTGGTGGGAGCTCGGTCAGTCGCACGTAGGTTCTGCACCAGTCTCCTGAGAAGTGACGGATGACGAGTGTTGCAGTCGACTGTTTTTGGTGAGGAACCGAGCGGCGACAATCCTTAGAACATTACAGATGTTCAATATCATATTAAATGCATTACATACACATGTATTTGTGTTGCACTTCCCGAGGCCAAACGGCCTACAAAAAGATTCAAGTCATCCCGCTTGTAGATGGCACCTCGCCGGTCTCCATTGATGTAGTTGTGCCGCTCTACGCTATTTCACAACATTGAACAGACACGAACATCACCAATTTCTTGTGTAGATGAATGATTGTTGGTACATTGTGATAAATAAAGAAACCGTTCAAATGAAATGTAAAACTAAACCAATGTCTCTTTAAGCTGATCCAATCGTAAGGGATATTTTTAGCGTAAAATTTGTAGCTGTATTTAAATTATAACTAATTATTTTGATGACTATTTATTATTCAAAGAATATCTCTTTACGGTCCAATACCAGACTAAGCTTCATGTTTTTGTTGTACTGTATCATCTATTTTTAGCCCGCAACTATTTCATCTTTGATTAATTTCTCATATAACTCATAAGATTATTCTAGTGTATATCATATATATACCAATATGGACAATTGCTTTTTGATATTTCTTACACATTTCTTTCCTTAAGTTTTGCCGCGCATGTCACGCGTCCTCCAAATCACATTGAAATTATATCAAATCACAGCTAAGAAGTTGAAGAAGATTATTGCCGAGTGTGCAGAGAACGCGTCACCGCGACGCGAACGCGAGTGTGGACCTCTTGAACTTTTTTTTGCTATATCGAGGGACAACAAAAAAATACAAATCTTGAAAATATACCTTTCCCAGTCCACGTGCAGCGGTGTCGGCGGCCGTGTGCGTGAGGGCGGCGGGTACCTGATTAGCCTATTTAATTTTGATGTCGGCAATATGCGCATGTTTGACCCGGACAGTGCGTGCATAATGAAGCGCCTTGTAAACAGTAGCTCGGCCGCTACACATCGGCCAGCATTTTATAAACAACTTGCCCGCTGACCCCCTGTGCGTCCGATACTTAATAAATGTGAGTGCACCAGTACAGGCACGCTGCCGTCACTATTTAGTTCAAAAGCTCTCTATAGAGGAGCACCAGTTGGTTAGTGATCCCGGTTCCGTCGTGGTCTTCACTTTCAATGACTTTCTGGTAAGGTGCGCCCGGGGAGCCAGAGCCATGAATTCGTATTTGCTTACCCCTAAATAAACGTATGGAAAATTTGAAAAGACAATCCACTTGGCAGAGATCTGGCTGGCATCATGTCCACAGAGCACTGGGGGCTGCGTGTGGCTGCATGTGCCCGCGTCGGTGGCCTTACTAAATAGAAAAGTAAAATAAAAAAGAAATAATCTGCGATCAATTCAAGTTTCATCCGAGAAAGCAAAGTCCAGAGGTTCCATGTCCTAAAGAAGCCGCCCGCTGACGGAGCAGCACGCGAGACCGGCCTCACTTTGTTCTATAAACACTAACGTTTACCTTAACAACCGTTAGTATTAAAACGATTCATTTGGCTTTTCTAGTGTTGATATTATGTTACCATAGCAACAATTTGTTTTAGAAAATTATTATTTTTAACCAAAAAACGTAGGTTCCAAATGAATCAGACAGTAAAACATAATGCGGCAGGCCGGGAGACGTCTATAATTTCAGTTACAGAGAGCGTCTCGGGCTCAGGCGTCTAATATATCAAAGTCAAAAATTATGAAAAATATAGTCTAAAAGGAACTATAGAATATGTTGCAAGGGAATTACTCTTTGCCCAAAAAAAAAAATTTTTTTTTATTGAACTACACAGATTGGCCAGAGAAGCTGGCCTAGACTTCTTCACCGGATTGAGCGGTGGCATAGCTCTTAGGTCGTTTAACCTGAACCTCTATCGCTAGTAACTCGACGCAAGGATACCCCGGTGAGAGTAGCCTTTTTTTGTTTACGGGAAATCTTCAGAAGATACCCCGCCTTCTGGGGGGAAGGCGGCGGTTATGTGGGGTTCTTACCCACTAAAACCTCCCCGGTGGCCCTTTCCTCGGTGCATGACGAGGGGCTCCGGGATCTCCAGTGGAACGCACCGGAGCCCCTCTGCACTGTGCTCAAGGAGAGCACATCCCGGGGGAGGTTACTCCCTCCCCTGTGCCCTCACCCGGCGCAAGGCGACACGGGCCAGCCGATGTCGCCTTCTTCCCAGTCCACTTTGGTGGACGACTCAAACCCCACCCTTGTCGCCCAGTGAACCCAGGGAAGCCCTTTTAGTCGCCTTGTACGACAGGCGGGGGATACCGTAGTCTTATTCTTGAGCCTAGAACTACAGGGCTGCGGGCCGGTCTGCCACCGGCCCGCCTGCGCCATCTCCGAACGGGATCGGCCCTCTCCCGTTCTGCGGTCTCCTTCTGGGTCATAACGGCTCGCGAAGGAGACCAGCGCCTTCCATTGCCGCCGGCGAAGTCTTGCCCGATAGGTGAGGGTAACCTCGGCTATGTTACGCGTAAGCATGCTGATCCGAGGGCGTCCGAGAGGGCCGAACCACAACTCGGTCGGTTGCTATTTCACGGATAATCTAAGGGACAAGAGCTAAACTAATTCTCAAAAAATAACTCTGAGAGCTGTACCGCTAGCTGTCGATGTTGGCCGCCAGAAGGAGGCGAGAGGGGGGGGGGGGTGGTTGTTAACTTGTCTAAAAGTTAAAAGCAAACAAAACAACATATAAAGCTAAAGAATAAACGACACCGCCTCTTGAAACTTAAATGGCGACAAGCTCTCCACAGCGTGAGATGCGAAAGTGACGCTTATACTCTATTTGTTCTTGGTAAATCGTGCTCCTTGTCGTTATACAGTATTTACCTCGTGGAATTGTCGTAAACCTATTTCTTAAAAAACATGGACTCAAGCAAACCCATTTTAAACCCACTACTGCCATCTCGCGGTAATACACATCTATTAGAACGAGGCGGACTAGCGCCATCTATGAGGCATATGATGCCGAAGTTACTCAGAAAATCTATGAGCTCATGTGCTCACAAGATGGCATTTCTAACATTGTATAATGTCACAAATTAAAGTAATGTTTATTTTTAGCATAGATTTAATTCGGTTTTTATTTTTTCTTGTAAAAATACTTGTTCTGTCAACACAATATTTTGTAGATAGCTAATTTTCATGACTAATTTAAAAACAAAATGATCAGTAATTTAAAAAAGTATTTTTTTTTTTTTTTTATTATTACAGCTACTGCGAAAGATTTATACAAGTGTGTAATTTTGTTTTGAAATTGTGATATATATTGCGGGAGTACCCGCCGTCTTCAGTGACCAGTCCACCGATTCTGTCATTAATAAACTTATTTTTGACGAAAAAAAAATGTTTTTTTTTTTAACTTCTTAAGCATTTAACAATAAATTAACAATTCTAAGATACAGCGAGAGCAATGGTATACGTTGTGCGGGCGGCGCTGTCCGAAGCTCTAGGGCGCCGGGCGGAGCTGCAACCGCCGCGCCACTCCATCATCCATCACCTTCGCTGTGGCCATGAGCAATGACACTAGCTTTAAAATATTTATTTACAACTTAAAGACTAGAGCGGCTCCTGTGGAATTAATAAAAGTAAAGGTGCGTGTACACTATGTTTATTGCACTAGCGACCGCCGTGCGCGGTGTGCGTGACCTGCTCGCCCGCGCCCTCCTCCTCCACCTCTCCTTCGCCACCCTCTTCCTCCTCGTCCTTGCCGTACAGCTCGGGGTACTGCGTCATGCACTCCTGCATCACGCTGAACTTCTCGTAACAGTCGCTCCCTTTAGGATCCGCGTCGCTGCAAAGTAAAGAACCTTCCATAGTTGTCACCGGAGCGCAGGAAACATTAAAAATTAATAAACACTAATTTTACTGTCATCTGCCCAAAATTAGATTGTATGGGTACTTCTGTACTGCCAGGAAATGCTTCTTAATCGCCTCTTACGTATGAATTCCACCGCCGCAGTGCAGAAGCTCTTGTTACGAGAAGACGGCACATCGCTAAACTATCTGTACACAGCGCCCGACCGCAGCCCCCCGTCCCCCGACACACACGTCCCCCGCACACGTTTCGGTAAATAATACGAATAAGAAATGAATAATCGGTCTTAAATTTAAGAACAACAAGCTTTTTCGCCACCTTTTATATGTTTAGTTAGGTGTAGATCTACGTTAAGGCTTTTTAGATGATAAGGCGCCACATTTCACCCCTTCACTTCCCGATGACGTCATCGTCACGGCGGTGTCGCTGCGAGGTCTTCTAGGAATGCTAAAAGTTTATATAATATTTGGTTATCGAATGGTTTGTTGTATCCCGGTCGGTCCTCACCTGTAGTGGAAGCAGGAGAAGGCGTCCCGGAACTGCGCGCCGCACGGGCCTGTCGCCATGCCGCCGAGGCACGGGCAGCCCCAGTTGATGGAGCCGTCCGCGAGGATGAGCCCGGGCGCCGGCTCCGGCTCCGGCAACGCGACCCGCCCCGGCGCGGCCAGCTCTTCGCGTGTCGCTATCACCACCAGGTCCTTGCCGCCCGGCCCCGTCACCAGCTCCGTACGCATCGCCATGCTGCAACCACATTACAAGTCCATGTCACCGTTCCACGGAAACATTTATTCTACGTATTTAGGAACGATATTTTGTAGTGAAGGTTCTCCAAGCTCCTATTTTACTTTTTACCTTACGGGAACAAAATAATAAAAGACCAAGACATTGACGCCGCGCCCGCACGCGGCACTCCCTGCGCCGCAGTGTGAACTTAACGTCGCATCGAAAAAATAATTATATATAAATATAACAAATAATTTGGTCAGGTATATTTACCAAAACAATATAGAATCAGAGAAAAGTATGCAGGGCCCGACTTAAGTAGCGGGGAGGGAGGAGTCAGACGAGCGCCTGCAGCGAGGGAGACTCCGCGACGCCGCAACGGTCTCGCTAGCAGCGCCAGCGCGGCGCGCAGCCGGCGGTGCTGCGTCGCCTGCACGCGCAGCAGAACGCGCCCGTTGCCAACGCGGAGCACGTCGGCCCGCGGCGCGCCGCACTCGCCGAACAGCTGGCGCGCGGCTTGCCCCAGCAGCTGCTGCACCTCCAGCTCGGGGCGCAGCTCCCCGCTTCTGTTATAAGCCTAATATTCAGCGATACATACTCACGTAGAGCCTTCTGATTGCCTTGGAGCCCACACTTCTCACTAGCCGTTGCAGATTGTGCTCTCACCTGTGATATATTACTTCCCTAAATAAAATATTTCAATGTCACGAAAAAACGAGAAACATTGGAGAGCATCAATGAATAAAATAATTAAGTATATCTTGTCTTTTGCAGAAAGAAAGAAAAGGGAAACTTAGAAATAAATCAAAACTACATATCAGCTATGGACGGCACATGTTACAAGTTGTGCCGGGTCAACCTCACATAGAGTGCAACTGTTTCTGCAGTTCTCATATACCACTACCTTCATACTTAAATATTTGTCTCAATGTTTTCATTGTGATATCATTCTCTATTCCATGAACCTTATAGTGTTCCCAGACAATATTTAGAATCTACCTCTACATGACAGAATCTCATATTCCACCTGCTAGTACTGGACTATTGGCATTCCTCAATGTGTTTTCACATTATATTTTACTATACACAATTAGAAAGTGCCTCCAGCCTGATATTGCTAATGTTACTTCAGAAATAGAACTTGAGCCCTGTTAATACTCTGATAATGCATTTGCAAGCAAGCTGTTGTGGATGCAGTACTGATCACTGAATATCACACAAGATACATATTATATAACCATAGAGATAAGCCTCAAATTCATTATTAATTCATACATTATCCATCTTAGTATTGTTGATTTAGTTTAAAATTGTAAAATGTAAGTGACTCTACTTAAAAACGTAGCTTACTCATCCAGTTTGGAATTAGAATAAAATAAAAAGTTAAATATTCAAAATACAAAATATTGAATACAATATTCGAATAATCCAGTCTACATTGAGGCGTGCTTACAACAAATCAAATCTGTCATTCATGTATCAATGTTCTTTCAAAACAGTTTGAGAAAGAATAACCTAATCACAATGTTTGCAAGAAGTATTTCACCGATGCCTTAAGCCAGCATTACAGGTGTAGCCTAGTTAAAGTGCTATATCCATAGAGCTATGTATATTTATAAAATACCTTTTGCTATAGGATAAGGGGCCAATTATCTGACACCTGATCTTGTGATCACCATCACATATAAACAAAAGAGGAAATTGTAAATGTATTTAGTCGTACTTGCAAATTATAGTATATAATTAATATAGGTAGAAATATATAAACAAAACTGCAAACTACATATTAGAAAATAAGTTTTATTATAAATTTATGATATATATCAATTTGTTTTATATGGTACTAAATTATATCCTAACTTATCTACTATTTTCTATCCTACTCAACAGGATTCCCAGATAATGTTGCCGAAAACAAAAACACTTTTTACATTTTTAATATATTAAAAGAGAAATCGATTATTATATGTGCAATCTGATATACTTACAGTTCGGCTTCCAAATCCAAATAAAAATAACGAGTAGTCATTCCAAATCCCAATAATTTCTAATTTTTTTGTTGAGGTTACATTCAGATACACCTCTTTGAGACTGTCAATTTTTATTGATAATGTCACTCCACCACAGATTAAAGTATAAATTAAAGAATACTCGACTATAGAATATGAATGTAGTGTTAGCTAGTTATAATCCTTGTGTCGAGTTATTAGCAATAGAGGTTCAGGCTAAGCGAGCTGTCAAAGGAGTAAAGATAGCTTCTGTCGCTAATCTGTGTAATTCGTTACAAAAAATATATTATCTATAAGTACTTATGATTGGTGGTGGTGTGGTATAAAAAGAAAACATTATTCGATGACTCGCTACCGAGTAACGTTCAACGTTAAAAATCTTGACGTATCCACGTTACGCATTAACAACACGGGTACTATCTACTTTTAATTCCAACTTAAGTGAGGGCACCCCAGATAAATCCTATGAGTTGAGGAACTTCACAAGGTAGATCGTAGTCCAATTGGATGTCAAAAACTCAAAACTGCGACGATAGAGTTATAAAGTCCTTTTTATGAAAGAAGTCCCGCGGTAATTTTTGGAACTAAATTTGACAAATAGTGCATGTTGTCGTTCATTGATGTTGTAAAGTTCGTTTGTTGTGGTAGATTTTTGTGAGTTTTTAACTAGCTTAGTGCATTTTAAAGATTGTTTACAATGCTAAAAGTTGTGAAAGTTCGGCTGAGAAATGATACTGAAGGAGTTCTGTGAAACGGAACAAAATAATAAAGGTGTTTTATTACACGACATCACAGGTACATTTTTTTAAAGTTGCCATATAATATTTTTTTTTGCTGTATTGATGGGACTTTTTTTAAAATTTATTTTAGCGGCAAAATTGAACAAATACCAAACGTGATGAAAGTAGGTTACTGAAATTAAAACATATATTACACATAGTACATAAGAATTATATTATAAACTTAAAGTTACTATTATTATTATTTTTTTTTTAATTTTTCATTATTTAAATGCTGGTGTATCAGAGAAAACTGTAACAAGAATTACAAAAGAAGGTATAACAGCGGCGAGTACTTCGAAAAAAAAATTGTTATCCCGGGGAAGAGTTGCCCGCATCGTTGTGCACAAAGAATTACCAACATTGGCTAAATTAGGGGCAGCTCTGAAGGAAGACATCAATTTTCAAGTTAGCATCACAACATTGCACAGGATATTAAATAGGATTGGTTTCAAGTACAAGCGATGTCAATCTAGACAAATGCTATTTGTGGAACGTCACGACATTACCGCATGCCGTGCAAGATATTTGGATAAAATACAAATAAATACGAAAAGAAAGCTGGCGTATAAGAACGTGGCAAAGAGATCCAAAAGAAATTGTAAAATTAACTGAGGAGGCCTTTGAGTCTATTACGGCGACTGGACAGCTCAGTGCAGGTATGTCGAACATTTAGAGGAGGAATATTTAAAAAAAAAAAAAATGACGGCCTTATGGATGAAGAGATGGACCGAATAATTATATCTACGGCTAGTGATACTGAAACAGAATTTGATTCTGTATCCACTCACTCTTCAGACAGTGATGTTCCTATGGCCTATGATCACAATTATTCAATAAAACTCTGAATTAAAAATAAATGTAATGCTTTTCTTTACCCTATTTCCGAAACGTAGCATGCCACATTTCTGAGTTAAATTTTATTACTTTGTTTAAAGTTTGTCACCTAACAACATAGTAAAAAACTTTAGTAATTTGAAACTAATAATAACACGACAATTACAGAGCCATAACAACGTTAGTTACTTAGACTTATTGCATAAGCCTTCCGGTGAAATGAGGTAGACATTTTGATTAAATGCCCAAATATTCTTTTGACGTATCAGAAATATACATGATTCACTAATCTGAACTATTGTGTTCGCTGCCAGTGATTTACCTGAACCTTATTGTATCTTTAATAGTTGATCGTTACATGAACTTGGTAAACAATAGTAAACTGTAATAGTTGCTAATGTGACTTCAAATTATTTTTGAATAAAGATAGTGAGACGCAGTTGTGGCGGTATTCGTCATAATTGTTTTTTTTTTGTTTTCATCGACGTCAACGTCAACGTCAATGGTGAGTGCCATGTTGTAAAAGCAGTTTGTGTGTACCGTGGTAATGTGCGCGCGCAATCACGTACATGGACGTTACTTTTGAAAATGGAAGTTGCAGAAATGAAATCATCCCGAGATCCCGGTGCAAGCTCCGATTTGCTCACGGGCATGGAATCGATTCTGATGAAGCTTCATGTTGAGATAAGTACTTAGTATAGTGTTTGAGTATATTGTATCACGTAGTCCCAGACAATGATTTGCTGATGGCATTAGTTATGCATAGTTAGTTAGTTAGTTAGTTAGTTAGTTAGTTAGTTAGTTAGTTAGTTAGTTAGTTAGTTAGTTAGTTAGTTAGTTAGTTAAGTTAGTTAGTTGGTGGTTAGTTAGTTAGTTAGTTGATTAGTTAGTTAGTTGGTTAGTTAGTTAGTTAGTTAGTTAGTTAGTTAGTTGTTAGTTAGTTAGTTGAATTTAGTTAGTTAGTTAGTTAGTTAGTTAGTTAGTTAGTTAGTTAGTTAGTTAGTTAGTTAGTTAGTTAGTTAGTTAGTTAGTTAGTTAGTTAGTTAGTTGGATTGGTTAGTTAGTTAGTTAGTTAGTTAGTTAGTTAGTTAGTTAGTTAGTTAGTTAGTTAGTTAGTTAGTTAGTTAGTTAGTTAGTTGATTAGTTAGTTAGTTAGTTAGTTAGTTAGTTAGTTAGTTAGTTAGTTAGTTAGTTAGTTAGTTAGTTAGTTAGTTAGTTAGTTAGTTAGTTAGTTAGTTAGTTAGTTAGTTGAATTTAGTTAGTTGTAGTTAGTTGGATTAGTTAGTTAGTTAGTTAGTTAGTTAGTTAGTTAGTTAGATTTAGTTAGTTAGTTAGTTAGTTAGTTAGTTAGTTAGTTAGTTAGTTGTAGTTAGTTAGTTAGTTAGTTGGTTAGTTAGTTAGTTAATTTAGTTAGTTAGTTAGTTAGTTAGTTAGTTGGATTGTAGTTAGTTGGTTAGTTAGTTAGTTAGTTGGTTAGTTAGTTAGTTAGTTGGATTAGTTAGTTAGTTAGTTAGTTAGTTGGATTAGTTGGTTAGTTAGTTAGTTAGTTAGTTAGTTAGTTAGTTGGTTAGTTAGTTAGTTAGTTAGTTAGTTAGTTAGTTAGTTAGTTAGTTAGTTAGTTAGTTGGATTGTAGTTAGTTAGTTAGTTAGTTGGTTAGTTGGTTGGATTAGTTAGTTAGTTAGTTAGTTAGTTAGTTAGTTAGTTAGTTAGTTAGTTAGTTAGTTAGTTAGTTAGTTAGTTAGTTAGTTAGTTAGTTAGTTAGTTGGTTAGTTAGTTAGTTAGTTAGTTAGTTAGTTGGATTAGTTAGTTAGTTAGATTTAGTTAGTTGGATTGGTTAGTTAGTTAGTTAGTTAGTTAGTTAGATTAGTTAGTTAATTTAGTTAGTTAGTTAGTTAGTTGGATTAGTTGGTTAGTTAGTTGAATTAGTTAGTTAGTTGATTAGTTAGTTAGTTAGTTAGTTGGATTGGTTAGTTGGATTAGTTAGTTGGTTAGTTGGATTAGTTGGTTAGTTAGTTAGATTTAGTTAGTTAGATTAGTTAGTTAGTTGGTTGATTCCAGTTGGTTGGTTGGTTGGTTGATTCCAGTTGGTTGGTTAGTTAGTTAGTTAGTTAGTTGGTTAGTTGGGAGTTAGGTTAGGTTAGGTTAGAGTTAGGTTAGAGTTGGGAGTTAGAGTTAGGTTAGGTTAGGTTAGAGTTGGAGTTAGGTTAGGTTAGGTTGGGTTAGGTTAGGTTAGGTTGGAGTTGGGTTAGGTTAGGTTAGGTTAGGTTAGGTTAGAGTTAGGTTAGGTTAAGGTTAGGTTAGAGTTAGGTTAGGTTAGGTTAGGTTAGGTTAGGATTTACAGGTTAGGTTAGGTTAGGTTAGGTTGGGTTAGGTTGGGTTAGGTTAGGTTAAGGTTAGGTTAGGTTAAGGTTAGGTTAGGTTAGGATTTAGGATTTAGAGTTAGAGTTAGGTTAGAGTTAGGTTAGGTTAGGTTAGAGTTAGAGTTAGGTTAGAGTTGGGATTAGAGTTAGAGTTAGGTTAGGTTAGGTTAGGTTAGGTTAGGTTAGGTTGGAGTTAGGTTAGGTTAGGTTAGGTTAGGTTGGGTTAGGTTAGGTTAGGTTAGGTTGGAGTTAGACAGAGTTGGAACAGCTCATTACGACTGCGGTCCCTGCAGGGCGTCTCCTCCAGGATGGAGTGTCATGTGCAGACTCATCCCGGAAAGAGGTACCACCAAGGAGGAGGCGGCACTTGGCTTCGGAGGTCAGAGTTGAGCTCGTCGCCAGCCATAAAGAGGTTTAGGGCTTCGGGTAAAACTGGAGAAGCCCTCCTCTTCAGGAGGCCAGGCATGGGACCCTCGGTGCCACCCTCCTCATTGGAGAGTGAGTGAGCTCCCAGATGAAATGCTGAGGACTCACCCTCGATGAAGATGGACCTTCGGACTAGCTGCAGACGGGGCCGAAGGTCCTGGCTGACTCACTCCCGAACCTCCGAGTTGGCCGCGGCGATGCAGGCAGCTACTCTCTCGGGTCTGTCGGGTATGGCCACGGCCACGATGCCCCATCTGGGCGAGGCGGCCCACATCTCGCGGCAAATACGCTCGCAGCTGCATCAGGCGCAGCCCGGATTGTCTGGGCTGCCGGGGCCATCGAGGTACCATGTACGGTCAAGGCAGCCACTTCGCTTACCGGCGATCCGCCGTGGGAGCTCGTGGCGGGAGGTTCTAGCCGGTAAAGCCCTGTCTCCGAGGTAGGAGGGCCTCGAATCCGCCAGAAGATCCCGGCAGTTCTTATTATTTATACAAAAACATATCGAGCTCAAGTTAGTGTCAGAAATAAAACTACGACGTATGGCTTGCTTGACAGTTCAATAAGAGGAGTGCTCCGATTGTCACCAAACTTTACAGGATTACTCGGCAGGTCAATCTGAAGATTCCCTGAAAGTTTCGTTGTAATCGGTCCAACCGTTTAGGAGCCTATATGTAACAAACTCACACACTTTCTCTTTATATATATAGATATATACAAAAACAT